>VYZV01024546.1:26841-47942 GCA_013401275.1 Pandion haliaetus
CCCCATCAGCTCCATGCAGATATTCAGACTGGACTCATAGATTCCTAAAGGCTGTGTTTCAGTGTAAATTAATATCTTACCTGTAGCTGTCTGCCATGTAATGTGAGTTAATGCTAGCCCTCAGTGACTCTACTTTTATTTATATTCTCTAGGGTTTAGTGGCTTATAGGATTATAGAGTTGAATTCCACTAAGAAAAGGAGAGTGAGAAATCATACTTTTACTAATACTGAGAAATGTTTATGCAGCTGCATGTTTCTACTTCTTTTACAGTAAACACTGTTTTATTCATGCTTATTATAATATTTTCCTGGGTAATAATTCATACAATGCAAGGCATCTCCCTTGTCTTTTGTATTTAATTATATTTATATTATTTGTTTACTGATGGCAAATACTTTCATAGATGAAAGTAGATAAAAGGAATAGATGAATCAATCATGGAGGATAGGAAAAATGTGTATATTAGCAACAATCTGCTGTTTTTTAAAAACTGGGGCAGGCAAGAACATGATACTTTCTGGTTACACTTACTACTGTTACTGTACAAGAATACAGTATAGCAAATAGAACTTATCTTTGCCTCCAAAACTTCATAGAAAGAACAAACCTATTATGTTAGCTGAAAGGAGGTCAGGCTGGGAGAGGAAAGGCTACGTTGCCCTCTGCAAGAGTCGCTGATGACCAAAAATGCAACCTGGAATCGTAGGGTGGTCAAATATCCTTGGCTTAAGTAATCTGTAGAGTCAACAGACTTCCTAACAAATGTTGTGAAATACGCTGCTCACACCATAAGAAAGTTGATCTTTTTACAGATTTTGAAAATCTTGGTCGTTGCAGCTTCTCTTTAATACTTTGACCTATTAAATCTAATTGTTAGGCTTCATGACAATTGGGATCAATCTCACAGCTCATGTCCATCTCTACTATTTCTGAGTCCTTAATATTAACTTCTGTTGTGTTTTCACGTTACCTTTGCAGCTAGAAAGGCTAGAGTACCTTTCTTGGTTTTATGTAATGCTAAATTAGGGAGAAGCTTATTGCATCAGTAAGGAATTATTGCCCTAGAATCCAAATATTTTAAAGAGTTGCAGCAAAAACACAGCATGCAGAAGTACCACTAATAGCTATGGAAGGTCATTTACCAGTCAGATGTATTCATTCATCTAAGGGACCAGATGTAGCATTTGTGTAATCAGGTACAATATGCTACAGTTATGAAGCAACATAAAGAAATTTGGTGAAAAATAAAACCAGAATGTTTGCTGTGAAGATCACTAGTCCATACCACATATGGCACAGTATCACTGGCTATCAATAAATACTTTGTTTTTAAGGTTCCTGTAGTCAGCCCCTAGCAGAGCTATGTTCCCATACAGGAGGGAGCACATTAATTACTTTGAGATAATTTGTACAGATTCTCTGCTATTGTACATTTGCTTTTCAAATTTATCATTTCTATTCATTTTTCAAAATCTTGACACTTGAAATATTTAAGTGTATTAGCCATATAAACATCATTGTTACAGCATATTTTACCTGAATGGACATGTTATGGCCTGTAAGGCCCTTATACACCTGATATTGCTGTATTGTACAAATCTGTCATGTACAATCAGTTCAGTAAAAATCTTGTAAGGCAGGATTCCTGCTTCACTGAAGCCAGTGGCAAACTCTCAGCAAATGTAAGTTTTCTCCAATTTAAAGGCCACGATTCAGAAATTTTCTCAAATGTTCAGTAACACTGAATATTGTGCCAAAGGTGTTTTGCTGCAGTAGGCTGCAGTTCAGAAGGCTCTTACTGGTCCCAGAACACATTCCTACAGTTGGTCAACTGCCTGCTTACCAGTTACTATTATTTTAAAACAGGAAGACCTAGAAATTGGCCAGCTTCAGTTTCTGTGTTTGTCATTCAGATGTAGATATGCATCAGCATCTAGGCTGCAAAGCAGTCTTGAAATACGTTCTTGCTTTACAGAGGCTATGGTTTGTGTTTCAATAGATGTGTTGTGTCCAAAGTATCCATAGGGGAGAAAAAAGGAAGTCCCTTTGATTTCTCCTTCCCCCCAGTATTACTGTTATTGATTGGTCCTTACTGGTGAATAATGACTTTCTTAAAGTGGAAACAGATTACAAAGTCAAATCCAAGAGCATTCAGGCCAAATTCTGCTTTCACTGACACCAATATAAATCCAGAGGCACTCAAATGGATTACAGATTTACGCTGGTGTAACTGAAAGCAGAATTTTGCCCTTAGTCTTTAACAACTCATTAGGGATAAATAGCCTTTTAGCTAATGAAAATGTAGCATTTTTGTTAACAGCTTCATAATGATATACACCAAGTGCTACATTGCCTTGATAATTGGAAAATTTACTTGCCTTTTTCCTTTGGTAAAACATGGACACTGTTTTAGTTCCACAGTAAAATAATTGAGCCATAAAACCCAGACACCCAAAACATGCTCATAGCATTTAAGGATAAGCAAAATGCAACTATAAGCAACTAAGCCCTACTCAAAACTGGCTGAAAACAGAACTGTGAAAAATATGGTAGTGTTGAGTTCCCCAGTGCCAAACAGGGACTTACCCTTTTGCATGTGATTTTCAAAAACTCTTCCTCCACCGCCAACTGGAATTTTGTGCAGTGTCAGAAAATGTATAGTGGACCTTGAAAAGTGAATGACCATGTCAAGAGTGTGAATGTCAAGTTGGATGCAGGCTTTTGACTTTTTCTGAATCCTAGCTCTTTTTTTTTCCTGATCAGTTTGATTCAGCCTTGACAGGTTCTACAGAGAAACACCCTTTCCCTTCCCACATACAATAGGAAGTTTTTCAGGTTTGGCCTCAAAACACCTCCTGTTTGGCTCAGCAGTTCTGAATACCTGTCCTATAAGGTTTCTAAATGGCAATGCCAATACTGGAGGCAGTATACTTTTGTCATTTGGCTCTGGAGTTGAGGTTTTCCATTTTCCAAACTCCTCTCACCTGTGAGGATATTAAGAAAACCCTCTTGTCTTAGTTTCAGCCAATCTGTTATCAGAAAACAATTCCACTTAAACATACATCATTAATATCTTCATTAATGCTTTATTACAGCATCTTTACTTGCTCTGTCAGGGAACAGCAAAAGCCAACAGCTCCCTGAGGGATGGGGAGCCAGGAGCAATAACAACCAGCAGAGCAGGGACTTCACCAGCCAGAGCCACATCTCACAGTACCTATGCTAGGCAAACAGGACAGATGCAAAGGTTGTGGCCAGGTCCAATTAGGACTTGGGATCATGAGACATCATGGTGACAAGGCAGGTCTGAGACCAAGCCAGGAAGTCAATCTATAGGTCAGGATCAGTGCTTGCCACATGGGCCCATATTGATAAGGCAGGGCCAAGGTCAAGCCAGGAAGTTAGTCTGCAGGTTGATGTCTGGATCAAGGAGCACCAAGGCCAGGAACAAGCACAGCTACAGTTACAGTTACATTGGAAACCAGTGCTACTCCAACACTCCTCAGGAAGGAAACTAAATATAGTTTGTGGTCTCATGGGTGTGGGTGGAAGCCCCAGGTGAGGCTGGTCAGGGCCATTAAGGATTTTAGTGCCCTCAGAGCCATGACAGTCTCACAGATATATGATATGGTCTCTTCCAGATAGTGGTAAATTCCCCTAGGAATTGGTAAACCTGTACATTGTGGCATACCACAATAAATAAATCTGTAAGAGTTTTAAACTGTCAAATGTGATTCAGAAGTTGTACTTTGATTCCCCAAGTTGTCACAAACAGTGCACAGAACTGGTGCGTGGGTCTATTCCTGGCTCAAGCAAATCACATCATTTTTATGTTGCTTTAATTTCCCCACTGTGGTTGTCTTTTTTGCTTGGAATTTCTTTGCTTTGGGGATTAATTCTTGCTGTGTATTTGGAGTGTTTAGTCAAAAATTCTACCTGAAAATGCTAGGTGCTTCTGTACTATAAATCATAATTGGATAATATTTTGGAGAAAACATGACTAATATGTTTCTGTAGGGAAAAAGAGATTCTGTTGGTTTGATTTATTGGCTATTCCAATTAACAACTTCTGTATGTTTGTTTAGGTCTGAGTTATTAAGCTACACTGTTCACAGTGGAGTCAAACCCTGCGTTTGGCCGTTAGACCAAGTACAATTCATAGACCATGCCGTTGTGGAACACTTCTTCCAAGTATTTAAGGAACAGAGCAGTTAAATGAAATACGTACATTTGCCTTTATGTCCATAGGACTAGGTGAGTGTGTGTTATGTTAACTACCTTAAAAGCAGTTTTTAACCAACTATTTAATACTCACCTGTGGCAGTAGAACTGATGTTAAAACACTGAGGATGCTTTGCACGTATTTCCATGGGGTTTCATTCTTCGTGATTTTTGCTTTCCCTTTGTTGCTGTATTATTAGGTATGGAGACAGATAATTCAAAAAGCAGAAAAGTGATTTTGTTGTCCATTTCTCACAATCTGCTTATTAGCTTAAAGTCAAACATTTCTGCTTTCTATTGTATTTACAAAAGCAATAGTAATAAATATTGACAAAGCCAAACAGCCTCTGGGAAGGAGCAGCCTAGAATTGCTATGCAAACATGCTTTAAAAATTACCTACAGACAATACTGCTGTATTAATAATCCAAATGAGAGTACTTGTTTGAATACTACTTGTTTTGCTTCCCTTTACATCAAGGAATAATGACAGATCTTGTGCTAGTTTTGAATGAAAATATCAATTGGGGAGTGGATTTACATAATAAAATTAATAGAGCATAGGAAGCTTTCAGCATTGCTTTCTGATTTTCCTCTGTGTGTCACAGAAGTTATATTTAAAAAGACAGATGATTGCAAGTTTGTTTAGGAAGACAAATCCTCTGGGCTGCATATATGAGACCTTTACATATGACAGCTGGCCCAACTCACAAAGCACTCAGGTTCCTCCTCTTCTGTTCCGATAAAGAAAATCTGTAGTTGTGCAGAGTGCCACATGTGGGGCAAAATGTCATCATTTACTCACTTTTTCATATTTACTAGCCTGGTTCTCTCCATGTACAGATGCCCCTCTTAGTTATGCTCTCTGAAGTGCACCCACCAAAAAGGAGATGGAATCAGACATCTGTTATCCAGTCCAACACAAAATTGTATTTCTTTGCACTTACAAATGGAAGATTTTGCAGGAAAAGAACTTGCCATCTTTACACCATAATTAACCACTGGTTAATCATTTCATGGTTATCTGTGTCTGGGCTTTCTGTTACAGCAGAGTAAACCTAGCAGTGTCTTTTTCCAGCGGTGCAAGCCAAGAGATCTTCGAGTCTGATGGGAAAGGGACTAGTGTTGGAGTTGAAGGACCTAGGTCTGGAAAGCCTGCTTTCTCACTGATCATAAGGGGTATGTCACTTAGCTCCAGATTCATTACTTCCTCTCAGAGCTGCAACCATCCATCTTTACAGTGAGCAATAATGGTTGGAGTTTTTTACTACCTTTGAAAATCTTCATACCCAGAATTTGTGGCTCTCCATAAAATGGAAAGGAGGTCTGTTTTGTTGAGCCAACCGTATGAACAGTGAACTGGCTAAGCCTCAGGAGAGAAAGACCAGGGGAAAAGGGGGAGGAGAAGAGTTGTTTTAACATCTGAGCTGCTGGTTTGTCACACACAGGCCCCTTCATTTATTCACCCCTGCATCAGTCTTCCTTCTGGAGAAAGCTGTAAAAGTGATGTCTGGTCCTGTAGCCAAAATCTGTCTTACATTCATGCCTGATGCCTGTTTTACACTCTTCTTGCATTATCCTGTAACACTGCCAGTTTTGGGTTGGTGTTGATTTGCTGTCTGTGGCCTGCTTCTGGCTCTCCAGATGGGGATATTAGGTGAGTTTTCTGCAATCTTTTGAGACTCAGCCTCTCTAGTTGGCAGTCAATTCAATGTCTGCTTTATGAACCCTGTTTTAAGGCTTCTAAGAATTCAGTTTGAGCTAAGACCAAAGAGGAATTTACTGATTTTGAGGTAGGGACAAGTTTGCAATTAGCTAGAGTCCTGGTTTTGGCTGGGACAGAGTTAATTTTCTTCCTAGTATCTAGTACAGTGCTGCCGGCGGCGGACAGAGGAACACGCTGGGTCGACTCAGTGTGAGTGATAAAGCGTAGTTCTCTTTATTAGCCCGAATAGCGCTTATTTATACAGTTTAGGTTAACACGAATTAACTTCTGATTGGTTTAAGTAACTAGATGCACACGGGTTAACTTCTGATTGGTTTAAGCAACTAGATACACACGGGTTAACTCCTGATTGGTTTAAACAACTAAATACACACGAGTTAACTTCTGGTTGGTTTATGATACTCTTCAAGGTCGCAGTGTCTTTGTTGTTTTACTGTTATCAGCCTGGCTTGCAGTTTCGGCTTGGACTCGCGGCCTAGTCTTGCTACTTATACTAAGTTCAGAGCAGGCTCTGCTCGTACAACTGTTCTGTGGATTCATATCCTTGCTCTCTGAGCCATTCTCCAACACAGTGCTGTATTTCAGATTTAGTATGAGAATAATGTTGATAATACACTGAAGTTTTAGTTGTTGCTAAGTAGCGCTTACCCTAAGTCAAGGATTTTTCAGTTTCCAATGCTCTGCAAGTGAGAAGGTGCACTAGAAGCTGGGAGGGAGCATGGCCAGGACAGCTGACCCGAACCAGCCAAAGGAATATTCCATACCATAGAATGTCATGCTCAGTGTATAAACTGGGGGGAGCTGGCCAGGAGGGGCGGTTCGCTGCTCGGGCATTGGTCAGCAGGTGCTGAGCAATTGCATTGTGCATCACTTGTCTTTCTTGGGTTTTATTTTTCTCTCTCTTATCTTCCTTGTCATTACTACTACTATTTTTTTTTTATTATTTTAATTATTAAACTGTTCGTATCTCAACCCATGAGTTTTACTTTTTTTCCAGTTCTCCTCCCCATCCCACCGTGGTGGGGGAGGAGTGAGTGAGTGGCTGTGTGGTGCTTAGTTGCTTGCTGGGGTTAAACCATGACAGCTACTAATGGAAACTTCATGGTGCTCTAAGCGTGAGAAATCAAGGAAGGTTCAAGTTAAAAAAAATTTGTTTCAGGGCCTGTAGAAGAGTGAAAAAGTGGGCTCCTAGATCCCACTCTCTTTTGTGATAAATCAGACAGGCAATTTCTGGTTGGCTTCCATTGTTTCCAGTCATGTCAATAAGGACCTACTTAATACTGAAATCTGTTTTGTTGGTTTTACATATAAATTTCATTTCATAACAACAATAATACTTTCCAGGCAGCTCATTTGAGGATGATTACTCTACTTCATAGGTAGTAAAACTCACTTGGTCTCATTATACAACTCAAGGTGTGTGAAGCTGACAATTGCCTATAAACATGCTGCCTGATGGGTGTTAATGCTTCATTATATTTACTGTTTTCTTTTCATGGCGTCAGATAGCATGACAAACTTTTTCCCCAGGAATAAAAATTGGAAAATCTTCTGCTTTTTCTTGGCAGAGCATTCTTCCTAGCCTGGCAGTTAATGTGCCTCAGATATTCTCTAAAAATTGAAGAGAATATCCTCATCTTCACACTTTGGCTAGAGGTTTTACAGTGTAAGAAAAATGTCTGATTTGTTGTTTATGTGAGAGAGAGTATCTTTACAGAAATGCATAATTTATACCAAAGTGTTTTAACTTATATGCTTAAATTAGGCACCTAACTCTGCTTAATTTCCCAAATAATGTCCCAGTTTACATCAGCACTTAGGCATGTGCTGAAGTGTTTTCTTGAAAAGACAGGTGAGTTTGCAGTTGTTCATAAATGAGGTGATTGTCAAAGTTCTTGAGTAGATCAGTCCCTTAGAAGCCAGAGGTACTCAGCTAAAAAAGAGTCCCCTGCTTATCTGGCTGGGGTTGAATTTAGATGTCTGGATGAAGGCATCCATGGCTGAACATTTTGGCCATCATGTTTTCA
The DNA here is from genome assembly GCA_013401275.1 of Pandion haliaetus. Classification (NCBI taxonomy): domain Eukaryota; kingdom Metazoa; phylum Chordata; class Aves; order Accipitriformes; family Pandionidae; genus Pandion; species Pandion haliaetus. The sequence goes on from VYZV01024546.1 coordinate 34,816, forward strand.
GTGCTTACCAGTGACAGTTTTAATTATTATAATTATTCATACAAAACCCCAAACACTTGACTGCTTCTTCCCCACTCTGCAGTCATTATCAAGAGGTTCAGTGTGTCTGTACTTATTTGGAAACGGAAAGATTACCCTAGTAGATGAAAATCAAAAGCCTCATACATTTTATTCCTGTTTAGAGGGTCTACCTGATTCTGTCTGGCTATTGTGAAAATATAAGTAGTAATAAGAATACAAATGTTGCTGGCTAGCTGTTTTGTCCTTCTGTAACACAGAACATTTACAACAAGGATTTAAGCAAACTGAGGCAGACTGTTATATGAGCAGTTCATATAATGACAGAATTCCAGTGGTTTTGACATTCTGTGGTCAGGGCCTTCCATCCAGGGTGCAGGTACTGTCACACAGAACATTGTGTAACCCTGAGATATCTTCTGTTGATTTCTGTGAGCAGGAATCTTAGGCTCTTACATCACTTACATCTTACACTTTTGTATCTTACACTTTTGTAACAGTAATACGATGATTGGCTTTAGTGGCATGCTGTGTTCCTTGAGAAAACAGGGCTAGGAAAGATTTCCTGAGTCCCTGAGTCCTGCCTGTTGCTGGCTTTGGCAAACGTGCTATAATCCCATTCACATACAGTTAGGTTGTCTTGCCTCCGCTGAAAGTCTTCCAGGATCTTGGTCTTCTCACGATTAGAAACCATCTAACTAGCTTCCTAATTTTGCTGGTGGCTGATCTATACCAACAGTTTTTGGGCTGATAATGCCCTTGCATTTCATGCTTGCTGCTAATGCCCTTCTGCTTCATGCTTCTTCCTTGAGGTATTTTGTCTTTCTGAGGTATTTAGGAAAAGCATTTGTATCACTTTGACTATTTTATAAAGTGCTTTTGGATCTATCCCCCAGCAAATCTGTCCAACTTGTCTACCTCTTCTCCTCAGCTGTGATCTATAGTCATCTGAGCCGCCCCTTACCCCTTCTTTTCATCTGTTCCTTTCCAGCACAACTTTTTTGTGAGATGGATCATATAATCTAAAGCTCATCTGGTCACTTGCTACCGAAGCTTAAATAATTGAAATGTCAATAACATACCATTTAAAATCTATTCTACTTAATCTCCCAGAGTGGTGTGTTGGCAGATTGTGAATGTCACACTACTGATGAGCAAAGGACTTGGATAACTATGAGCTTCTAATCAAGAAATTAATCTAAAATTGTGTATCTGCGTAAGAAATGCTGGCACAGAAGGGTGAAGTACTCACGAAAAGCAGTTGGGCCTAAAGTGATTACTAAAGCAATTCAGGGCATTGGGGACTCTACAGAATATAGGTCTCTGCAATGATTCAGCCCTCGTAAGCCTGTCTGATTCTTCCCTGCTGCAGTGTTCCCTAACAGAGACAGTGTTGCGGCATCCTCCTCTAGCTTATGCTCACCGAGCTGACTTTAGGAGCAGCAGGGAGACCCAGGACTTACCCCACTAGCTGAAAATTGTCCATTCGGATTGGGCTGGCTGCACTGTTGTCAGTGTGCTCTCCCATGTGCATGCTAGTCCTTTTGATGAACCTTCAAAGTGACAAGTCTTGAAGACGTGGATATTCACATCTCTCAGAATTATTGTCTCAGGGTATCTGCAAATTGAGATGGACACTACCATATCAGTTGCATTTAGAATATATTATCAGGACTTTATTTTCAGTTGTAAAAGATATTAGATTCCAGCCAGACACTCAGTAATGCTATTCTAGGATTTTAGTTTATTCTAGTGATTTGAATAATGACTAGAATAACAGTTTATTCTAACCATTTGAACTGCACATCAACGTGGTAACTGAGAATTTATTAATAATGCTTAGAATTTACACATTGCATTTCAAAGAGACTTACAGACAGTAGGTAATTAATAGCCTGATGCCACTGATCTGTCTATAAACTTCAGTTCCTGTCACAGACCTTATTTCTTGTGAAGTACAGTTATGATGGCTGAGATCTAAAGCACAACTTTGCACAAGATCTCAGATGTCTCTCCGGGTAAATAGAAGACTTTGACTGTGGTCTTATGAGAGCTGAAGCAGGGCAACCAAGCTTCAAGTTGTTATCCTCTCTGGCCAGCAAGCAAAGGGAATGCTCCTTAGTAGTTTTTCTGTCTTTGAGTGATACCTGTCACAAGCAGTTTATTTCCTGCTGACTGAAGAGGGACAGGGTCCTACCACAGGAGCCTACAAAACCTGGCATGCGACAGTGAAGTTGCTACTTGGCAACTGAGTATTCAAAGGCCTGAATACAGATGCTAACTCTTCCTTCTGTGCAAGTGGCTTCCAGTACAGACCTTGTGGCACCCTGAAGGGTGTCCTAAAACTAGGCCACTGCCTTTTCTGCAGCAGGACTTGTTTAGGGCAAAGGCATGCCTGCCCCAGAGCAGATGAAGCCCTCAGCAGCCTTGTGTTCCTGCTCCAGGGCTGGACTCAATATGGCAGTCAGACAGACCTGCTGAGACGTGGGTGTGGGTGATGCTGGGATGGGGGGCGGGGGTCCATCATGCGGTACAAGTTTAATACAGTCCAGTCCAGACTAAATTTTAGAATCCAGAGTAATGAGGAGCACTGCCAGTGCCAGAAGGCAGAGTGGCACAAATGGGTTGTGGTAGAAAGGTACCTTATTCCCAGAGTCAGAATCTTTCCAGGATTTATCAGCGAAGTGAGGATAGGCTCAGTCAATATGTGGATGACAAATCTCTCCTGACACTTATGAGTTACTGGCTTCAATAGTTTGCAGTCAAAGGATCCGAGACTCAGGCCTAGTATTTTAATGCAGTTAATTATTTTCCCAGTTGTTTAGGATCTACCTGTCAGAGGTTAAATCTTGGCATTATAGTTCATAGGCTTTCTGATGACCTTGAGATCTGAATGTGGGTTATCCTTTCCATGCTTAAACATTTACTTTGGTGGTCTGGTCATTCCTCTTACTGAATATTCTGTACAGTTACTTGGTATAAATATTCATGTTTAAAGATAAGGTAAGTAATCTACCAAAGATCACACAGGATAACTATAGAAGAGTCAGGAATGGTAACCTGGAGTCTTTACTTAGCAACAAGATTGACTTTATCCTGTTCTGTAAAATATTGTGAATAAGTGAGCCAAGTCAACTTATTAGCTGTTAGTGAAAAACCATTCTAAACCACAGGTTAAATATGTGGTTTGCAGGTATCTTTGACTTATCATAGGTGGAATAAAAAAATTCTTTTAAGAAATGTTAGAAAATAGCTTTGCAAACTTGATTTCTTAAGTGCAGAAGACAACATCATTCTTGCAGGCTCATGCTTTTTCATCTTATTATTGCTAATGCAAATTGCCAGTAAGGAATGCATAAATCTGCACTGCAGTTCTCAAAATTGGTGCAAAAAGTAAATTTTTTTTTTTTCAAATATATTTACCCACTTCAGTCTGGTAATGCAGAACGCTACTTTCTTACTTGATAGGAGGACTTGATAGACATTGGGTTGTCACAGATGGAAGATCAAAATGTTATTTCTTAAAAATTGTGCAACCATTTTTGATTTTGCTAGATTCTCACTGAGTGTGTAGAACAACAGAATTTAATCTCTGTACATGGTTTGGGAAGGTAGAAGGTGTACTTTGGGGAAAAGCTTCACTCCCGATCAGAGAGGGTTAAGACAAAGCACCTAGCAAAAATATTTAATAATGGATCATTTTGCTCCTTTCCTGTAGCAGGAGACAATTAGAAGAGAACATAATGTGGGGGAAGGGAAAAGAAAACAACACTATAGAATTATTGAGCTAAACAATATCCTTTCTTGCATTTCTGAGGGAGGATTGGAGAGAAGTTGACATTTTAATATTTTCTAAATTACTCCGCAACATGTTTTCTGATGAATCTAATCTGGCATCTCTTCCAAATTGATATTTCATCCAAGAATGTTTGGGCAAATATGTTATTAAGCCAGTAATTTAGATTTAGCAAGTTTTATATTTCAGTACATTTAAAAAAAGACAGCCTAATTTCCAGAGTTAAAGGAATAGGGCTCATTGTTTCCCATGCATAGAGGTAAATTGTTTTACTAGCAAAACTGTATTGATTTTCATCCTACATCTCAATATTGAATATTGTTTACACTAAAGGATGCAAGAGGGAGAGTGGGTGCTCAGGAGGCTGGAGATACATGAAAAGAGCTTTTGGATTGTGGGACTAACATTCCTACGCTACTGATATCTCTGATGGTGACTCACAGTTGTGGTCACTATTTGAAAGCCAATAACAAATAAAGTAGAATGGTTTGTCTCAACTGTTCTTGGTAATTCTCAGTAACTAATGAAACCACCAGCTCTTCAGATTTCATCTGGAGCTCTTACATTCAGCATGTGAGCCTTGTTTTCCGGGCCACTTTGAGAAAACTCCTGACTGAACAAAAGCGAATTGCATAAATCCTTCCCGTCTCTTCACTTCAGATGACTTTGATGAAGAGAAGAAATCTCTCCTTAAAAGTAACTTAACTATCAATATTCATCCCCTCATTCATTATAATAAGCTATCAGGTGACCTTCAACAGCTCACCCATCTTGTCATCTCTTGGCCGGTAACATTTTGCAATATTTCTGGTAGTAGCAGCACATTTTGTACTCTTCAGGAACCTATTCAAACCTGTGAGCAAGCTGTATGGCTGCTGGAAAGTGTAAGGAAATGAGTGAATGCTTCTGTTTGTCCTGGTAATTTAGAAGTGTTGATGAATAATACTTCAAGTCATAATGCATGTTGGAGTCTGTTGCTTTTGATTGAAATTTAAAATAAACTATGTCTGCTAGAATATATACTGCCTTACTTTTTTATAAATTACGTGTTTAATATTCATTTATAAACATTCCTTTACATATGCTGAGAAAATTTACTTGTAAACAACAGACATAATTAATCACCATTAAAATCTCACCAGCTTCATTTGAAATTAAGTTTTGAATATGGGCTTAAATTCATTCAGATAATTTCTCTGCAGAAATGATCATGGCCTCTGGTACTTCGAGTTAGCAAGTGACACTGTCTTTCAAATGTTGATGTTGATGCAAGAAGTAGAAACATGCCATTTTCTTTTCTTTGTCTTCCAACACATTAAGTTACTTGGCACTTGACAAACTACTGTGATTTGGTTCTTCGGGACAGCTGCTGAAATGGTCAGGTCAGAAGAGAAGTGGGCATTGTATTTTGGATACACAGGGGATTTTTTATAGACATTGGCTCAGTGCTTTTGTATATCAGTAGCTGGTAGCTGAATCTAGGACTGTAAAAATGATAGGCTGTATAATACCTGATTTAGAGTTATCAACATGCTGGCTGTGTAGAGCCTTCTATGGCATTTGCTCATCAAGGGGAATTTGAAACCCATCAGCCGACAAGGGGGAAAATATATTAAAAAAATTGATGAAAGACTTAAAATCAATCTGCTTTGCACCAACATAACTTGTTGCTAGAAAAGCTGTCCTTGTTTAATTACAGAGCAAGCTAAATTTTTCAAAGGCCTGCACATTCAGTGTTTACTTGACTTGTCTACATTTGATGGAAGAGAACTAGGAATTTATTAGGCATCGACAAACGGAGAGGGCTGAAGGATTTTCTGCAATAGCGGACTGAGCTCACTACTGCATAACATCAGGTTTTGTGTATCCAAACACATTTACTATTACAAAGCAATCAGTCATTTAATTACTGACGAAACAAAACAGAAAGCTCTTAAAAGTATCCATAGCGTATTAATCTTTTCTTCTGCCTGTTCACTCTTTTGTCTTTGAGCCAGACACACTGTATGTCTTCTTTGTCTGGTGCATACCCTTTATTTATATTGTAGTCCTAACACTGTTAATCTGCTCAATAATTTATAAGACAGCTGACCTCAACATTAGGTGAGCTATTGAACAAACATCAGGGAGTGTTAAATTCAGTTTAGGCACTGTATTCTGAAAACCCCGCAGAGTCCATAGACTCCACTAAGCACACAAAATGCATGGAGGAAATAGGCATACCTGGGCTTCTGCACATCCTTGTCTTCTGTCATTACCCAGCTGATAAATATTTAAATCACAGACTTCGGTGGGTGGACCACTTTTTGTCCTATTGTCTCCTCTTTCACTTCTGTGGCTAAAGGTATAATCTTTGCACACAAACCCTGTTTAAGTACTCTGTTACTAAGGAAACAAACTTGTCAAGCATGGACCATGTGGGAATAATGGTGATTTATTTAGAAAAGGAAAGGTTTGTCATTTTAAGCTCACTACTACAAAATTGCTTTTTGATTACCTTCAAGCTTATTGCATTGTCTTGTCACAATAAACTATGGGAACAAGTGGAAAGGTTAATAATTGTGGGCTTTGTTCTTGTCAGTTATTCTGCAAAAGATCATACAGGACACCTGCACCCTTAGCTCAAAAGGAACAAATTTCAGTAGGACCGGAGCAGGATCCTTTACTCCATTTTTTTTGTTGCTGTTATTATCTATTTATTTCCTAGCTGCCTCCAAAGGCAGCACAGCTGAGATGCACAGACTTGTAGACTGGCTGGAAGGATGGACTCTGTGATACACTGCTAAGGGTAGGCAAGGTTGTTTACACATATTTTTCAGAGTGGGGGAAGGAAAAGGTTCTGAGCAGGATAGGATAAAGACCAGGAGATTTGCGAGTGCTTTGTAGGTCTAAACTGTAATATGTTTTCTGAGCCCCATCACTGAAGGTCCCTCATTTGTTAGGTTTATTTTATTTTGTTTTATTTTATTTTATTTTATTTTTTTCAGGAACTCCATTTAGATCCCAATAATCAGATAGAAAAAAATTCTGAATAACTTCAGTGTGCTTTGAGCTAGGTCTAATGTGCTTTTTGTCAGGATAAATTAAGTCAAGAACTTTCTCCTGAAGAAAGTGCATCACTTTCTTGCCCAGGGGTGTGTTCACCAGGAAGTACTGTTCCGCTGTGAGCTGCCTAAAGATCAAAGAGTTAAAGTATTTGAGGCAGAATAGAGTAAGAGTTTCAAATTGTTGTTGAGTTTGAAGGTACTTTAAGGAATGATTGGCATTAACAAATCACCCTAAAGGCTTCTGTATTTTCAAAATATGACAAAAATTTAGCATGATGGAAAGTTTTTGAAGTGGCAGTTTATTAGAGCATAGCTGTTTTTGTGGTAAAGTTTTAAGGAGAAACCCAAAACTGTTAATACAGAATACTTTGAAAATGAATAGGTTTTTGGTTTTTTTAGAGTGAAACGATGACTCCTTTTGAAATTTTTATTGATGTAACTTTAAGAATATTTGAAATCTAAATGAAATGTTTCACAGGGCTGACAGGGAATTTATTCTAGCATATAATTCACATTTTTACTTTCTGTTCTTATCTGGATTGGCAAAACTAAAAAATCATGAAGTGTTTCCCAATAGAGGAAAAATATTTCCTACATAATTCTTGGAGATCTTGCCACTTTCTCTCAGTAACAGCAGTCTTTCCTGTTTTCCAGAAAACCCCGACAGTTGATTGGAAAAGGCAAAAAATTCTTGCTAATGTCTGTCCACAGTCTTTTCCCATGTGAAATTACTTGCCTCACATTTTGCTAGAAAATTAATAATACAGTAGTAAAGGATGCAGCATAAAGTATTTATGGCAAATTAAAACTCATCTCCAGGACAATTTAGATAATAGGGACATGGGCCACACCTGTTCTGTTCTTCACTGGAGTGAATTTTTAAGGAATTATTCATCAGTGCAAGTTATCTTCATTAGCTACAAATATGAATGGAGAATAAATTAATCACAACATAACAGGAGTTTTATGTTGTAATTATGACCAATTTGGTGTTATTTGCTGCATTAGAGTCAGGTAGGGTAGTGCTTATACTTAATGAATGGGTTCATGCCATTGTATGGTGGAATCCATATTGAGACATTATATTGAAGCTATGTAATTGGTCAGACACTAGCATATCTTTATTTGTAATTTGGGAAGGACTAGAAGTATTCTAGGATGTTCTGTAGTATATCAGCTGCCCTGTTCTGCAGCCCTTCTTTACCTACTGTTCAGTATCCAGCTTTCTAAAAAAGGACTTAAAAATATGATAATTTGACTCAATCTTTTGAATGCTTGTATGTCTGTCTTCTGACACCAGACTCCAGATTAAAGCTCCTGAGTGATGGGCTTTCTTGCTACTTGGGAACTATTGTTCTGAAAGCTAGAACCAGATGAGTAATTGAATTTTCAGGTTTCCCCTGAAGAGAAGAAAGGAAAAATGAATTTAAAAGGATTGTCAGGTTAGCCAAATGTTTTACCTATTTTTAAACTGAAACATATATAAATTTGTTCTTGAAAATGCAGTTTTAAAATTAAAACCAAAAAAGTAATTTTGGTGAGGATGATTAATATAATTTAGGATGTAATCCTGGACCTTGGTTGTTGTGATCTCCTTGCATTATGAGAAGAACAACAGCGGCAAAAGGGATGTGGGGCCTTTGTGAAGTGAGCCCGTGTCTCCTATTGCCTCACACTGTAGCTGAATACCAATAAATTTATTTCCATATTTTGAAAGGTATGGTTGACAGCTGATCACAATAGTAAGAGACCGCCATGCTACCAAAGCTCTTCCAAGTGCTGCAGCCTTTATCTCTGGCAGTACACTCCCAGTCCTAGCATGAATCAGCTTCTTAGCTCTAGCACATGCACTTTTCCAAAGGCCTCTTTTCTACATATACAGGGAGAAAATGCATTCTCTTCTCTCAAGAAGTGCCTGAAATAATTCTTCTGGGACTGGGAAGCTGTCTTCAGAAATGTTGCTGTTACAAGAAGATTTTTCTGTGGTGCTTCTCCTTTCCTTCTGGAGATAATACCTTCTTTCCATTTTTTCCTATTTCCAAGGATGTATGTCTGAGTTTTCTTCACAGCCATGGGCAAACAATGAAATCAGTCTTTTTCAGAATTCTGGTCAGGCCTGAATGTTTGAATGTGTGGTCATTCAATTTTAAATAAAGAGCTTTAAGTAGAAGCCTTAGAAAACAGAATCTTCTGCTGTCAATAAAGGAACACTATCTTTCATTTGTTTGCCCCGTATTATAGCTAGAGGTGACTACATCTTCCAGGGAGGAGTCTCTTCAGCCTTTGGCCATGCTCCCACAGCCTGGGAAGAGCTGTTCAACTGCAATATGAGCTTCCGTTTAAGAAGAATTTCTAAGCAAAAGGCACTGTAGGTTTGTTAGAGTGATACCAATGAATGGTTGAATGATTAAGTAACTTGAGATTTTGTTTGTGGTTTTGTTTATTCTAAATTCTTTTGAGTATATTTTTATTTTAGCTTAGAGATGTTAAACACACTGTGGCAATCAAATGCTAAATCTTGTAACTTTGCTTTAAAATGCACTGACAGAGGTGATGATAAGGAATAAAAAAAATAAAAAATATTTCGCTGTCATGCTTGTGAGACATACTATAAAAGCAGTTTTGCTACTGCAGCCAGCTATCAGTCTGCCTGCCCTTCAGTCTGCTCAATCAATGCTTGTATAAATATCTTTTCCCAAGAGAACACAAGACACTGCCTTGTTCCTTGCTGGAAGTAGTGCCAGTGAGCCATGACAGCAGGGCGAGGACGGTGGCCTTCAGAAAAAGTCACCAAAGCAGAAATTCTTGAACCATTTATTAATTTTCACCAAAGAAATACTACTTTGCACTTTGTATGTCCCTTGTAACAAGCATAGCATCTACCCGCATTAGAAGCCAGAGCACATTTCAATAAAAGAACACAATAAAAAGGATTAATGTTACTCACTTTGATGGAGGAAGAAACTCCTATTTCTAATCTTCATTTTGTGACAGTGCAATTGATTTCTTCACTGTGTGATGTGGGGCTGGCATCGCTCCTGAATTCATCTGTATTGCCTACAGCTCCCACTGCTCTAATCTCTTCAGGTTACTTTGCAGCTTGATTAGGTCCTGCTGTGTGTGTGTTATACCTCCTCAGCAGAGCTGTCACCTGTACATTTGATCACAGTTGAATTCCTACTGTAAGAAACACCCAACAAAGTCATGTCATGCAGGGAACAGAGTTGTTTGGGTTCCTGTTGCTATAGCTACGATGTCTAAAAAGCCTTGGGAAACCCTGGCTGGAGTTTAGCAGGATGTGACATTGCTTAAAAGTGACTTTACTGTAATGATTAAAGTAGATCTGTAAGCCCCTAGTGATCCCATCAGCTTTAGTCTGAGAGTCACTGTTGGAAGGGGCAAGTGTCCAAATCTGAGAATCCTATAGTTTCCCATATTTCATTTTAATTTTTACATAGAACTCATTATGTGGTAAAGAGTACAAGGAAAGGGCAACATTTTCTACTGATAATTTCCTGCTTTATCTTCAATAGCATCTCTTTAGTATGGGACCAAGGACATGTGCTGTGTTCAGACTTGTCATTTAGGTCTTCATTCACCTCTGAATTCCCTCTAGAGTCAGTGGTGGAAATAGACAGCTATGTAGAACGATTCATCACACTCATTTGAAGACTCTGAAGTGTTTTGGGGAGGAGCTTATCCTCTTTTCACTTAGTGAGAGCCTACGCAACTAATTTAGACTCGATGCCCTGCTGAAGTTAGACTAAAAATATTAGGTGAGATAAATCCCGCATGAGGTGCCCATGCTAGCCGGCCAGTCAGCAGTTTCATCAACAGGGGCCAAATCCTGCCCCATGCTGTTCAGTGCATGCCTTGCTCAGAGGGCCTCTGTGTGGCTTTATCAACCTGCTTTTTAGTTTCCTCTGTGACAGCAATAATGCCATTTGCACTCAACCTGTTTAGCTTAAATAGTCAAGGATTAATTTTTCTTCTGTAATTGGACATTTAAGTTCCTTGTTCACGCAGTACAGCTCTGTGCTTGAACCTTGTACATTTTTAGAAGCTGATTCAACATTACACTGCATATAAAATCACAGGAAATATGGTTGGAAGCAAGCTTTTTCCTGCATCAAGAAAAGATCAACTATACCTAGAATTATACAGGTGCTATCAGCAAAGTAAGATGTTAGAATACTATCACTACTCAGGGTCTCAGAAGCACAAACAGTAAGGTTCATGTCAGGAAGCCTCTATTAGGTTTGAATGTTCAGTAGCATGGGTGTAGCAAAAGTTCTTAGGGGGGCATGTGGGAAACACCAAGATGTTCTGGGCTTTGCTGTTGCTTTTTCTCTCTTACTAGTTTAATACTTTGCATAAAGAGACTTTGTTTTTAAGAACCGTATCGGTGCCTTCTCCCTTATGGTAGAAATTTAATTCTACTTTAGGTAAGAGAGTTACCTTGGAGCTGAAATCAGAACCTTTTTTGATTCTAAAATAATATGTGTGGTGGAAGGAGGGGTGGAGGGCAGGGGCTAGGAGGATTGGCGAGGCTGGAAATGGAGCAGTTCTGATGTTTAGTTCCAAATCATATGTGATGGTCTGAATGGACAGATCATAAAGATCTTAATTTCCAGATGCGTTCATATGATGTCTTAGTATCATAGAATCATTTAGGTTGGAAAGGATCTTTAAGATCATCGAGTCCAACCATCAACCGTGCCTACTAAACCATGCCATGAAGTGCCCTGTCTACCTGCTTTTTGAATACCTCCAGGGATGGTGACTCCACCACTTCTCTGGGCAGCCTTTTTCCAATGCCTGACAACCCTTTCAGTAAAGAAATTTTTCCTAATATCCAATCTAAACCTCCCCTGCCACAACTTGAGGCCATTTCCTTTTGTGATGACTCAGCTGATTAACACGATCGCATAGATTAATACCAATCCGACTGCTATTTCATGAATAATTTTCCTGAGATTTTTAACCCTATTGCTGCTGAAGGTCATTCTTGATTTTAATGCAACTTACAGTTTGCAAGAAGTCTTGAAATGGCTGTTATCTACTTCATAAGCCTCACATTTTTCTTATCTCCTCTGTCTCTCCTTGCCTAAAATATTAGCCTATTCTACTAAGTGGTACCATTTTTCTTGGAAAATACGCCGGGCATTCTCATTTTGGAAATCAACTCTTTTTATGTCATTTTAATGTCTTCCCTCTATTTCTCCTCTTCAAGCACCGAGAAAAAGTCCTTCACTGTTTTATGACAAGGCAGTGAGAATTTCCTGAAAAAATTCCATGAAAAGTGGAGTCAGCACATAAATAAACAGAGCAGTCTCACTAGTGTGTATGGTCAACTGTCAGTAATATCTGGGAGTTGCAGCTTTGTATATTATAACCTAGTTTATTCAGCAAGGGTAAGTTAGGATGCAAGGGCTATTCCCCGTACTGCTTAAAAAGTGCCAGGACATCTTCAGCTTCCAGCTGGAAGAACCACCAGAGACTAGCAGGAGGAATCTTAGTTTAAACACCTCATTTGAAGGTCAGAACCTCTAACAGTGTAGCAGAAGTACATTGCAGTGTCAGCATTGGTTATGAGCCCAGAGCCTAATGTAGGGCTCAAAACCATGACCTGCTACACCAGAGGCAAGAATGTTACCAGCTGAGCCCATCTGACATTAATTAAACCCTCATTAAAAAGGAGGGCTTTTTTCCTGGTTTGAAATGCGATTTCCTCTGCAAGGTTTTATCATGCATATTTTATTACGAATTTAGCATGTGGACTATAGACCCTGTTCTGATCTTTCAGAATCACTGTACATGGCATATGTTTCATGCAGATGGAAAGTAAAAGAGACAGAAAAATATACATATTCATTTGTTCTAGTTTGTAAGATCAGTGGCTATGTTATGACATTCAGGAGCAGCTTAAAGGGTGAAGTTTATTGTCTATCCCCACATACTGATATGGGGAAATATTCCATGTAGTACTAATGGGGCATGAATATACAAATTGCAAGATTTAAGTTACGTATGAGTCCTCAGGATTATCCAGAGTTTGAATATCACCTGGCAATAGAATCTGGGAAAAATCCCAAACTCTTTCTGCTTATTCTCATGAGCTACTCTGGGAAGCGTATTTACTCACAAGCCTGTCTTACCTGCCATATAACACACATTTTCCTTTAAACCAGCCAAGGCTTACAGTAAGTACAGGAAAGCAATAAGGCAGAGTTCAATGTTAACAGTGTCTTCATTTCTCACAATCT
>VYZV01024546.1:50697-105117 GCA_013401275.1 Pandion haliaetus
GTACAGCAGGAAACCTCATAGGCCTTGGATTGCTGCAGGCTTATAGGGATATGCAGAACTGTGGCTTTGACTGGTTTTCCTTTTTGAGCAAACGCAATAGATTTTTTTTCCTTTTGCTTTGTTTTGGAAAAGTCTTAAGGAACCGTTAAGGGCAAAACAGGCCTTTTCTAGGTGTAGGATGGGGTAGTTTGCACAGGGCTCAGCTCAATGCCCTGAATAAGGAGAAGGAATTCATAGGGCACTTGTGGGGAGCGTAAGACTCCAAGCCATTTCCTACTGGGAAATACAAAGAGCACAGAGAATCCAGTGAACTGACTGTGTTGGGAAGGGACTCAAAGGAGAGGTTAGAGAATAGTTTTCTGCAGAGGGTCCTTTTTTATTTTTCTGAGAAAGACTGAAAAATGAGAGACACTTGGAAGGGATCCAGACAGAACTGAGAAAAAAGTCTTTTTTATACTATTGAGAAGAAAAGGCCCAACTGAAACTACTCTTAGTGAGGAATGGGAGCAAAACACATCAGCTTTCATCTAACGGGCTGAGGATTTTCTTTTTAATTTGGCAACAAAGGGTAAAGCTGAAGGAAATAAATTTTGTGTGGATCAAACCAAAGTAGATCTAATGTTTTTCATCCTGAAATGAAATCCAGGAAGTTAATTAGTACAATACAAAACATTCTCTCTGATCTTGGAATGAAATATTTTCTTTTCAGGATCTTGTAAAAATAACCAAAGAAATGAAAAGTTTGATTGACCAAACAGGAGGAGCTATGGCATGTCCCTTTTATCCTACATTTTTGAGACCCAATCTCTTATCTGCCTGCTCCAAGAAAGAAAGGGATGTCATTTTGTATACCTTGCCTCATGCTAGCAATCTGCTCTTGGAAGGGATGCCCAATGTGGCTTTTGTTGATGCTACCATTCCCAGGGATGGTGCTGGAGCCCTTCTTTTGTCTCAGATGCACCCTAAAAGTTTCCCCTCCCCTTTCCCATGCAAGAATGCCATGACAGAAAGATCCTGTTTAAGCACAAATTCGAATATACATGGGATTACACCGAGCACCTGCAGCTCTACAGCTAGAAAAGTCTCAGTGCATTGTTACCTTCCTTTTGCAGGAACGAAGAACAATTCTTCCAATAAAACTTACCTGCTAGCATTACATTTGCTTCCAAACAACATGGGCTGTCATACTTCAGGAAAGGCTTTCTGGAGTTAGTAAATAGCTCCATCCAACACACGCTTCAAAAATAAAACAAAATTTCTTTTGTTGTGGCTTTTCTATTTTGGACAGACAAAGGCATATTGTTATTTGGAATCTGTGAAGCACAGAGAATGTGCTCTGTATAGCATGAGGCATGGATGCCAGGATTGCCCCAGCTGGCAAACTGAAAGAGCAAAAAGGAATATATGAGAAGGGAGGCTCTGTGTGCAGGCAGAGCTGTAGACACACAACTAGAAAGTTGTTACAATAGAAATCAATGAAACAATGTACAGAAGGAGCACCACCAAGTTCTGACTGATGGGCTGGAGGGGAAACATCATGGATCTTAAACAGCCTGGAGGGAGGGAGGAGGCTGTAGTTGTAGAAGGTTAAAATTGTGAAGATGAAAAGGGCATAGGCAAAGTTTGAGTTGATATGACTGAAAGAAAGTGTCAAATATTATGGAGAAGAGAGTTCACTAAATCTTGTCAGCTTGCATGTGAGAAGGAGGTGGCAGAAGAATAAAAGGTAGTGCTGACACTGCTAGCCTGGGAGAAGGGGAGGGAAGCGGGGAGGGAAGCAGGGAGGGAGGAGAAATTAAGAAAATAATGGAGAAAGGCAGGAAGGGGGAGGGTGGAGGATATAAGAAATAAGGTGCTCAATTTTGTCCAGGTTGCCCTTGAGCTGGCAGGGGGGTTATGCTGGATGATGTGCTGAAGAGATTTATGTATATGGGGTAGGATTGGAAAGGCAGATTTGTGAGTTGTCAGCATAGAGGTGATAGTGGAACAGCATGAGAAAGCCATGAGACAAAGGAAGAGGAACGAGCCCAGGCCAGGCCCTGGGAGATTTCCAAAGAGGAGGAAGGAGCAACATCACCAGAAAGTCACCAGAGAGCACAATGTTCACCAGGACACAAATAGCAGGAGGGACTCAGAGCCTAGTTAAGAAATGGCTGGAGAGTTTGGTGTATGGAGGGAGCATGAGCATTTAGAAGTGAATTTTGGGAAAATGAATCAGTATTATAGTTATTACTGATTATTTTTATATGACATGGGTTTCAGAGAAGGATTGACTCTGGGTAGCAGTTGAAGTTTATGGATTTCTGTCTAGGCTGGAGTATCCCAGAGGAAACCTCTACCTTGAGTCAAACAGGCTGAAAGGGAAGGAGGGCAGAGGCAGCATGAATAAAAACCCAGGAGAAGACAGACTGTGGCTTCTCACTGCAGGTTTCCTCCATTTCTAATGGCAGTGACATTTAGGCACCACAGTGATCGATATCTGCTGTCTTCTTTCCTCATGTAAACGTGTAAGAACTAATGTGTTTATTTCTCCACATTGCGTAGTTGGGCTTAATCAGCGGGATGATGGCGGAGTCAAAATTTTCATCTCTCTGTTAGGTTTAAGGATTAAAGAAAATATGGAGAAATAACATCGCTTAATAAATATACACATCACTTACTATAAATACACACATCCACGTGGTGTTTGCAGTGAGTTATGGGCACCTTATCCTCTCCTAGGCCTGAAGAGTCATCACCTAGTGCAGAGCTATGCGCATGACAACCAGGCAACCATATTGCCTGGCACAGTTTATTAGTCACAGCTCAGGAGTGCAGAGTAAACACAGATTCACAGCTTAGTCTATTGGCTCTTGCAGGGCACCAACTCCAAATGCAGGAGTCCCCCCAGCTCAATTTTCTGTGGGCACCTTTTCTTGACACCACGGGATTTCTTCTCAGTCTATGCAAGTGATATGCCACATGCTTAGGTTAAGGCAGGTGTTAAAAAACGCATTGAGAGTCTGTGCTCCTTGAGTCATGGAGTACAACTTGGTGTGCTTTTCAGACCCAGGGAGTGCATAGCCGCACAGTGGCCAGAGGGTGTTCTGTTACTAGGTCCGTCCAGGGTTTCTTGCTGCTACACTGCTGGGGTGCAGCTCTGCTTTGTTGTCGGCTTTCAGCTCTGGTGCCTGAATGGGAGTGGTGGGGCTATGACTCTTTCGATGCTCATGCTTCATAAATGAGCAGCACAGGCAATGGTTCTGTGAACTGGGCAAGGAATGGAGGAGACAGGGCTCTTGGGACCTAACCTCAACTTGCTCTCAGACAGGGGTCTTACTCTGATGTATTTGTCTCTCGCTGGGTTTCAGACAAGCTCTAAGAAGGCTTAAGAGCTCAACCTGTGAGGATGTTGTCCTACTAATGGACTCCTGTGTAAACTCGTCTCTAACCCAAGCATCTTTCCATAGCACAGTTGTCAAATGTTAAGATCTGCACCTTGAGGATAATTTGCAAGTGACCATCAATTGTCACTTGTGAATAACAGATAATGTTATTGCCCTGATTCACTGCATGCACCTGCTACATACAAATGTGTCTAAATAACCACTGGATTTTTTAATATACCAATCTTTTAGCACAAAGTAGCACCCCTTTTTTGAAGAGAAAGATTTTAAGTGCCCCACTTGTATGACTGGGAGAAGGTGGTTTTCAAGACAACTCAGTTACCACTTCAGGGAGTTAAAGGGCAAGTTTTCAGGAGCATTCTAGCCTTCACAGGTTCCCCCAGGAAATGTACACCCAGCATTTTTTGTGGAAAGTGAAAGCTGGGGAAGGGAGCTTTGGGGAATCTCATTCACAAGTCCTGATTTTAAGAGGTGCTGATTGATACAACTGCTCTGCATGCAGTCAGAACAGTGCGTGGAAATCATGTAAGTGGGAACTAGATGTCTAGGAAGTGTGAAAAATCCCAGTAGGCACCTCTCCGCATCTTTAGGTACCTAAATACCTTTAACCATCTGGCCTTAGGCAATAAGGTCTAATAAAATGTTAGGCAGATGTAGCAGGTAGGTAATTTGATTTTGGCTAGTAAACAGACAATGTGATTTCAGATCATGTATTTTTTAGCTATTTTCAGTAGGTCTTTTTTATTTGACTTTTATTTTGAAGCTCCTGATTTTAGGCTGTCATTTTAAACCTCTCTCAGCTGGTGACTCTGCTTTTCAAACCTTCTATTTTATAACCTTTGTACTCTTATGCATGAATCTAGGCCACGTTACTGCCTTCTGTTCACTTGTCAGTGTCTTTGAGCTTTAAAGTAAGCAAAATGCAATTTTGGTCCACTGGAGCTGGGAACCTTGGGAGACACCATTCTTGTGGGCTGATTTTATTTTTCATTGGCTTGTAGACATTGCATGAGTCACCATCCATGTGAATTGTTCCCTATACCTATACCTTGTTTAGTCAAGCACAATTAAAATCAAATGTGCATAGGGTTTTTTTTGCCTGGCTTGGAGCAGGGCTTGCTCTTGAGTGCCAGTGGAAACCAAAGGTAGATGCTGTCACATAGCAAGAAGAATTTAAGAAGGGAGCAAATTTTACAGCTCTCCTGGGGTCATCGTTCAAGGGAGAATTCTCATGAAATGAGAATGAAAATCTAATTGATGGCCTGATTCTCCATGGCTGTGCAGCCATCCTTTCCTTCTCTGCTTCTAATAAATGCTCTCTGCGTTCACCCCCACATAGGCAAGAAAAATCCATGTGACCAGATAGGGAGACCTTTAAGAAAAGACCAATATTTGCATATCTATTATGGCTATACTCAGTGTTATACTTGTTTCATTAAAATTTCTATTTGGATAATATGTAAGGTCAATACTGTCACTGTTCTGGAAAATTCATTTATTTTAAAATTAAAGCTAAATGCAGCAAGTATGATTCTCGCCATGCTTCCACCTGTATAAATCCACTGAGCTTGACAGAGTAAGTAAGTGAAAGCAGAATTGGGCCCAATGTGTTTAGAGATGGGGGTCTGCTGTGTGGGAAAAAAGCATGCTAATTACATTAATCCTAATTTTCAAGGTAAATCACTTGTTATAGATGTCCCGAGTTCCTCCTTTTTTATATTCAAGGGATGGTTATTATTTCAGCTGGGTGCCTACTGAGGTCCATGAGCTTTTACACACCAGTTAAGGTTGTCAATTGCTGGGATTGAAAATACATGAAGAAATACTTAGGATTACTTAAAAGTGCTGTGCTTCCCTAAGGTTACCAGCTTTCAAACCTGAAGCAGCCATTTTCAAATGAATTTGCCTGTTGAGAGGGCTGAAGATGGGAGTTTTTAATCCCAGAAGAGAGGAAGGGGATAGCTGCTTTCCAAGTCAGGTGTTGGTGGATTTCCTGGTCTGTGTGGGCCATTAACAATTTTTAGGGCCTGTGCCTGGTCTGGTCTAAGTCTTTCCAGAGTTTGGGCTCTTTTGTGTGGTCAGTTGTTGTTTACAAGTATTGTTTAACAATCCTTAAAATGGCATTTGGTTCGATTCTCAGAAATCGGGAAAGGGGAAGAAATGATCTAGGACAGCTACTATGGAAGTCACCTTTAAAGTGTACAAAAATATATTAAAAGCAAAAGCTATTTTCAACATGCACCAATGGAAAACGTGTATTAAGATGGATCTGTTTTAATTTTAACATTTCTGGTGTAAACTTGTAGCTTTTTAAAGGTTTCATTTTTCATACAAGAAACTTCTATGTGTCTGTTCAGTCCTACTGCAGTTAAAAATCCGTTTGTTAAATGACCATGTTTGTTAAATAACCATAAACTGGTTACACTAACTTTCACCCTTAAGGCAGCTGGCTTGAAAGCAATCAGATGGTGTCTGTTACCCTTTTCCAAGGTGGTAGTGGTCTCTTATATGTCAAATGAGCTCAGTAGCTTTAATCCCTGTCCCAGATGTCCACAGCACAAAGAGTAGGATCTCAAGCAATAATCTTTCTGTCAGTCTCAACAGACAGAGACAGAACTACATTCACCCAGGGGAGCAAGAAGCTTTCTTGTCAGCAAAGATTTTTCGTCCAGCAGAAAAGAAGGAAAATTTACATTCGTGCTTACAGTGCTTGGTCCTTTCTCTCAGTCTATTTCTGAAAATTACTTTCATTTGTAGAAGAGAGACTGGATGAAATAGAAGTCACAGCAAAG
Source organism: Pandion haliaetus (assembly GCA_013401275.1). Lineage (NCBI taxonomy): Eukaryota > Metazoa > Chordata > Aves > Accipitriformes > Pandionidae > Pandion > Pandion haliaetus. The sequence goes on from VYZV01024546.1 coordinate 56,876, forward strand.
AAATGTCTAAAAACAGCTTTTCCATTCAACTTCAGATCCTATACAGCATGCTGGTAGTAGGACAATATTATTGTTTTACAGGAGAGACTGGATTACAAAGCTGGGATTCATCCCACTGAATTTAAGCATCTAGAAGTTAGCTGTAGCTACCCTTTATAGTTAATGAGAAAGAACTGTTTTCTCCAGAGAGTGAATCAGCAGCTGATGAATTTTCTTTCAGAGCCTGTGGCAACTAACTTTTAGATACCTAGAGTTAGGCCATGTGAATGCCGCCCTGCCTGATAGAAATCTTTGTCGGGGGAAGACAGGAACTGAAGTATCCCAAGTCCACAGCTTGATTGCTGGACCGTCTTCCCTATTTAATTCCTGATCTATTAATGAAACAAAGATGTGCAAATAGCTTCATGCATGTTATTAGTCTGGGGAAGCTGGGAATGCAGATGGTGTCAGAATGTGTAACCCATGGTGGCTTTAGCTGTTTGTTGTGGTTTAACCCCAGCCAGCAACTAAGCACCACGCAGCCGCTCACTCACTTCGCCCCCACACCCAGTGGGATGGGGGAGAAAATCGGGAAAAGAACTAAAACTCGTGGGTTGAGATAAGAACGGTTTAATAGAACAGAAAAGAAGAAACTAATAATGATAATGATAACACTAATGAAATGACAACAGTAATAATAAAAGGGTTGGAATATACAAGTCATGCACAACGCAATTGCTCACCACCCACTGACTGACGCACCCGGAAGTCCCTGAGCGGCGATGCCCCCCCCAGTTCCTAAAACGTCACATGGTATGGAATACCCCGTTGGCCACTTTGGGTCAGCTGCCCTGACTGTGTTCCCTCCCAGCCTCTTGTGCCCCTGCAGCTTTCTTGCTGGCTGGGCATCAAAGGCTGAAAAACCTTGACTTTAGACTGAACATTACTTAGCAACAACTGAAAACATCAGTGCGTTATCAACATTCCTCTCATACCTAGCTCAAAAACATAGCACTATACCAGCTACTAGGAAGACAATTAACTCTATCCCAGCTGAAACCAGGACACTGTTACATTCAGAAAAGCCACCAGGGCAGTGCTCAGCACCCTGTGTATGTTCTGCAAACTGAAGGAAGCCCAAAGCAGCAGAAACTTGCACCCTGCCAGTTCTTCTGTGCTGTAGGTATCAGGGACTGGTTTTCTTTACATGAGATTGTGCTGGAGGTGAGCCTAAGCTCATCATTCTGAAGGTGGAGGTCTTTTGAAAATTCAGATCTCTGCTCAGATCTTGTAATCTGAACTCAGTAGTTGTGAAACTCAAGGCCAGAAATGACTGCTTCAAATACATTTTAAAAGTGCTGTTAAATGGTGGTTGAATCAAACACAGACATTTGCTACTGAACTGAAATCAGGCAAGGTTTATATTAGGGACATGGAAATTTTCCCTTTCCCTTTAAATATTTTGAATTATTTCTATCAGCAAAAAGATTGAATTGGGCAACATTTCAACAAAGTGTTTATTAATCTCATGCAAAGAGATGGATTTTGCATCACCTGTGTATATATGTATTTATCATCTCATTAGAACTGATCAAAGTGGGTTTTGTTTAGCTTGGTAAGTGACAAGATCTAAAAGAGGCCTGAATGATGGTAAAATGATATCATCACTTTAACATCAGTAAGCAGGGATTGTTAAAACGGTCATTTCTTTTCAGTGCTTCACCTATGAGTTGAGAAATCCAATCTTGTCCTTGTAGTAACCAGTATTAGCACAGGGGAATAGAAAGGAACATCTGGAGGCAGAAAATCCATGGCATTGACCTGGGGAGGTCAAACTGTGATACTGGCCAGGATTGGGGGAGAGGGGGTGAACAAGGTTAAAGGCCAGATTTGAATCCTGATAGAATAAATGAAGCTCAGAGGGGGACTCAGGGAGTAATAAGGGATTCCTAACCTTGCCAGCAAAGGGTTTCTGTAAGCCTGAAGCTTGATCATTCTTCTGGGCTGGGAGATGAAGACTTTGCTGATTAGCATGCAAATACAACAGCACTGTAAAAAGTTCCAGATGATTTTATGACTAAGCCTTGCTGCAGGGAAAAACATGTTTGACAATATGCATTAGAAAGGAGAGGTGAATGAAATTAGGTGTCAGTCTACAATCAGCGTGGTTGGGAAGGTACATAGCAAGAGGTGCAGGTACATGGGGCGTGAGAAAGAGAATCCTGGAAACAGAAGAGCAGATTGAAAAGGGGAAGCCCCTGCTGTTTTAAAAAAAGAATACTAGTCAAATAAATGCAACTTTCTGCTTGGCACTAATGAAGCAGATTAATAAGGCTATTGGAGCCCATATGGCCACAGAGATTTCCTTAGACTAAACATTGCTAATGAATGTTTTCAGAAAGTAGTGTTTACACTCAGACATATTTCACCCTTGGAGTGGCCTGATACGTGAGGTAACTGCAGTGTTTATCTTCATGCATTGGATGCATCATCTCTCTGTGAAATAAGTATTATTCCCATTTCACAGATAGGAAAATTAAACCAGAAGAGCGAAGACCAACATTTATAAAAGCCATCTCTTACATCAGGCCTTGATTTTTAATAGTCTCAGAGATTATTAAAAAAGCCAAATTTTAAACTAGTAGAATGAGGCCATGAAGAGGATCAACAGTAGAGCAAGGGTTATGAGTGCAAGCATGTCCTGGTGTCAGTTCTGTGTGCAACTGTGGGTGTTGTAGAAGAGGTTGTTTTGGCTACTGCTTACTAGAACCCGCTCTGCTGCAGGCATCCGACTGCCCAACAACTGGTGGCAGTCCCCATAGCGGCAGAGGCCTTTCCCATAAACACATATGCCTCTAAAAATAAATAACTCGTAACCTTACCAAAAATGGGTCAGCGACAGGACTCCTGCACAGGTTGTCTAAGTCGCCTATCTGTTTAACTCTATGAGCTTTATGGGTTTGGCCTCCCAACACACTGGCTATTTTTCTTGCCTAGTGCTTCTGGTGTCTTAAAGGGAGGCCAGTCATATTTAAGTTCAAAATTATGGCCTGGCTGCTTGGGTTCAGGCAGTCAGATGTGAAAACTTACTGATTTCATTCTTAAATGGAGGTTCAGTTGGCTGCTTGTCTGCTGAACAAACATACCTGCCAATGTAACGGGAATACCAGCTCTAGGCAGCACACAGAGCCCCTGTTCCACTACCTCCTCTCATAGGTTTCTCAGCTTTCTGTCTCCATGTGCTTCCCTGTCATTTTGATCTCTGTGTCCCTCTGTAGTCCTGACCAGTCAAGATAAATGGTTTTTCTTTTGCTCTCTCTAGAAACAGGGAACTGTAAGCCCTAAATCTCCCTGAAAATAACTCTTTTTGTAATCTTTTGTTAAAGATTTCTAAAAGTCCTTGTCCCTGGCTGTGCAGTTTAGATTGAGTGTGCGATGCATATCCAGACTCTATTTTCTTTTAGCTGACTTCACCTGTAATGCTGCTTTGTTGGATTTTCCATATAGTGAACTATTGACTGAACACGATTCCCTGCCACCGCATTAGTGTCTAAGTCTGGTAAAGTGACTACATACACAAACACTATTATGTTGTGTTTAACAGTTTGTGAGCACAAATGTGTGTTTAAAGACAAGTTGCCATTGAAAATCAGACTCAAAGTACACATTTATCCTGAAAAGTTGAGGAGAATTCAGCTCAAAAACAGCACATAAATACATGTGTGTTAATGCATGTCTGTGCATGCCTGCACATGTGCATGCACGTGCCCTGTCCAGAGATAACTCAGAAATACACCTAAAATTGTACACCATCAATGTGAAGGGCGAGGTAAGAGCAAAGATAGATGCATCAGCTGTCTCCAAGGCAGTTGCCCTGTGGAAGGAGGCAGACCAGCACAGCAGGTAGCAAATGTCTTTTTCCAGAGCATCAAAGTGACAGGTGTGTAGGCAGGCATGAAGGAAAAACCCTGCATTACTTTTATTGTCAGTCTGCCTGTCAAACTACCTTGTTAGACAGGGCCAGTAGGACAGAAAATAGACTAATATTTAGCTTCTTTTAGTGTGTATGTGTGAAGGCAACAATTCTTAGAGGGACTTATTACAAAAATATACTTGGCAGTGTTGGAAATTAAATGTACAGGGTTAAGATGGAGAGCCATATGTACGGCAATACAAAGAGGAAAGAGTTAAGATCTTCTTCTTAATCCATAGCTACTAGTCCCAAGAATTTTGTTCTTTTCATTCTCAACTGTGCTAGAGTCCTGACATGGGAGTGCCTTAGTTATTCCTGGAGGTGAATGTCCTCTGTGCTTGATTCCTTGCTGCACTCCGTGCTTTTGTTGCAGGACAGCTGAAAGTAAAAGAAAGATAAAGTAACAGGCAAAGGAGAAGAGAACTAGAGCAGGATGCTGTGTATGTATTTTCCCTCTACTCTCACATTGCTAAAGGGCAAGAGAGGGATATGAAAAGGGAATCTTCCAACTGTACCAGTACCAGCTTTTGGACAAAGACCACTTGCTTTTCCCTGATGCTTGTGAATGTCACTTCCGTTTTGTGTCAAACTAACATTCCCCTTGAACAGGGCGACAAGGACAAGAGCACCCAAATCATTGCCCGATAAACACAAGCTCTTGGATGGGAAATGATGCTGTGGTGGCATTGCTGATGTGTGTGTGTGGCCCCTCAGCTGATTTAGGATTGTCAGAGTCTTACTGTGCCCTATGGACAGGCTGAGAAATAAAACTTTTTATCATTAAATTATATATGACTGAGATTGGCTGAATTAACATATCCCAGTGCATGACAGCTGTATGATTGGAATGAAGATCACTCATCAGCTGTTCATTATTGCAAAGGTTCTTTCCAATGTCTCTTACACAACTAAGGTTGGACACTAGTAGTTCCAGTTGCTAGCAGTGTTTGCACAACAGCTTTAATTCTTCAAATATTTCACAATTATGGCAGTTGTTGGACCTTTTGTGCTTTTGGTTTCATATGGTGAATCCAACTTTTTAAGGAGCTTTTCTTTTAAAGATGAACAGTGAAGCAAAAAAGCCTTTTAAGTCACTTATACACAGTGGATAAAGCATTTTGCAAATTTTGAAAAAGGTTTATATTTTGCACTTTTTGACATTTGATAAGTAAGTCTTGATTTTGCTTTTTGGCTGAGTAAGTGGCTGAGGCCATCACTGCATGGCAGCAGGTTGCAATGAAAGAAAAGACAAGTTAAAAAAAGGTTATGTTTAGTGAGGTTGTTCTGAATTCTGTTAGTATATAATACCCACTTGCCTACCTAAGCATTTCAATACTGTTTATCACCACAGCGCCTGAGTGCTTCTCAGAGATTAATAAGTGTATCCTTGTCTATTATTCTGAGATAGTGTATAGCTGTTCTGTTAGGGTGAGATTTTCATCACAGACAGATCAAAGAGCAGATTCTTCAAAAGTGTCGAGGTGGGAAAACTGATAATTTGAGACTTCTGAAGGAAAGTCCAAAGTTGTACATCCAGAGCTACATGAGATTGTCATGTCTCTGTATCCTGCAAGTACCGTTCAGCTCCCAAACCATGTGGTTGACTTCTTTTCTTCTTGCTGAAGCTTTAGAGGAGAGCATTCTCTTTGGGAAACATTCAGCATCCTTTTCCCTGACAGTCAGGCAGAGTTTCTATTCCAGTTCTTCCAGTGAATGGTCAGTAAATATGTGATTGAAGTGAAAATATGACTGGGGTAAAGAGAAGAGATCTCTTTTATGAATTTCCCCTGTATCTTAGAAAAAATTAATATCAATCTGTCTCTTTCAGGCAGGGTTGCATGAACAGGAGGTTTATTTGCATTTAGCATTTCACTGTTGGCAAGAAATGTTTTTGCATTAAGCATTTGACCATTTGACCAGCAGATTTTCCTGCTACCATTTAAAATCATTTTACATGAACATCATTAAAAAACCCTCCCAGGTTAAAATGGACAATAAATATAGGTAAGAGTTTGCACAGAGGAAAAAGGCTGCCCAGTCCACATGTACTCAGCTGGGTGCCCTTGTCACAGGTACTAGTTTTGTATCTGGTTCCCCAGTGTGCTGTGGAATTTGAATTCTTCCCTTCACACAGCATGGACAAGCTCTCACACTCATTTTACTTCAGGCTGTTTTGCAAAGGCAAATGGCACTGCTGGAAACTAATCAACGCAATTTTTTACTCTTCACAGAGGTCTATTAGCAATCATTGCTGCAGTCTTGGGCTGTAAATGGGGACAAGTGTATTCCTAAATTCAAACCTAGAAATGTTTTGTATTTTCTATAAAATATTATTGCCTTGGCTTCTCTCTGGCCAGCCTCTTTTGGGGCTTTTTGTGTTTTCTCTTTTTCCCTAGGTGCTGTACTGGCTGTCAGATAGGGAGATGCTGCTAAGGATATTGAAAAATCTCAAATGATAATGAATAGGGAAAAGCTAACTCTAATGTCACTGCTATTGTAGAAGCTTTGCACAACCTCTTCCTACATATGTGTACAGGAACAGAGTACAAATATTAGTTTTATTAAATGAGACACAGACACTTAGTTTTTATGCTGCCTGCCAATGGAGAAGACAATAATCGTTTTCACCATACAAAGACAGACACAGTTTTATGGTGTAAAATCCCAACAGAGACAAAGTGCTGCAGATTTATCATGGCTAAGCTAAGCGAAGCTGTCCTCAGGGCAGACTTCATCTAGTTCTATTTCTACAGAGATTTTGTTGGCCCAGAGTTTACAGCCAAAGAACTAGTTTGTGTTAAAGACAAACAAGTAACTTGTTTATAGTGTAAGAATGCAACCTATATGATTTGCCAAATCCCATGAAGGAATTTGGTGGAATAAGGGTGTATGGTGTTATATTCCCAGGTGACTGCAGGAACCACTGGTCAAATTTCCTTTTCCTGTTGTGTATTTATATTAAGAGCAGTTGACTTAATTGATAAACACAGGTTTGGCAAAAAGTTTCTCTGGGTTTCAAAGGGAAGCCGTTTGATTTCCATCCCTTGCCCTAGCTTCTCTGAGAGCCTGGGGATGAAGGCTGTGGTTTCTTTTACGTGTGCAGCCAAACTGCTTCACTGTGCCCATCTGGGTAGGATTTAAGCCTAAAATGAGTGTGAAAATTTAAATTCTCTTGTATTACAAGAGCTTGCCCATTTATCGAAATAAAAATTATAAGGATCATTAATTTGTACATATGTAAATTGGGAACTGGAGAGGGTTTCCTGATAACCAGTGGTAGCATGTGATATACTCCATCGCAGTCATGCCAAGGATGAAATGTGTTGATTGCCTCCAGGGTTAACCCTGCAGCTTTCAAGCAGCGCAAAAGCAGCTTGTTCTGCTCACCATGTGGCACTGGAGCACAGGCAGGAAAGGTCAGATGAGCAATCAAGATCAGCATATCCCTACTCAGGTAGGGACCCCCTGTGGCTGTAGGATTAGCTGCAGAGCCTGAGCTGACTTTGAATACATATTTACTTCTAAATGTCCTGACTCCGTTATAAACATTTTTTGATTCATTAATCTGTGTCCATATTTGCCATGAACTTGGGCGATGCTTGCTGTTTCTTGCTGTTTGTCTGGTTTTTGTCCTTGCTGGGCTTTTGAAAAATGAAAACAGGAGGAATTAAAAAGTTAGATTATTTTGATAACATGTCTCCCTGCAGGAATGAGGCATAATCTGACAGGCTGCTTTGAGAGCTTTGCTGGTGGTGTGACTTTAAGAGGGATTCGACAAGAAAACTAATAGTAAGCATCTGCAATTATCAGATAATATTTTTTAAAATATGACTGAAATTTTCTAAAATAATTGGGATTTTAGAGGCATGAATTTGGTTGGGGTTAAGAGAAGCTGTACATCTGACCCCCTTGCATCATGTCTAGAATTTTGGTAAACAAATTTCAAGTTGAGACTTTAAGGCCAGACAGAATTTACTCTCCCCTTTTCTCTTTACTATTCCCACAACATCTGGGTAAGCAGTAAAAGCACATTTGCTTCAAGAGCACCCCCATCCTCTCAGCACCTGCCCTGCCCAGCACTGGAACAAGGGGCAGCAGTGCATACATGTAGTGCTGTCTCCAAGGCAGGTATTTGTCAGGGAGAAGTCACTGACCTCCTTGTTTCCTTAGCCCTGAAGATTCTTGCACTCTCATTGCTGAGTCTCCCCAGGGAGGCGGGGGTGCTGATGCCTACCCTGCGAGGAGGATAGCATTTAATCTTATCATCTGTCTCAGCTGACATCCCTGCTGATGCTGGAGAGGAGCTCTGGGGGCAACCCCCAGACAGCAGTGCAAGAGATGTCCATTCCAGAGGATCCCCTAAATGAATTGTCAACATTTTCATTAGAAAGAGACACTCCTGCTGGACAATTATGGATTGTGACTCTCCCATTTTTTCCACACGCAGAGAGCTTGTGTAAAAACTGACTGACATTTTAAAATGCCAGCAATCTTATTAATTCTTCAGTTCAAGAAGTGTTTCTTGGGGCTTTTTATGTGGAATACCAGTCGGAGGACAGAAGGTGATGCAAGTACACTGCCAGAACCAAGCTCTTCACACAAATACTGGACTTCTTTAAGTCTTACTTCTTCAAAATTGTGTTTACCATGTAACTTCTGACTAACTGGGAAATACACCTGTGAAGGTTAAGGCACCTAGTGTCCCTGAGAGTTACAGCTGTGTGAATACAAGCTCTTTTGTGCTCTGTCCCATGATTGACCTCTCTCTGCCCTGAGAAGAGCCTCTGCAGGAAGAATTCCTTCTGCAGGAATTAAAGGCTGTTCTGTCTTCCTGCTAGCACAGAGATGTGCTGCTGCTCTTCCTCATAAGCAGAGTGCACTAATGCAGATTGCTGTCCACCAGTAATTTGGACGGCATTGCTAATGTATTGCCCTTATTGCAGGATTACAAGTTAATTTCAAACCAGGGGACAGGGGTTGTCTCTACTGGAGGATTGAAAGGCCAAGCACATTAAAATGTCCATTTCCTCTTCTCACTTCCCAGTTTGTGGTAACTGGCACTCCAGAAAAGCTGTAGCACTTGTCTGAGGAGATCTGGGTTCAGTTAAGTATCTGCCAGAAAAAAAGTGCAACCTTTCCCCCACCCCACCTTTATCATTAGCTATGTGCTTAGTTGCAGTTATTTTCTCTGCAGTAGAAGCAATGGGATGTAGTTTCAGGTGGATGAACTATTCTGTGAGCTGCCTTTGTACAGCTCCCGCTGCCTTTACTGAGAGCTGCTGAGCAGAATTTGGTCCTAGGCTGCACTGACAATGCAGTTCAGAGAATACAGCACATTCCCCTTCTAATGGCTGCTTGAATAGATAACTGGCACATGCTGCTGCCAGCTTATTGTTACTCCTTTATCTCGAGGAGGAGAGCTTGGTGCTGGGGTGGTGATTCAAAGACCGCTGTTTTTCCATGCCAGTTAAAGTGACTGGGATTGTGGATGTTTGCTCTGTGCCAGATGTATGTATATTTTGATGTCAAATTTGTTATTCTGTATTGAAAATCATTCTTAGTGGCTGGTAAGTATATTGTTTTGTTGGATGTAGATCTAGCCATGTGCTGCAGATACAGAATCAGAGCCAAGGTTACTTCACTTCTAAATCTCCAGTGACCATCCAGTAAATAACTGCTCTTGAAGTCTTGAGTCTATTGGCAGAAAATACAACTGTAGATCACTCTTAAAGGAATGACTCATTGCAGTACGATTAGGAGAGAAGAGAGTGAAGAGGTTTCTCTAGTCGGTTGATTGGGTTTATTAATGCAACAGCTACTACTGCATTAGCAATTCTATTTAGTGTGTAGCGAATGAAAAAATCAGATGCCCTCCAGTTCCTGCCATTGGTTTGGAGCTGCTATTTGTTGAAAATGGGAGGGACATATGAAATTATCTCAGGGTAAGAGGTTATGCGTGCATTAAGGTGGCAGCCGGTCTCGTACAGGCTCAGCCATCTGTAACCCATGGTTGCTGGCCACAAATTGTGAAGACACTGTCTGTGGGTTAGTGCAAGGTCTTAAATCCTGCTTTTGAGAGCTTTTATTCTTTGACCTGACTCACTGCTGGGGAATGAGTTTCAATTTGGAATAAATTTTGACCCAAATAATTGAAAGTTAATCTCACTTTATTTTATATAATGCTTTATGATAATGCAATTGTAACATGTTTAGTGTGGGGCATAGAGGGCAACAGTCTACAGAAGCTGACATTTTGCATAAAAGAAACAAAAAGAGGTCCTGAGTTTATCTATTCAAAGTAATAGCAGCAGTTGAGAAGGTTAACCTTTTCAATAATGACTTCCCCTCTTTTATGTATTTTTGGAGGTGGTATCTTGTACGTATTCATTTGTGACACTCAGCAATTACTTTATGGGTAGTATGGTATATGTGAACTGAATAGTTTACTAGGTCAAGCAAATGCAGAAGAGATGGAACCAAACAGAGTGAAAAAAATGAACTATAACAGAATAAGTGTATTGCAGGTCAAGTGCTGCTTGAATGAGGCAATGTATTGGTGTAAGTTGCTAGACATAAAATACTTCCCTTCTTGGGGAGTTATCAGAAAATATGCACTCAGTGAACCAGAAAACTGTGAAATTATTTAATAAAATTAATCCTCAGCTGTGAATAGCAAAAATGTCAGACTTACTTTGCATCTAGATTTTCATCCCAGCAAATATTAATTTATCCCTGGATTCTTTTGTCCTGATTTTAACATTTGCTCTGTTGTACTGAATATAGTTTTACACCCAGTCCATTTTTTCTTAATAAGTGTCAAGTTAACATAAAGAAATAAGGAAACATGTTTTCAAGTAGGATTTAAAACTACAATATTTGTGTTTAGATATATATTCATGACACATCCTTATAAATCTGATATTTGCTTTCTTTTACTTGTCGGCACAATCTTGTGTTTTCCACTGCGCTACTTGTGTTGTGGAGGGAGCGCCTACATGGATAAGAAATAGAAGGAGGGATGCAGCTTGCTGGTCAGTGGATGATACTTGTCCTCTGGGCCCAGACTATGCAATGTATGGGTCTTCTCAAGCCACGCAGACTAAAACCTTTCAGTCCTTCAGGAGAGCAGGGTCCCCAAGGCTTGGGTGAATATGATAGTTATTGGAAAGCTTACTGCTGATCCTCTGGGATCTGTGGGTCTTTGTAGTGCTGAGAAGGGAAGGCAGTGTCCCTTTGCTGCAGTGGACTTAGTGTATTGCTTACCGTGTGGCTCATTCCTTTGGGACATGGACCTGTCCTAGCTCCCCATTCCCTGGTGCTTGTCAAAACTTCTGTCTGCAGCCTGTTTTGGTTGCTGTCGTGGCTTTGGAAATGGACCTGAATGTTATGGGGTAGGCTTATAGGTGTTCACGCTTATAAGCTGTGCAAAAGTAGATAATGCAAATACCAACACAAGCCTGCGGAGAAAAAGATAAGGAGCTCTTGGAATCTTAGAAACTGATCATTTGAGTTATATTCATTTGCTCCTCTACAGCTATGCCCATTCCTTGATCTAGAAGATAAATACATTAGTTTCTCACTTCCCTACCAAGGTGTCCTAAAGGGGTATTTTCTCTAACTCCAGTCATGTTGGAAGTTGGAACTTTTCAAAGAAGTTGATGCTGCTTTGCCCAGCTCTGTCAGTCAGTCTCCATCTCCTGCTTCCCCTTCAGCCATGGCATCTTTTACTCTGCCACACCCTTCACCAGAATGAACAATTCAGTTGACTGGTCTGTTTTTACTCTTATCTCCACATCCCAGTTGTCTTGGCCTCTCCAGGCCACCACCTTTAAGAAAGCAGCTTCTTGCTCCCTTTGGCAGCATAGGCATGTCCAAAGTGTAAGGGAGTTTCTCCTTAACTGCAGCTTGTTCTTCTGCAGTATTTTCCTTGTAAGTAGCCAGAGCAATTGCATTCTCTAGCACATGGAGGGACCTTGCTTCCCCACTGATGGAAAGTGGCACTTCTGATGTCTTGCCCCTTCCTGTATCAGAGTGTGTTTGTCTTGTTAAACAGTGGTCACCCACTTAATGAACTGCGCACAACCTGCTTGACTTCTTTTTCAGTGCTTGTGTACGCTGGATCCAAAGGGGCACTCTTGCATTTGGTACTAGCAGGACTGAAGGACTGGCAGCTGCCAGCCCCATTAACAACTCTCACAGCCCCATTCTGAATTGAGGTGACCTGTGTGCGTGGCTGGATTTAGAACTCCAGCAGCAGGAGCTGAAATCATCAGCATTGCCTCTGCTCAGATGCTGGAGCAGTCAGTATTACTGTTCGTATTCTCTGTCCCAGCTCGAACAGCTCCCTTTAAAAATTTTCTTTTGAACTCCCCTCTGCTTCATTTTCCCTGGGTGAAACCATCACTGTGTTTCAGTCAATGTCAAAACACCCCTTGAATGAACACAATTAGGACAGGATGGCAAGGGCATTATTTCCCTGCCTACATGGGAGTGATTTGGGACTGAAATCATCGGTGCTCTTTGAAAGCTGAGTTATTTCCATGAAGGTGCCTTAGGAGTGCAAAATGTTATTAGAATATGCATTATTATTTTGATTTTCACCTGTCAGTACTGACATCAGTGACAGGAAAGGGCACTATACTGGAAATATGATCTGCTCACTTCTCCCCAGCATGATGCAGCACAAAGACAGGAGATTGTTATGCTCTGCTTTTACTTGGTAGCTCAGTCCCAAAGGGTATTGTATTGCTGGATGACATTGTGCTGAAGTCTCTGTGCTTAATTTTATTTTGAGTAAGTCATACCTCTTTACACATAGATAATGAACCCACTGTGCACCTGGTACAGGCTGCACAGTATTATTTAAAACATGAGTGTCTGAGCATGCCTGAGAGTGAAGTTCTCTCATAAGTATAAGCTGCAAACCCTTATTCAACATAAATCAAATCAATGTTAATTTGTGAACTAATTAGCATTTCAAGCTTTTTTTTCAGCAGTGTGGTGATTTTGTATATAATGCTATGTGATTGTACCGAAGTACATAATTATGGAGCTGAATACATTGTCTCCTGCTGACATGTTGCAAAAGGAGTTTCTTTCAGCAAATGATGCTCACTACATCTGAATTAAAATAAAGATACACATCCGAATCCCATGCATCTGACCCACAGCTGAATTAAATTGATGTAATGTTAGAATCTAGGGCCCTTGTTGAACAAATGGCCTGAATGTATATTAACCGAATTTACTCATTCACATTTCTACTTTTTTTTAATGAGGAAATGGCAGGGTATCCTCTGGTGTGAGACAGATGATAAGACAGGTATTTTGAGTGGGCAATATGCATCAAAGAAAACCAAGTGGTTTAAGGAGAATTTTTTTTTTTAAACTCCGAAGCCTGGGTGCTGGAGTACAGGAACTGTCAGTACTTGCTCAGCTCAATGTTCATTTTCACTCAGAATCCTCTCCCTGGCAGCAGCCAGCACCAGGCAGCTGGAGATAGTGTAAGAAATTCCATCAGTTCTGTAATAGCTGTCTCCCTTACGGCAAAACTAATAGAAGTCTCCTCTATGTTTACCTGTATTTACCTAGCAACAAGCATTTTAATTTAGATACCACTACCCACACTCCAGTTTTCTTTAAAAAATAGTTCTAATAATATTTATGTCCTTCATGATCTATATGTTGTCTTTGATGACACTGATTTTTTATAAGTAACATGGTTAAGATAAAAGCCTCTTTCTTACCACAATGCCGAATGCACAATCTGCACCAACAGGGCTGAACATTGCACCTCTCTAATATAAACATATGAGATAGTAATGCAGCCTCACTTACTTGTACAGTTAGTAACCTTGTTTGAAAAAAACAACATATAAATTTTAAAAGGTTTCTGCAAAATTGAAGGTGAGCATGTGCATATAGTTCCATATAAGATCCCTGAGTCAATCAGCAAAATTTCATGTCCCCAGATAACCTTTGCCCAAGTACCTTACTGCTCAGCTGCTCACAGGAGTCAAAATATGATTAATTGTTGTGCTGGGGACTCGCTGATCTCCTCCTGCTGATTTTGCCTTGATGGAGATGAGTGTGGGACTGTCAGAAACTGTTTTGGGTGTTTGTCCTTTTAGACTGACAGGCTATTCTTGCACCAGACTGACTCAGACTGAATTGCACAGAACCATGATTCACACCCTGCTTCATTATTTGAAGAATTAAACACTTAAAAGTGTTGGAATTTAAATGATCAGCTCTGGCTGTCTTGGTTAGACTCTGAATTATTTGAATGTGACAAGTCCGAGATGTTGTTTTAGCTCTTTTTGTAGACTATTTTTCTGGGTTCCACTTCTTTCCTAGATCTGGGGCTGATTGCAATCAGAAAGGCTAGGGACTTTAGTTTTTAGTCTAGTGTTCTAGGAAAATGAGGCATGTTGGATCTATCTGTATGCATTATCTATTGGCCTTTCTTTGAAAACTTTTGAAGACCTCAACCAATGTCAGCCAAGTCTGACAGGCCATTAAGTTCTCTTAAATCTCATACAAGCAGATTGCTTCTGAGGAAAACAGAGCAATATGGGCTCATTGCTTTGGTAGATGATTGGCTACATTGATTCTCCAGCCCTGAGAAATGCAGTTATAGTCTGAGGTTCCAAAGGTCCTGACTGACTCATCTGAGAGGTGCTGGAAGTCCTATGGCTGGGTACTAGCTTTCTCCAAGTCTTGCTTGTGAAATTCAGCTGCCTGCAGAATCAAACAAAGTGGTCATGACAGTACAGCCACCTTGTTCTCTTTTGTTCTTCAGTCCAGCAAGTCATGTAACTTCACATGATTCAGCTGTACTCATCAAATCTAGTAACATTGGCCTTATAGTAAGATAAACACCAAAACCTGCCCTTCCCCTAAGTCAGCCCATGAATAGTCTCTATTAAAATTTAATGAAATTAAATTGTTGATTTTTACTTTAAAAGTCCAGGATATCTAGCAAAGGGCTAAAAATATGAGCTTAGGTTTAATGTGCATTGTGCCCTTTGTGAATCTCAGCCCACCTATTACGAAACTTTCATGCTAGTTCTGGACATCTGCATTATTGGATGCAAACTGGATGAGAGGAGAATTGGCCTTGATTTTCAGTTTTTACCATAACTTTCTTACATTTGTACGTTTAAGGCATTTAAAAGGTTTAACATTTCTCCCAGTTACATTTTATGGTTGATTGTACACAGAGCTACCTTTGTGCAAATACCCCACTATGCCAGTATTTTCAATGCAAACAGCAGAAAGTTGAACTATTCAGAAAAATACAGTTGTGCCCAAGAACCATGCTAATTATATCCTTAGTTATTTTCACACAGAGAAATATTTCAATCTACACTCTGTGTTTATATGCTAAAGATGTTTCTTCTTGTCTGAACTAGCAAATATACCTCAGGGAGCTTTATTTTTGGTTACGCATTTAATGCAGAACATTATTTGCATGACAGAAAGATCACATCTTCCCCTTGCCTATTTCAGCTTTTCCATACCAAACCTCAGGCTTTCCTATTATTTGTAAAATTGCTTTTGTTTCCAGTTGGGATCAGATTTAGAAATGGAAAGATCAGGGCATATTAGAATTTGTAGCTAGGGGAGAATTCTGCTCCAAGTGCAGAATGCTAAACCGTGGCGGGAGGAGGGGATGCACAAGACAAAGGAAAGGGTTTAGAACAGTTTTCTTGGATATCTGATTGCTATTACCCACAAAAGAGCAAGAGATGAGGACAGGAGTAAGGTGTAAAAGCAGGGAAAGAGAAGTATATTCTTAAATGGTATAGATAATGATTTTCTACTTCCTAAATTTTTAGGTAAGTGATCTTGCCTATTTGGGAAGAAAGCCGGCACTGGCTTATCAATCAGTTGGAAACCCTCAGGACACATTTCAGGGAGAGGCTGCAGAGAAAAATGTTCATTTTTAGATATTCATGGAGAAATTGTAAGAATGTTCCAGTTTGTGTGGCCAACACTGATCTGCTTAACCATTTCCCTATCATCTCCCTGTTTGCAATGAATTTATAAATGAATTTTTAATTGGATTCTACTGTTATTAGCAGTCTTTTTTTTTTTAATTCTAGGCTAATATCACAAAGTGACTGGCAACTCTAGAGATAAGGTCTGCTCTACTTTCTAGCAGCAGCTGCAATATCAAAGGGGTTAATTTAGACCATCAAGGTTTCATCTTCTTGCCCTCTAAGGTCTGATTCATAAAGCTGAAGAGATGAATTCAGAAATTTCCAGAGACAAATGGGGGAGAAAATCAAGATATATGAAAAAGGAGGGTGGAAAATTAAGTTTTGTCTCAGTGTATGTGGTTACCAAGCAGGGCTTGAAATTCACTTATGTTCTTGTGCAGATAAGGTGTTGAGATGTTTCCCTCATATCCTGGGCCAATTTTCAATATTGAAACAGATCAATGATCCATTTAGTCTCCATCAATGGCTAACGCTGGAGAGAAAGGCAGAAATCCTTGATGATGCATTTAACAGTTTAAAACTACAGAGATGAGATTGCTTCCAGCTAGTGTTTGTCTTCTGCCCCTAAAATGTAAATACTAATCAGTCACTATTGTAATGCTGTTCTAGCTCATGTATTTGTATATGAAGTTGATACTAAACATCTCGCTGAGCTTTTCTAAGTACCATGCTCTGCTCTCAGCATCCCATGGTTTCCAATTCAGCAGGTTAATTAAACACTGTTTAACTACCACTGTCTTTAACTAAACACTATCTTTCTATTAACTTTAATTTAGTTTTGCTCTAAATAAGCATTTGAATCTTTGCGGGGGGGGAGACCAGCCAAAGATTGGTATAGTTCTAAACCATCCAGCTCAGAGTACAAGATGTAATGGACAATTATGCTTGAATCTTCTTCTTAACTGAAAGGAAATAGAGGCAATGTTCTTAATGTCTCCACTGGGACAATTATGGTGGCAGCATCTGACTTGGATTCGATCAGGTTTTGCTTTCAAAATTCCAAACAGAAGAATTCTGAAATTTGCTGATCACCTTGCTAAAGCCTGAGATGTTGAAGGCAGTCTCAAAAACTTCAGAAGTAACACTGGTTCTTCCTAACCCCATGCAGAAGTGTCCTGTTGTGGAGACTGCTGAGTATAGCCATGCAGCCTAAAGCTGTGAAGACCCAAGGAGCCTATGGTGCTATTTTCAAAAGACTAGTTTTAAAGAGGGCCATGATAAGTCACTGTTGCAGGAAGAAAGAAAATAATCTGTTCTCTGTGTCTCTGGTGGAAACGATGTGGTGAATGGTGCTGGGCTTAAATATCCATTGTGTGGATATAAATTCAAAGAGAAGGTCAATAGAAACGGAGTGGGGTCACAGCAAAGTGCTGGGTTATTATTCCAACCAAATCAAGACAAATCTAAGGCAGTTCCACTGATTTTTTTCTAAAACTAAGATAAAAATTCAATCCCAACAGAGGTGAACTACTGGCAAGCCCATACCGGTGGATGTTGTGTGCTGGTTGATTCTGGCTGTGGTAGTTTATGCTTTGCTTGCTCAGCCTCCTACCCTTGTGAAACAGCAAAGGTAGCACCAGGACTGTATGAGAGGGAGAAGAGGAGGAATGCTGGCTTAGAGAGGCACTGAAGGGCACAGAAACACTGGGGGAAAACACAAGTCTGGGTCTTGGTTATTTCTACCACAAATGTTTTCTGCTATCTGTTGTCCACTTGGTTAGATTAGAGTCAAAACTCATGCTTGGTCATTGCAAGCATGGTGGAGCTTTGTTATTGACTGAAGCTGCAGTTGTTACTCTGCTACATCATGATGGTCATAAATGACAAACATGAAACCAAGAAGATGATAAACCAAGATCTAGCAGGGACTTCTGGACCTTGTATTTAGGGGCAGAAGATGTGATCAGAGAAGGAGAAAGAGAGGGCTTGGAGCGACTTCTTGGATGTGTTTTCACTCGAAACATGAAGGTGGGAGGAGAAAAAGAAGATGGTTTTGTTCATTTGAATCAGTTATGAGAAAAGACCAAGCCTTTGCACACCATCCTTATGTGCTCTGTTTTATGCCTTAAAAATGTTACATGCTCTGAGAGAGGGCAAATTTGTAGAGCAAACACTGAGTATTCTTTAAATGCAAAATAGGCTCTTAATTGAACAACCAAAGCCTGACTACATTATGTCTGGATTAATTTTACGGTGGTACAAGCAGTCAGATAACCCTCTTTGCTTCACAAGCAGCAGACAACTAGTAACCCACTGAGAGCCCTACATTTAACCTTTTTAATTTTCTTTTTTAAATGGTGATTTCAGTCCTATCTGGTATATAGAACAGTTGCAAGTTCAGACACAAAACCAGAAAATGCCAGTACTCTTGATTATGCACAGAAAAAGTCCATGCTGTTTCTTCCTCCTTGCTTTTTCCAACACAAAGGACAGAAACAAGCTAAATTTCTGCCTAGAGAATTCTCAGCACGGGTGTGCAGGCTGAGGATAAATTCCCTAACCAGTGGAGAGGGGAGCAGTTGTTAGCCAGTTTGAAATTTCGGGGTTTGTTAATTCTTACGTTACTGACATGCCGTAACTCGTCAGATCACTTTGGTTTATTAGCAAAAAGGAATTCTCTCTGATATTCTGCTCTTTAAACTATACATTCCAGCAAATTATAAGTATAACTTAAGAGATGGCTGGATCTCTCCCTAAAGAGTTGATGAATGGGAATAATAAACTGCAGCAATGTGTGAGGAAAGCCTCTTCACTTCAGCTCTACCCTGACAACTACCTTCAACAGTTAGGAGTATCTGGTCTACTGTGGTAGCTGGTTTCTGTATGATGGCACAATTGAGTTACAGGCAGTGGTATGGAATTAAGTTGTTGCTTATGGAAATGATCTATATGGTCTATAATTATGTTTCTTCTCCAGCTAACAAATAACTTTTTAGCATAGAGATGTTCCTTATTCTATGAGACACCTCTGCAGGAACCTCCAAGTTCAGGGATCTAAATGACCTTCTTCCCATTCCATTGCTTAGGTGTAGAAGAAATAAAAACTAATAGTGGTCTGTAATGTACTGAGAGAGGAATGCAGACACACAGAAACCAGGATTAAGTTCTGATAGCATCTAAGTCTGTTATCTTCTTGCATTTGCTTTTTATTGTGTGTCTGTGAATCCACATGGTTTTGTAAACTTTCCCTTCCTGATGCATATCTCCTTGTTCTTTGAGAAAAAAGCCAGCTCAGAATGTATGTAGTGTTGAATTGACCTCATCAAATTCAGTCCACAGCCCTAAGGAAGTTAAAACAGAAAGTCGTGGAGCACCTGCACAGATTCTTGTTTACTTTAGAAAATCTTAAAGATTTAATAACAAATGTTTTCCCGGTTTATTTCTGAGCTTTCTGAAACTATCCTTGCAGAGAGAAGACTGTTCGATGAGCAACATTTTGAATTAACAAGCTAATCTATAGCTTCTTGCTGAAAGTGAGGGGAAGCAATTACTGGTATGCATTAGATAACTTTAATTTTGGGTATATGTTCAGATGTATCTTCAATGGCCCAAAGAAGGACTGGGGTTTGGGCAGAGAGAGTGAACAGTGATTAGCCAAAGCAGCCCATGTTCCTTTTTGTCATGAAGTTTAATCAGTTACTCGCTTACATGACATTTTCCAAAAGCTATTCATTACTCTTAAAAGGTGCTCGATTCTGTGTGTTGTCTATTGTTGCTGCTTTTGCAGACAGGACGGTACTCATTTATGTGTCCTGTCCAAGAAGATGCCATTAACAGAAGTCCCAGGTTCAGTAGTTTGATGCCAATATGAAAATGACTGATGTTGACCTACGTAAATGATACAAATCAATTAACAAGAGTTTTCCAATTATTGTACAGCATGGGTGACCTGCCATGAACAACCACAACGCCCTCTTATGCAGAGCAGCATTTCTGTTTGCTTTTTTTTCTAATTTCTTCCTGACACAAATGTTTCTTGCCCAGGATTGTTATAAATCAGGTATTCTTGATTGCTGGGGTTTGCCTCACTTGTGGGATGACAGTTTGTCAAGGTAGAGCATAGGCTTCCTCCTACTCCTGGAAAAGAAGCAGAGCATACTGCTATAGCTGCATATCCCTCCTGCCTTTTCTCCATAGTGTCTGCAGAATTTCTCAGTGCTGCAGGGCATTTTCAGCTTCGTGTCTGAGTGCTGCTGGAGTTGCCACCTCATTTGCCAGGCTGGTGACCAGACCTGCATCCATTTTCCTTCCTGGTCCTTTCCCTCACAGCATCCTCAGAGCTCTGCAGTTTCTAATGACCTCCTACTTCTATCCTCCTTTTGGGTCCCAGGGTAAGTGAGGATGAAGAGAAATTAATGGAGATGAAGCTCATTTTAAAAGAATTAGAAAATGCTAATATATATGGTAGAATAGTGCAGTGTAAATTTCTAGGCATTACAAATGGGGAGGGCAATTTGTTTTATCGTGTTCTACTCTTTTTGTACAGCCATGGGCTACTTTGAGTGCAGGATGTTTCCCGTGGTTACCTAGTGCTCTATTAGCACGTCCCACTCCTTGGACCTCATCATCAGATGTAATTTATCTCACCGTGCCATGCCATTGCTGAAACCCACTTACTTGAGGCTGAATTTAGCCATTAGTCTCTAAATTTCTGGGTTTTCTGGCTGGGTGAAGAGTCTGTCATGAAAAATATGAATTATTTAGAAATAGAATTTCAAAAGGGAGCAGGTAGAAAGGACCTGTGGCTGGGAGAAAACAACAGTCTTCTCCAGCTGCAGTGTTTCAATTAGCGTTTTGTATTTCTCCAGCACATGTGAATCATTTGGTTGCACTTTTAGCGCAAAGTAATTTTGAGGTAAGCACCAGAACAGGGGTGTTGTGTGGTTCCTGGGGAGGTGCCTTACAAGGGGAAGCAGGAGTGCTGCATCTTATGGTTATGGCATACCTATTTGGAGTGAATCTTAGTGGATTCCTTAAACATGGAGCCTCCTTTTCCTGCACGGCCAGTACTTACTAATGCAGCTGACTTGCAGAAATGAAGTTAAGGCCATGAAACTGGGTAACAGAGGAGCTTCTTGAGAGGCAGTCAGTGGAAATTCCTGGAGAAAACTAAAGCAGGTATAGAAGCTAATGAGAAACACTATGCCTGCTAATGTAAGGGAAAACAGTGATGAGGGAGTGTGAAGGGGGATTATTACTGAAGCATTCACACTTCTTTGCAGAGCTCCTGCTTTTATATTCAGATTACTTGATAATATGCTGACTCATGGAGTTTGCAGAGTTACTCTTTTCCATGGTATGAAACTAGCAGGTGATTTTTTTTCTTTCTTTCTTTCTCACTTTTTTTTTTAAACCGTTTCCAAAGGTTGGCTTTCTTTGTTTATAGTAAATGTCCTAGTTTTAAATTCAGTAGTGTAAGGCATCTGTCTCTGTCTTTTAGCCCTGCGCTGAACTGTGTGCTTTTTGATGTTGCAAAAGATATCTCACACAGATTGCAGCTCACAGTTGGTAATGAGGAGGAGTTATCGTCACCGTGCTATTCTAATGTCTCAGTACGCTTTCTGTAATGTGAGAGGATTATTACTGATGCTCTGCTGGCTCTATTCATTGTTGTGAATGAATTATGCTTTTAAGCTGGGCATTAGCCTAAAAATACCTCCAGTAACTTAAGCGGAGATTATTATTACTGATCGTGTTTATAGTTGTTCTTAAGAGCCCACCAAGAATGGAGCCCCGTTGTGCCAAGCACTGTACGCAAGATACTCTCTGCCCCAGAGAGTGTCTGTCTAAAAAGATATGTTTAGGGTGGGGCCATGGATAAAGCATACAAACAGGGTGATTTGACATAGCAGATACTTTTCTGCCAAACAATATAAGAAAGACTGACTTCTTTTTCCTCCCGATACTCTGGTTTGTCTGAGGAAAGGGGAGCATCTCTCCCCTGTACTGTTCTGGGTTTGGCTGGTGTGGGGTAGAGTCCTCCCACCAGATATCTTAATGCTTGCCTTTCTCTGCTCCTATGGGCTGCAGTTTTGTTTGCTCTCCGGACTTTCCTCGGCTGTCACAGGATTGTGGGGTGAGGGATAGTGGGGATGCAAAGGCGGTGAGTGCTACCATGCAAGTCCAGCTCTGTGTTTTTCTCTTCGTCACTGTCTTTTAATGCTGAATTATTGAGTATTTGAATCTGGACATGCATTTCATCATAAACAGAGCATTTCAGAGAAGAAAATGAGGAGTTAGGTTACTCAAGATATTGCCGTTGGATGGCTTATGGGGAAAGCTGTTGGGAGGAAACAACACAGACTAGTCCATGTGCTTTCTCATTTGCAAAGATTCAGTTGCTGTCTTATTTCTCCTATCGTAAAATTGTCTCTCTGAGTTTTCCAGGTGGTTGCATCACAGGGGCTGGAATGTAGCCTGACAGGTAGAAATCAAAAGCAGCATGTTTTAGTGATGCTTTGTCAGCTGTGAATAACAAGAAACGTTTGGGGGTTTGTTCTGAAAATCCAGATGCCATCCATTGTCAACTCAGCTTCTGCTGCCCTGGGCAAACCTCATAATATGTCACAGGCAGAACGTTTGCTATGCCATGTATTTTGCTCCCACAGACATTTGCCTAATCTGTCTGTGTGGCAACTCTAAATTGGGTGTCAGCTTTTTTCTGGAATGAATCTCTATTGCCCTTGTAACCTGAAATCCAGAGGACAATATTGAACATGTTCTGTGGCTACCGGGCTCATTTGTGCTTTAATTCTTAACAATTTAGGTGACTAATTGCATGAAGTTAAAAAGCAAACACAAACTCAAAAAGCAAACACAAACTCTCTAGACCATTATGTTTTTGCATAGCAATGCTGATAAATACACTGACAGTGGAGAGGATGAGACCTGCAGCAGTTAGTCAGAGCTTGATAGTGACCTCCCCACCCCCAATAGCTGTGAAGTCTTGGTGCATATAATGGATAACCTGTCCCTTTTCCAGTCAAGCATCATTTCCAGTCTGTGAGCAATGGTCTAAACGTATGTTACTTTGGTGTGTGTGTGTTTGTGTA
Source organism: Pandion haliaetus (assembly GCA_013401275.1). Lineage (NCBI taxonomy): Eukaryota > Metazoa > Chordata > Aves > Accipitriformes > Pandionidae > Pandion > Pandion haliaetus. The sequence goes on from VYZV01024546.1 coordinate 79,885, forward strand.
CGTATATGTATGTTTATATATGTTCTGGAATTACTCAGCCTGAATATTTTAGGATGTTTGTTTGATTTTGTGATATATGTGACAATATATAGATCTATTCATTGGAATAACAATACTTAGAGGTTTATGTAAATGTGTTGCATGCTGCAATACACTTACGCTTGTATCACTGGGTATTAAAAACTGTACCATGTTTTTGCTTGACAGTGCACTTCATAATATATTATGGGAATAATATTTTACCGACCAAATACTCTATGATACTAATTTCTTCTGCTTCTGTTCCTCTTTCTTTTAAACCTCTCAACTCAAATACCAGAAGGAGCAGATTCACCGCAGGACTCTTCTCTTACTGTGCTTAAGATAGTTTGTATTCAATATTCAGTAAGTTCCTTATATTTTAAATCCAAAAGATACCTCTTTAGAGATGTACAAAACAAAAGTTTTGATCTTCATAAATTACATATCAATGAGCTAGTGGTAAGATGTTCATTAGAGTACCCTTTCAAACTCCAATCTTCAGCTGGTAAGAATAGGGGAAAAAACAATGAAATGCAGTATAGTACCATGCAATTTCTCCAAATAAAGATCATTAAAGTTTCTGACAAGGCTTAGATGCTGAAATGCTGCCTCACTTGTAGTAAACACCCAAGTGAAGCAAATACTCGACCTATCTGACAGGCCATGATTGCTTCCATTAGCATGGCATAATTCTAATGCATTTAGCGTGTATGTTTAATGCTAAATGCATTAGCACTTAATGTCAGGAGCTCCAGACCCGCTAGAGTCAAGGGGTTAACACAAATTAAGAATTGCAAGAGAGATTTGTCACTCTTTATAGCTTTGTGTTAGAAGTCCTAATTTCATTACTCTGTAAGGAAAGAGTATTATTTTTGTGTTAGGCTCTTTTTCTTTCTTTTGAAAGTAAAGACCAATTACCCTGCTAGCATTTGCTACCACAGTAACGCCTCCTGAGAAGCCCCGCTGTAAAGTCGCGTAAATACATATAGTAAAACCTGCAGAATACGTTACCTAAGAAAATTTAGCTACCCAGTTTAATTAACAGATTAACATTACACAATCAAGTCTCTAATGGGCACCTGTGGTTAAAGGTGGGCTTTTGTTTTGTTCCATTTACGCTCTCCAAAACCAGAACATTTTGGACTTCAGCTGCATGAGAGAGTGAGACCAACATGTAAAATACGGCAACCCAGGCCACAGCTACAGGGAGCTTTCTCTCAGCATCCAGTGAGGGTTAAGCATCCCTTAACCTTTCTACTTGACCTTGCCCCTCAGTATTTCAGCACAGACAGTGGCACAGCTGTGCAGTGATCCTCAGTGGGGATCAGCCCAGGTGAAAAATAACATGGGAGGGAAAACTGGTACAGCAGAGGAGTTGGCTTGGAGGCTGGAATGAGCACAGAGGGATGGGCATCAGTTTTGCCATATTGCTGATGATTGCTTAACTGCACAGAGCTTGCTTTATTATTCAGTGTGCAGTGAGGAAGATGCACCTGATCTCTTACAGCACTGCAAAGTGACAGTGCTTCATTGCCTTAACAGTAATTTCTTCTAGCAGCAGTGGTGTTAAAGTCAATGGGACTGCAAACAGAGCATACCGAATATGCCAGTATCTGTAGGGTCAGGATGAAGAGGTGTTATGCTGATTGACCTCAGGAAAAAATTATTTTGAAGGGTTTTTTAAATGATTTTAATTAAAACGTATTTAGATGAGTGGGATTTATGCTAATTGGCATTGTATGTCACCCTCATTCTTTAAAATGTTTTAGACCTCTTAAACACTGTTTCTCACAGTGCTTCAGTGGGATGATGCTTAATTCTTCCTTGCAGGAAGGCAGTACGGGAAATGTTTGCTCACCCATCACCAGTGTGTCAGGGCCCAAGTGCACCAGCAGGTCTTACTTGCCCTGACCAGGGGCCTCCCTGCAGGCACCTGCTGCCCAGGGTTTCATTTCAGCTCGTCCCTGGTCATCGCAGAGCTTTGCCAGAGGTGGGTCCGGTGGGGGAAGCTGAAGTAGAGGTAAGGTGGTAGGAAAGAAGGCTTCGTCTGTCACTTGGGTCCTGTTCAGAGACCTTTTGCTCTGTTTTCATAAGGGTAAGTTCTTCTGCTTGATACTTTGCTTGGAGTGTTTTGCTGCTGAGTGCAGCTAGGTGCGCTGGTATACTTTACATGGCGTATCTTGACTCATAGCTTGTGGGCCATGTCCAGCCTGAGGAATATTTCTATGTGATTTGCTACCTTTTCCCCAAAGAAGGAGTAAATACTGCTATAAGAGCAGACATCTCCTCTTGCACCCTCCATCTGCCTTTAACATCTCCTGCTGAGATCTGGAGGTAGATCTGAGAGGGTCTGATCCTACTCTTGTCCCTCTGTGAAGGATTGCCTCAAGATCCCAATGATTTGTTTCCTGTCACTACATCACTTCCCTGCCCCAGTGTCTCCCAGCTGCAGTCCAGGTTCTCCAGCACACACATGCACCAGTAATGAGGCTGGGAGTACAACTGTGGCTTCGGAGAGGACCAAGCGTTCTTCATCTTGCTAACTAAAAGGAGAAACAGTGTATTTCCTTTCCCTTTTTAGGCATGCTGGGATTCTTAACCTTTCAAAGTATTCTTAACATCTGCTCCTTTCAGTAAGCATGCATTCTTGCTATAACATGCCAGCATATTTCTAGGATTACGGCTACAAGAACAAGATACTATAGGGAAAGATGGAGAAGAGTTATACCACAAGGTAAGAGCCAGCTGTGGAGCAGCTAATGCACTGTAGAGCTGCACTCCTTTACCCTGCAGTGGTTTGTTCATGTAGCTGTACCCTAGCACTAGCCTCATTAACCCTGCCATGTCCTCAGAGTACGTTGCTATCAAATGAGACAGTCCAAAATTTTCTGTGTGTGGAAGAGCTTAAAGTGGTTTTCTTACAGCTAGTCTGAAAAGCAGCCATCTGATGAGTTACAAGCTACATGCTGGACAACACAGTGTTAAAATGCCTATGACCTTAGACATATCAATACTAGAGCTTAAACTGGCTATAGGCAGTATGTGAGCGTTGAGCATTCCTTTGCTTGTCTTAAATTGATTGCAAGGTATTTTAAATTAAGGGGAAAATCCAGTTTAAAATGTATTCATAGGAGGAAATCAGCACCAAGTGTCTACTGTTAAAGTGTGCCTTGATTTTAATTTTTTTGGCTTTCATTTCATGAAGTGTTAGGTAAGTGGATAAGCAACAGAAATTATATGATAAAGTTGTCTGTGTTCTGCATTTACATTTGGGTAGTAATTCCAGATGAGAAAGAGCGCGCCCTGTGATTTGACATGCACCTTGTGCTGACTATCATGGCGTATTCTGAGAGTCTGATTTAGTTGATTTTGGATGAGGTAGAAATTAAATAACAGACACCAACATGCATGCCTTCCCCATGAAAATCTGAGTGGTGAAGTAGGATGGATCTCTGGCCCTGCCACCAAGAAGATCGACGTAATGAATAGGAAACAAGGGTAACTGCTGATATGAGACAGAAAGCGTGAGTTTTATCCTCGTTCTCTAATAGGCCCTGTGGTATATGGCATCAATAAGACATCTCCAGGACAGCCTCTTGCAGCAGGATGGAGGTGAATGTCTGGGATATGCAGGTGTGGGCAGGAGCTATTTCCTAGCTGTGACTTCTTAACAACCTCTGGAAACGCAAAGGATTTCATCAGGCCTGAGGCTTCCCACTGCACCTGGCCTTTGGGAAGTGTTATAACTACTCCTCAGCTGGCCAGCAACTGAGATCACTGCTTTCGCTCTCAGGTTCTTCTTGGACCTTGGGTTTTATTTCAGTCTAACCTTGGTTCTCTTTCCATTCCCCTGGTATCTAGCTCTGGCCATTAGGCTGCCCTGCAAATGCCTTGACTGCAATGATCCCTAGCCTAGCTGTCTGTGCTCTATAAAATGAGACCTTTTCTCCTCATACATCCCTGTTTTAGCACACCTTGAAACTGAAAAGAGTGATAAATTGAGCTCAGGCTGTACCTTGGGAAGAATTACAGCTGCCTGAATAACCATGCATGCAGGCTGAGTATTTTCCTCTGTACTTTGCCATTTTAAAGTGACATTTGCTTGATCTAACCACTTCTATTAAAATCATGCATCTCAGTAACCCTTGTTTATTAGTCTATACAGTACTTGTAAGCTCCAACTGTAATACATTTTACTGTGTTTGTGGCAGAGTATTCCTTATATTTGTTGGAATAGTTGAACACTGCTTGGGGAAAAAAAAAAAAAAAGAAAAAAAGCAACTCACCAAAACCTGGTAAAATTCCTGACTTCTTAGATGTTGTACCAACTATATAAATAGTCCTCTATATCTCAGGGTTTTTTCATCTGTCACCTCCCTAGTATAATTTTCAACAGACAAATTTAGATCTCAAAAAAAATTGCTTGCTGTTTATAAAATGCATATATTTGTGTTGTAAATGAGTGTAATGGATGTAATCCAGTAACACTACTATTGTCAGGATCACTTTCTTTTTGCTTATTAAAATGACATACATTTAAAATAGATTTATAACTGCCTGTTTCTATAGCTGAGCAAAATCTGGCATTTCACTAGTTGTGCCTTTGATAGTTAAGACTTCTGTAGATGTTTTCATGCTTTCGTTGTGGTTAGTGGAAACAAGAATTGTTTATTTTGAAGGTTCTTATATTTAGCATCTGCAGCTAAAAATGTGCCTACTCAGTTATGTCAGTGCCACAGTTGTCATTTATTAAAAATACATACAGATTTAATGGAAACTTGCACATATAGATTAATGGAAACTTCCATTTTTAATACTTACAGCAAGTATTTTAACTCCAGGTTGCATTTTGCTTCTAAAACTTGAGTTTATTGGTTGGCCAAGAAAACACTTAAGTTATCTGTGACTTTGCTGATGTTTACTTGTACTGTCACACCTATCAGTGATGCATGTGCTTGGCATTGCCAGCTCTTCCAAGGGTGTCTCCCCCATGGGCTGCTTGGTCCTGCTGGTGCTCTTGGGTGCTGCTGTTTGTCCAAGGACTAATAGTGGGGATCAGGCTTGCTTAGACTTTTCCAGATACTCAGCTCAGCTTGAAAGTGGCTTAACAAACCTTTATTAAAGTCCATGTGACAGAGAGCAAACATAACCTTAGGGACTTGGGATCAAGCAGATGGAAGGGAGTTCAACCCCAAACAGTTCCAGCTAGAGTTCCTCTTTATACAGCATAATCCTCTTATGCATCCACCTATTTCTTATCTCACTAAGTGGTTGAATATTTTATTTATTTGCAAAGTGTACATGCAGGCTTCATTTATATTGCATGCACTGTGTGTTCAATGCATGCTATAGGTCTTTATATGCTGCGGTTGTACACTTCCCAGTCTGTATCTCTTTGTCCACACAACATCCCAATGTCTTGTACAGATGTTCACCTTGTTAGCCTGTCCTGCAACTGTTGATCAGTCACTCTCAAGCTCCCTTTTTTTCCAGCTGCACAGCTACCATGATTAGACTGCATATTCTTGACACCTTCATAGAATTGTTCTAACCAGGAATGACCCAAAGAAATAGTTGGGACTGTTTTCTTCCCTGTTTTCAATAATCTGTTTGCAGCGTGTGCAGCTTTGTATGCACAAGTCTTTTGGAGGTCAAGGCCTTGCTGGTGTCTTCCAGGTTCATCTAGCATCAGCTTGAATGAATAACTGCTTTGTGCAATCACTAAACAGAGAAAGTAGTATGTTCTGGCAGAGCAGAACCTCATGGGCAGTAATTAGACTTAGCATCTGTAAATTACTTTGCAAACCACGTCTGAAAGGTGCTAAAGAAGCACCTCTACAGGGATTATTAATGCATACAAATAAAATGAAATTTTGAATGCTAAATAACTAAACAAAACCCAAAGACAGATATTAAAGGTATTCTAGAAAGGCGATAAATCAGTTGCAGCCAATAGGTTGGAACAGAGTGTGGAAGCACTAGAAACACATCTGTCATCAGGGTGGCTGTAGCAACCTTATTTCCTGACTGCAGAAAGGGAAGCTTTGATCATAGCTGTCACTGAAGCATTAATTTCTTAAAAAATGAGCTAAAAGCTAGTATAAAGTTTAAAAAAGAATGGAGGTCTATGGCTTTGAAAACTTGTTTCAAATGTTGATTTTCTTTCTTAGTAAAATGTATTTTAATGACAGTAACTTAAGGCCCCTAAGATTTTGAATTTGTAAGTTGATTTCATCCTTTTCTTCTTGCTTACCTGTCAGCCTCATTTCATCAGCTATCTGAATGTAATATTTCTTTAATTAGTGAATAGTGACTAACATAGGGGAACTGGAACTGCTAGGGTTGTATGACATAGTGCTGTAAATCAGGTCAAAACAGTACTTGGATACAGAAAAGAAATTCTGCTTGTCAGGTGGGTATTTACCCTCATGTTTTAATTCAGGTCAGTGATAAGCTGTTAAGGTAATCTCTCGCTCGCTCGCACAAAGTGGATTTCTTTAGTATGAAACTAAGTCAGAAGAGATGCTCCAGGAGTGCACCTAATCTGTCTGCTAATGGACACTTAGCCCACTTAAATCAAGCTCAGGCTAGTCAGAAATAACTCCTCCCAAATGCAGGGCCCTCAGCACAGCTACTATGATCTGCAAATCTGCTCCTATCACACTCAGGAAGCCTTGATTCCTGTGTTGCATGCTCTGCCTTTACTCTCCATCTGGTAAAGATGATGTTATGATTGTGGGATATTTCTCTTATTGAGGACATGCTCTGAACCTTTGAGGTTTTTATGGCATTTCAGCCCATATGAAAAGCAAGCATGAAGGCTTGTGGTCAGACAAGAGGGAGGCGAATAGGCCTGTGTTTATTCCTCACTTTGTTGGCCCTAGAGAAGTCCAAAGCATCATAACTGGAGTCAGAAAAGTCCCACTGTGGGGAGCATATAACTGTACTTATTTCTTTACTTTGAAGAAGAGAGAAATGATTTAAGAGCTGGCTGTGAAAGTAGACGTAGACATAAAGAAATCATTCTGACACCGCTGCTTCCTAAAGAGAACTGGGAGCTGGGAGTGAGTGCTTTAAGGGATCCTATAAAGTGATGTTTGGTTTTGAAGCTGTCCTTCAAACTCTGCATTTTTGCCAAGGCCCTGCATAATAAACAGTGCATCCATAATAAATGATACCTTGGTGGAATATTAGCAAATCAAGTTATCAGCTTTGGTTTTAACTGCTTCTTCTAGATACAAGCCACCTACATGTGTTGTACATGGAATTGCACCCATTGGTTTTGTGAAGTTTGTGTGGTAACAGTGATCAACTAGATGAGCATTATTCTTGCTGCATCCATTAGCTCATGTTACTCCAGTAAAGCATCTTGAGAGAAATAGAGAATTCAGCTATAGAAAAGAACTTGGTTAGAAGCATGGAGAAATTTGACTGACTTCTGATCTGACTTGATATAACTATTACTTCTTGTGAAGCTGCAGCTGTTATGTCTGTACGGGCAGGTGTCTGCTATCTGTGCTAATTCCCTGAGCTAGGTGGCTATGAATCAGCTCTGTTTGTTCAGACACATGAGGCCACAAACAACCCGTATACCAGTAAGTCCTGTCTCTCCTCTGCAGGCTTGTCCCAACATGGATATGCATCTTTGGGGCTTGTCTGCCCCTCCAGGCTTGGAGTGCAGGAAACACTGTCCACACCTGAGAGTGTGCATGTGTAGGAGCTGAACTGGAACCCAGACTTGAGATAGAGCCTTATCTGATCCTGCATTAGTTTGATATCTTTACATGAAAAAATGTGAGAGACCAATATATTCCTCTTTTATGGTCTTATTGTATTTTGTTCTGTGTTTTAGCAAAAGTGTCTTGGTCTTGAACCAGATGGGCTCCCACACAAATCTGGGGCAGACAAGAGGGAGCTGAGTTTTATGATGGGAGGGACAATGAATTTAGATTAAAAAAAAACCAAAAAAATTAAACAAACAAAAAAAGGTGCTCACATTATCTGTCCATCCTCATCTCTGAAAGAAACATCAATCTTTAAGCCTTCATCTCAGTATGTCAAATTCAAATTTTCTAAAAAAATAATTCACTGCTCTTGTTATTCAGAGATTTCAGCTATCTCACATAGATGCAGGCAGCGTGAAGAAATTGCTATGTCGTATCTTTGGTAACAATTTGCTACTGGATGAGAGAAATGACCCCCTTCAAGGTTTGGTTTAGATACTTTGCTTATCGCTGTAGACTTGCAGGTTATCACCTTGCAGGTGATCATCTGGCAGGCTGAGAAAGAGTTAATTGTGTTTGTTAACTGAGCTAGAAATATATGAAACAAAATGGAGAATCACTTGCATTTATAAATGTTGGATTCACCCTCATTTTGAATGTTGATTGGCTTTTGATAGTATGTTAGAATAAGGAAATTAATGTTTGGAAATAGTGAAATCGTTATCAATAGAATGAATGGTATAAACCAAGACACTACATGGGAGAAGGGCAGAAATGTATGATGGTGGTTAAACAAAGTTGTTTGGATTTGTACTTGGAGGTAAGGAACTGTTCAAGGGAAAGAAGACCTATATGGGTTGGTTTTGTATCCAGTACTTAAGATTTGGCTGTGGGTTTTTTTTGTTTTGTTTTGTTTTACTGTTCTCAAATGATAATAATAAGAGGTATTAGGATATGTTGTTTTGAACTGAGATTTAAAAATCTGCAGAAGGAATTTTCTCCTGGATATTGTCTTGAGCTCAGGACTGTATAACGTTCTGGCTAATGCGTTAAGTGTTACATCTCTTATCAGGATGTCAGACCTACTAAAGCAAGCACGTATTTTCTGGATTTGAATATATGTGAATCCTAGATAATGCTACAAGTGAGTAAATGTAGGAGAATCCATCTTAAGTGACATCTCATTTCTGCCTTTCATTTAGTTAAAGCCAATAATAGGCTGAATAAGGAGCAGATGTAAGCTCAGATATGCTGTGTTAGTACTTCTAGTGCTTATTCAGTGGTACCAGTTGTGTGAATATGTGAAAGCTCTGAAAGGTCTTCTGAATAATACCCATGCATGTTAGCTGCTATCATATCCTGATAGCATATCTTCAGAACAGGACTGGGAGCAGAACAGCTTTTCTATCCTTGAAGACTTCAGAATTTCAGACTTCTAGTGCTGGACCATTGGTGCTGAAAGGCTTAGAATTTCTTTGGTGTGTGTGGGAAATAGAAAAAACTCATTCCCAGAGACTCGGAACCTCCTCCCGTTCCTGTCCCAGAACAGGTAATAGCCTGACTGTTGGGATAACACAATTTCTTTTGGCTATTTAGATTTAATTTTTTTCTGTTGCCAGGGGTGGGCTGGGGTGGGGGAGAATTACTAATTTGAAAAGATTATAAAGCTTCTAGCTTCACAAGGATCTGCTATTGTATGAACCACTCTGCTGGTTGATTTGCAAAGGGTAAAAGCACTGATCTGGGGAATCTAGTAGCAGAGATGTGTAATGTTAATCTCATGTCTTCTCCAGTGTATCATTACTGCAACAGTCACTGTATGCAGCGTGGCTAATGCTTTGAACTATCTAGGCAATCATGTATTACGCTGCCACAACCACAACTCAAAATACAGATCCATGCCTAGTAACAGTAACTACTTTCATATATCTTGCATGATATGTTTCTGTGATGTAAATACAGGCTGGAAGATACAGGTTGGGGGGAGAAGGGAGTGAAATTTTCTTTGAGAAGCCTGTTTTTTATGTTTGCGTGAACAAAGGGGTTTAGCAAACACTGAGAAAGGGAAATTGCCTTTCCTCTGAAGATTAGAGAAGTCAGCGTTTGTTTAAGCAATCTATCGTGCTATGCTGTAAAACCCCAGTGCCTTTCAGTCGAAAGGAACGGGAAATGAAAGGTTTGCATTCTAGGATGTGCTATTCCAGTGTCTACCTGCTGTTAAAGAAGTACAGACATGACTATATCTCCAGTGGTGAATCCTGCCCTTCTTTTTAAGGACAGTTAATGAGTCAATTTTCTGGGGCATATCTGGAGAATCTAAAATATTGAAACTGTTACCATACTGCCCTCTAAAACATTGAATGCTTATGGTCAGTGCTTGGTCCTTGAGCCAGAGGCTACTGTGTAGGAGCAGATGAATGACCTCTATTGCAGGGGCATGTACGGCGATCTCGAAGCCAGGTAGCTGCTTTGTCTCTGTTCAGAGATGCCAGCAACTGCAAGCTTGACTGGAACGGTTGCAGCTGGGAAAAGGGATTTTCCTGAGGTGCCAGAACAGGGAGGAGACACTCCCTGGCTGACAGCAAAGCATCTCAGCAGTGTCTCTCCCTGCTGCGGGCTCGGAAAGGGGGTTCTGGCTGATGGACTTTTTTCTGTCTAGAAGGAGTAGGAGCTGGAAGAGCAGTATACATAACTTTCATAACTGACCCTGCTTTGAGTGGGACACTGGACTACATGATCTTCTAAGGTCTCTGCCAACACGAACTACCCTACATCCCAATTAAAAAAAAAAAAAAAAAAAAAGATCACTTGGTCACCCTGGCTGGGAGCCTCTTCCCTCCCCCTGACATTTTTCCTTCTGCAGGTGTGGACATTAGAAGCTACTGGATCTGTAGGAGAGAAGTTTCTGTGTTAACCTGAAGATCTGGCCCTGCTTGAGATATTCAGCACTTCTTTATTTATCATTATTCTAGATGAGATGTAGAGCACAACTGAACCTCTACTCTGTCTTAACAGATCTCTTCGATTTCTGAAAAGATCCTGAAATTCAGAATATGCTGAGTTCATGTTGCCCTGCTCCCCCTGTGAATATACATTAAGACTGTATTGTATGTGAAGAAGGGCCTTACTCTAAGTTTGTCTTTAGGGTTTTCATTTCAATTGGTTTGCTGCTGAGTAATTCTTCCTTTTTTGGGTTCAAGCCTGGGAGGGAGGGTTATTTGGTAAGTTTAGCCATAGCTGTGTAAGCTTTATTTTTACTTAGCTGTGTTATTTCTTTCTTATGACTATTGCAATCGCCTGCCATCTGGGGGCTTCTGGACCTGCTTCAATAAATTGTATTCTCTTTTCCTGTTGCTCTGAGGATTTGCAAGAGGAGGGGAGACTGGATGGGTTATCTAGTGGGCTGCAAGCTGTGGAAGGAGCTTTTTTTACTTGTTTGTGCTTATGTAAAATTGTCGTGGTAAGTCGCCACAGTTGATAGCCAAGGAAGAAATTGGTGGCTAAGAAGTTTTTATTTGACAAGTTGATACAAGGTCAACAGGGAGCTGCTAACACCCTCTCTGCTTTGCCTATAGCAGAGAGCAGAGCACTGCTGCTGACCTTTATGAATGTGTGTGTGGTTCCCAAACGTTGTCAGGAACTGTTCCTGAAAGTACTGCAGTAGTGCCTAACAAAAATGCTACTTTCTGGAGGTGCAGTCATCAGAAGCTGCATTGTAGAGAAGTTCCCGGGAGACCCACTTGTATGCTATAGAAGTATGCTTCTGGAAAATTCTTGCATCGGCGCTCCTTCTTGTAAAAATCACCTCTTTCCACTTACACGTTGCATCTGTGGTTTTTGTATAGTCTTTACACCTTTCTTAGAAGTCCTTATTTATAAGTTTCTGTGTGAAGCCTCAATGTTTTATACACCAATTTTCTTTCACAAGAGACTGTGAAATGACTGAGACCAGCAGCCTTCTGTGATTCCAGCATCTGTATTTATGAGCTAGAGGATGTGTGTGATGCAACATTTCATTTTACTTTGCTTTTTGTTTTATATACTTAATTTTCACTTGGCTTATTACTCATTCCTCCCTTTCTGTAAATATACCATCGGTGTAGATTGCCTCAGACCAATTTTTACTTTCTTTGCTCTTTTGGCCCAGCTGATGGTCCTGCTCAAGTAGTTTGTTGGCCTTACGGTCACCTTTGGTCTAACTGGCACATCGTCGTTCTATCAGCAATTCTCAGTTTCCGAATTGCCATGTTTAATAATAGTAGTTTGAGATTCAGCGTTGTCAATTTTGACTGTTCCCTTGACCTCCTCATTTTCCCGGGAGGTTATGGAGATAGCTATATAATGGGAGAATATGTTAAAAGAAATGGTGTGGCATTCACTACTCTTCCTATGAACCTTCATTTGTAAATGCTGGTTAATGGTAATGTAGCTGCTGTCCAATGTGCTCTCAGTTAGCATGTCACGCATGCAAAATAGATATGCCTTTCTTGCTTCACTGCAAAATAACTTACTATTTGCTATCTACTAGCACAGTAGTGAGAAACAAGCTGTCCTGTCCTCCTTTAAAGTAATAATCCATTTCATATGCAGGTGGATTAGTTCAAATGGTTGGGTTAAAGAAATCTTTTTGTAAGAAGAAATAACCATACTATGTACATATTTAGCTTTTGCTTTTGTTTTTAATGAGTTTAATCCCAGGGTTTAGTCTGTTGGGCCTTTTTTTTTAAGAAAAGTAGGTATTCCAGGCATTCTCTTAGTGCTCTTACAACCTCCTGACTTGGTGCTGATGCCTTCTTAGGGAGCTAGAATTAACATGGCTTCAGCTTTAGTAGGTCCACAAGAATGATAAACACTAGAGTCAGGTCACCTCAGGTGTACTTGTTCCTAATGGGAATACTGTCTGGATGGTAGTGAGTGTTTTACATATGATGACAGGGTCAGATCCCGGGTGTGAAGAGTTTTCTGGTAGGCTTCATGCTTCTCTTTGGAGCAATTAGTGATCTAATTGAACTCTTTTTTATATGGAAAAAGCTACACGTTACACAATAACTCTATCTAAGATACTTTCAGAAATCTTATTAGGAGCATCAGAATTGTGTGACCTTATATTTGGACCTCTAATATTACTTGAACACGTCTTCTTTTGTTCAGTGACAGGGAAGTAAATGATGTGCAGTATTGAGCCCCTAGTGAAAAATTGTCTTACATCAGTCTGTTCAACTTTTTAAGTAGCATTCTCTCTTGCCTACCTAACGCTTGCACGTGACAAGCAATGGGACCCTAATGCTTTTGCCCTTTGTGTGTTCACGATTATACTGAGATCTTCTACAAGCAGGTTCCACTCTACATGTAGGGCCAGACTATCAGTGATTGATCACAACTCCAAAGGCACCTGCTGGTAGTCTATTTATAAATCTAGTCCATATTGAGTGAAGTCCTTGGGAATAAAAGATCATATATGCAAAATATTAGTTTTTCTTCTAAGTGGGGTAAAGCTGTTTCCATCTGAAGGGATGAAAAACCTGGGAGTGTTCATGGAATTAAGCCCATCTTTTAATGATCGTATCAGCAGAGTTGCCAGGCTGACATTTGATTATCTCCAAACAGTGTAGTGCCGCATTACCACCTCTCCCAAATGGATTGCTTACCCATGCCTTTTGCAGTGCCCTGGCTGAATTAATTAAACTATCCCTGCAGTGCTTCCAACAGACAATTAATTGGTAACAACTGATCTAAAAGTTTCCCTGCTAGGATTTTAACTCAGTCTTTGCATGTTTTGCTCATCCTGGGGTATGTTGTGCTGACTTACAGGTGCAGGATAACAGGAAGCTCTCTCTCACTTTGCAGTGTGTGGCTTAATGCAGTCATTTTTCATCTCTAAATACAAAGGTCTCAACAGACTTACAGTCACAAGTAAAGCAAGTTTGGTGGCCCTAACCTCAGCTCTAGTGGATGTTTATCAGCAATATAAACCAACCATGTGGATTGGCATGGTTCATGGTGATTGGCAGTCCTCTCTTATATGAGATCCAGGGAAGGGCTACCTGAGGGTGCTAAAGGCCACAGCTGAGGTGAATTTGCAGAGTTATATCAAAAGCTTGATTCCTGGGCACACCTCGTTTGGTTCCACTCAGACTTGTAGCAATCTATTACCATGAATGTTAAGCAATTACCAGTCTATTAAAGGGAGCTGAAACAAGAAAAATGCCATTGGTGTACGCTGCTGAAGTTTTGGGGTTTCAGTGCACCTATAGTACGGTGCACACCACAGTTGCCGTGCTGATTTTTATAAAGGTACAGCAGTACTTTCCCCTTCAAACTGTTCATATTATCCTCTCTGTAGCTTTAGAAGTCAGTGCTGGCTGTTTAGTGATGTTGCAGAAAGACTTAATATGGCTGTGGCTAGGTTAAACTCTTGCCTGCATTCAGGTAACATAGACAATCTCCCTGTTATTACTATTCTAAACTGTGTGGCTCTGCTTATAACTAATATGACCTGAAGGCAGTGCACCTGTTGGGAAAACCTTCATTGCTTTGAGAAGGAGCAAGCCTGAAAACCAGCTTTTCACCAGAACACAACTTACTTCAAGAAGACTGGGATTAGATCCAGTTTCAAACTTTATGGATAATGCTCCTGTCTGATTTCTCATTTGTATCTCTGCCATTTCTATTGGCAGAGCATCAGATCTGAAAGAGCCTCTGACCCAATAAATGCATGAATTATTTAAGATGTGAGTTAATTTTCTTTGGGCATTGTAACAGATTTAAACATGATACCAGCAATGAGGACTGTTTTCTGGAATTCCTTTCAAGTATCTTTTCAACGTTTTTAAGATATTTGCATTATGGTCAATTAAAAGGAGCTGAAACAATGCTAATAGTGGATTTCTTATTACTAATGCTTTTAAAATTCCTAGATTTGTGCTTCATGCTTGAGGGTATAACCCCACCTCTAACTAATGAGAGCTAAGAAGAAGCTTCCCTATGGGCAGATTATTCCATAACTGCTGTATGGCTGCTGGCTTGTCTCCCCAACTAAGGAAGGGCTAACATCTTGCCAAAGTCTCTTCCAACATCTTCCCTCAGGGCATTGTTTATTAATTCAGACAAAAACCTCTGAGTAATGCAAAACAAAGCTGTTCCTTGAACACTATAGCCTTTGTTCCATGCCCTCTTCTTTATCTCTCTTCTGCGAGGCTAGTTGCAGAGGAAAACCCCTTAGTGCATGTTCATCTCACTTTTTCTAGGTCTTATTTGAGCGCCAACCATTCCCTTTCCATCTGGCTCTCAAAACTGCATGTGCTGGTCTTGGCTAAAGTGGGCAGGATCCTGGACAGACAGCCCCTCTGTCTGGGCCAGTACACCAATTTTAATGTTTCTTTTTTATCTATCAGTTATAATAATGAAATTAATACCATAACGAGGGCACAAAAGTGCTTCAGAGATGCTTCAGCAAACCCAGGGAGATGTGGCTGCCTATCCAAAGACTCATTCAGACCCATTGTCACCCTTGGCTGTGATAACTGTACTTGTGTGGTCCAACATACTGTCTCATGAGAGTAGCGTGACTATGGAGGCTGTCTCTGAAAACACAATTAGATGACTGAAACAGGGAACAGAGATGGCACAGGAAAGTCTCTGCTTGTGTTGGATGGCAAGATCAGGATAAGCAGGCAGCAGATCTGGAGCCTCACTGCAATGTCTTGGTCCAGCAGTCAGTATGCAACGTGCACAGTGAGGCAAGCTGGGAAAAGTACCTCTTCAAACCCAGAAATACACACAATGCCTAGAAATCTATTTTCATACTGGTTTTTTTAGCAAGTGTTGTTTGATATGCAGCTTGTCTCCAACTAGGGTTCACATTTATAGCAGGCACTCATGTCTGAAATTATCCGGAAAAAGAAGTATAGTGCATTCTAATTTAATTGTATAAATCATTTAAATTATTTATAAGGGCTGCTTCAAATTTCTGTTCTGAAAAATCTTTCCAGACTGCATGTGATTTGGTATTAACACAACTGAGATGCAGAGGGGACATTAAGTGCTTCTTCTATTTTTTTTTTATTTTGGAAAACATAAAGAAGTCAGTAATTGGCACTCTAATAGTGCTGCAACTGTTGATTTTTAACCTTATTTCAAAGCATGTTTGAATACAGAGAGCAATTCAAAAATTCTTGTGAGCAGCAGTTTTAGTAGCTACCATAGCAACAAGTATAGTATCCAAGCCCTTTCTCCCCATTGGGGGCTAGAAAACCCCTGAAAGGACACTATCTATAGACATTTAGATACAGTTTTGCTAACACCACTTACATTAGGACAAGTCTCTAGGAGAACACTCTATTTTAAAGCAACACATTTTTACTTGGAAAACAGTGAGGCATTATTCATCAAGTGATGGCGGTACTAACTGAGAATAGGGGGAAAACTTTGAAAAATGAAACTGTTACACACATTTTAATACAATTCATGTAGTTCATGAAATGATCTGTATCCATTCTAGTATCTTCTAATTTAGTTTTAGTCTCTTCTATCTGTATGTTTTAGTCTCTTATATCTGTACATTTTCCTGTTGTTTGGAAGTCTTAATCTCTATTATATTACCTGTGCCAAGAAATAAGGAGTCTTATCTTATTAATGCTGTCAGTGCATGTTGCTTTGTCCTTATGATAATGCAAGGGAAGCCTGAGGGCAGAGGTCTGAACAAGCTGCATGTATTTTGAAAAGAGAAGAGTTTGAGATGGCCTTCTGCTTCTGGGACCCCTGAACTTCTCTGAGGTTTTGGGAGCCAAGCAGAACTGAATTTCAGAGCTGTCCTTATCTTAACAATAAACCAAATCAGAACCCTGGATCTTAATTAACATTACTGCATTTAGAATTACTTTTGTGAACACAATAGAGCTGATTATTACTGAAAGACTCTTCAAAGAAGTTAAATCAATCTGATAAATCAATGTGGCCAATGCAGATAAGTCTTGTGGAGCATTTTCAAGCTATGCTAGGATCTGTCAAAAAGAGTAATGATTATATCAAATTTCCAAATGTACACATTTTTTTGGGGGGGGAGGAGTAAGATAAATGATGCACATAAACTTCATTAACTTGCATGCCAGGAAACATGAGGATGCAAACATGAAATTAAACTGGGTCAGCAGAAGCAAACTTGAAGACAATAATGGAGAATGCTGAAACTGTTGTGACTGATGACTCTAGGAGCAGATGGCAAAGAAGGGGAAGTGATGTACGGGAGCAATGGTATGACATTTGTGCTCCTTCAGATGTATCCAGCTCAATAATAATAATAAACCTGCTGTGAATGAAATTTCATTCCCTGTCACATCCAAGTGAGGAGCAGCACACTAAAGATAGCTTGATGGTAAACTCATCATAAAACTGAAGAAATGCGAAGGCCTCAGACTGTGGCTACCACAGAAGATTACAAAGTGAGCAATGGACCAGCTTTGTGTTTGCAGCAAACAAGGAGGTTTCCAGGGAAGGTTCTTACCTAGGGGAAAATTTTGCATCTTATTCTTGTGTAAGATCATCTTTTCACAGTCCCGAGGCTCAGATGATAGGTGGTTTTGGATGCCGGTGATACATGAGTGGAAATATAAGATAGTCAGGGTAGCTATTTTTATGAGAAAGTGCAAGCAATGAATTCCTGTTGATAAAAATGGCATTATTTCTCTTTCCTTTGTATGAAGTCAGAGAAGCAAACTGAACAGGGTTACTTATAGAGAAGTGTAAAAGGAGAAGAAGTCTAGCCTGAAATCAAGAGAAAGAAAGAGGATATCCCTAGAGTCAAAGAGAAAAGGAAATTGCAAAGTATTAGAGGAAAGTTAGCATTACCCTCCCAACAGGCTCTGACTTGGAGGTTGTCTCCCTGACCTCCGCTGGTGCCAAATGTCAGGCCGGACTGGCCTCTTTAATATTCCTTTTTAATATGCCTTTCTGACATTAAAGGATGGGAAATTGGCTGGAAAGCACTTAACAAATTAATACAGGAGGTGTTGTATGCGCACATACAGTGCTAGCCCTTTGGATCGCTTCTGGGTTACTATTATAGCAGTTACCTCTGTTGTACCATGTCTTCCTTTTTCTGCCCACAACTGACTCATGATATTCAGTAGGAGTGGTTATGTGATTTATGTTAGGTGGATGTATGTATTTAGATTTAAAGGTTTGTTTAATTTTTATTCTTTGTAACTATCACGAGCCCCTAGACTTCCAGGTTCTAGCTGAACTTTGAGCAGGGAGTATTAGAAATCTCACAAGAGTTTTTATTCTCAAGACTTCTAGTCTAAAGCATTTGTGCATGCACCAGATTAACATCCAAAGTAAACCTTTGGTAGGTCAGCCCTCACTGTTCCCTAATGATCAAACCAGCTATGCCTGCTAGCTTTCTGAGAATGGCTATGCTCTTTTTTAACATTTCTGTGACCTAGGATGATCTTTATAGAGATAAAGAATCACAGGGGAACCTCCACAAGTTTCATGGAGCAATTCTCAGACTTGGGAGCTGGAGAAGAAACTGCATCCTCTGGAAGATGTGCTGCTGTTTCTGCCTTTGGAATTAGGGGACAGGGTATGAGAATAGGTAACTTGTTTACAAGTTTCTCATCTCTTTCAACTCTGAGCAATTTATGTCACCTTTTTTCATAGGCGATGCTGAGACAGACTTGCCAGCTTGAGTTGAAAGATAAAATAAAACAGGTGAAGGGAGTGGAGGGGGGAAAGTGTTCCCTTTTTTCAGTTCTGTACAATGATATAAAAAGTGGGTTACAACTAAAATATTGAATCGCAATTCTTCAGGCAGTTTTATACTTAAATCATAGTCTTGTCAAGTCTGTGGTTGATATGGTTTAATTAATGCTTCCCTACTTTGTGTTTGATTTTGATGTGTATGTGATAGATTCATACAACCTCAAGTGATCAAAAAGAGGCATTTGTCAGTGTCAGAGTCTGTGTTAAGGTTTCAGGTGGCTCCGTGTACACCCTAGATGAGGAAGGTGGGGATGGGTTATTAGAGGCATGTGAATCAGCTATTAACAAATCACTTACAGTAAATGAAGCTAATACTGTTTTCATTAGGCTGTGTGTGGTACCAGGATCAAATGAGTTTGGGAGTTTGGAAAGTTAAATCAAACAGTGTATGACATCCCCTGTCATGTGACAGGGGGTTGTTCACAGCCTGTAGATTTGCATTTGTTAGTAAGATTTTATTCTTCCAGTGCAAAATCCTCATTTTCAGCAATCGCCATCTGAAGGTCCTAGCTTCTTGTGAGACAACACTTGCAAACACTTTTATTATTTGAGACAATCCAATAGGAAGGAAAGGAGATGGAGCATGTAATTGTTCTCATAGGGACTGGTGGTGGGTTCAAGCTAAGAGCAGAAGTACTGAGGAAGGAAGCTCAGAAGTCTTGTAGTTCGGATTTGCTCACAGATGGAAGTGGCGGTGACAGCAGATCCTGGATCAGCTTCAGCCAGTGATGACTCTTTTTCTCCTGTTTCCCTGGGTAACCTCCTTAATCAGTTAGGATGTACAGTGGTATGTCACCTTCCGTTCCTAGCTCACTCCGAGTGCCTTGTGATGTTTCAAGCATCCTCATTGCTCTTCATTTCCTTAAGTGTTAATAAAAGCATACCTCGTATCTGTAAGGTAGTGCTTGATGGGATAAAGTGCTTTGATAAGCTCTTAATTATATGGTTTCTCATAATTTGTTGACTTCTCTTCACAGCAATAGTGGGATGCTTCTAACACAAGGCCTTATTCTCAGCGGTGTCATTTGACATAATTCTGCTGATTTCATTAACTTACGCCGATTTGAACCCCAATTTTTTACAGGTCGATCACAATGAGTGATTGACTAGGAAAATAGGTTTTATCATCCTTAGTCTCCAAATTGAATAGTTGTAGCAGTTGGATTATGTTAATCCTGGTGGTATCCTCCTTTGGCTGATTTGCATTGCTGAACAGAACCGCCCCTGTCTTGTCCGCCCTCTGCCGCCCCTGCAAATTAGGGGATTAAGCAAAGAGGTGCTTAAGCTCAGCACTCGACTGATACACATGGTTATGCAAATTGTGAAGGAAATCATGAGATTCTTGAAACTTAGCTTGAATATTGGACATCTTCAGCGTGAGAGCATACAGAAAATAGCAATAGACAGTGAAACTAAGGCACAGTTATAGTAAAAAATCATGATCTTAAGTGAATTTTGCTTAACTCTGCGCCGACACAAAAAGCTCACCCTTTCTAGGCTGTTGTGCAAGACACTCTTGAAATGTAAAACCTCCTTTTCCTTCTCAACTCACCAATAAGAAAATTCTGCACCAACCAAAACGAATGGCAAGTGGTGATCAGCAGGCTGATTTTTTTCTCATACTGAATTCTATAGTACTGCTGCTGCTGTTTGCATTAATATCTCTTTCAATAAAAATGTCTGTCTGTTTTCCTGCACTCACTGCGCTGTTGTGAATGGTTCAGTTTGCCACGGAAGGTGACATGTGGCAATTAACTGACTCTCAGTCCAACGTGCCACGGAGCACACTGGCTCTTGACTTGAATTTCGTTTGAGGGTTTTTTCCTGCTCCGTAAGAGGAAGAGCTCTGGAGGGAGATGTGCCAGCCTGCTATCCAGGGATCAAAGAGACAAGGAGTCATCTGTACTCGGTCATTTCATCTACTGATATCTTGCAACCTTGAGATCTGTGTACCCCCTAAGAGCAGGTGGAGGGAAACGAGTATGTTTTAAACATAAATACATGAAGTAGCTTGCATGTTGTATACAGTTTATTTAACATTTGTATCCTTTACATCCATACATGGCAGGTGGAAGATGGAGCAAAATGGCTATGTCATCTACCACAGGCTACAAGGGAGACTCAGTGTGGGATTAAATAATGAATAAAATATCATTGCAAATGATAATGTTATATTGTAAATAATTCCATTTGTTTACCCTACTCTGGCATTGAAGTTCATCTCCCTTGGAGACTTCTTTGACTTGTGATGCTGTTTTGCTTTGCATATGCTTGATTTTTGGGGTTTTTTTTTCCTGCTTTCCACAGAACCTTTCTAAAGGTTCAGGAACCGACAGAACTAAGTGAATAATTCACAGCAAATAATTTCTTGGCTGAATTTAGCATCTTTATTTCTGTAAAATAGCCCTACACACATTATGTATGTTTTGCACTAATTTATTGTTAAATTATTTTTAAGTATGAATTCCCCTCAAGCCACCATCCTTCTATTTTTATGAATAGAATATAAACTCTAGTCTGGGAATAGTTGATTTTTAAAATTAGTTTACTTGTGACTGGAGAAATATGTATTGTTTTTATTTCCTGCTTGGATGACTACAGTATTGCTACTGGTATAAATATGTCCAAACATAGTCTTAGGCAATGTGAATCTCAATTTTTAAGTTTATTTTTCTTAATTCATATTTAAGCTATTAAAGTTTGATCTCTCAAATGTTTTAGAAAGGGAACACGAGGCAGTCAAGATATCTGTGTTTTCCCCTAGAGAAGTCATATGGAGGAATACATTTTAAGGAAGAAATAGTGCAATTACTATTAATGGTTTTTACTTGACTTTTACTTTGGGAAGTAGTATTTTTTGGAGGTGATTACTGCATAAAAATACTAAATTATTCTTTCAGTAGATGAAAGGGGTGGGTGTGTATATTGTGGATGTAAATCCAGACTAATGTTTACACCTGAATATTAATCTAAAGATTGGAGTTTAGTGTAAGACTATGTGGTGGATGCTACAGTGATGCAATGAATTCTATTGGGAAGTATCTCAGAGATCCCTTTTAGCTTATTGTATTTGTCTGGAAATCATAAAGAAAGCACTGATCATTTGTCTCTGACAGAAGTGGAAGCTATGTTGTACCAATAATCCCAGAACATGTCACCCAAGCCCTTCTTCCACCCCAGGAGTAAAGGAGAAATACCTAGAAAGGAGCTGCTTGGTCTGGAGGGAACCTGGGCATTGGGAACAGCAGGGATGTGAGGCACTACCATCTACTTAGTGACACTTCTGATGAAAAAGGCTCCTCCTTTTGATTGTTGGATACAGGGTATTTTTTATAACAGAGGTCATAAGGAAACCTCCAGACAGAAAGACCTTCTTTGTAGTCCACCTAAGGATCCAAATCATTCTGTGTGTACTTGAAAGATGTAAAGTCAAGTCATGCTACCTGATCTACTTCCAGACAGGGCCACTAGTCAAACAGCAGCTACGTCACTTCAATTGCCTGGTAAAATGGGGGTAATGTCACCTGTATTAAGCTCCACGAGATCCAGGGATGGGAAGTGCTAAAGTAAAAGCATTGCAGCATAAAATTCAGAACATTTACCTATGCATATGACAGTTGTGGTATTCCTGGGCATGTATTTGATTAAGTACCTCTGACTAAAACAGAGAGTTGAGGTTTCTTTTTCTTTTCCTCTCTTTTTTTATGTGCCATCAGAAGATGCATGTCCTGCCTGAGAAAGCCAGGAGTTTCATAAAGTCATAAAAAAGAAGGAAAAAATCCCCAAGCTGTGCTGAAGGATGATGACAAGGCAAGTCAAACTTCTCTTTTTGGCAGAGGCAAAAGTTTGTTAGATGTTTGCATTGATCCTCACCTGGAAGTTATGTGTCTGGAAGTTTTGAAGGTTCAGCAAGAACTGAAGTACATCAGTGAAGGTGCGTTTGGTTTCCTTACAGGAATTTTGGATTGAATAGGCACTATAACCTGAGGCATTCTCAGACATGCCTGACTGCAAAAGGAAGCAGTGTACTTACCTACTCTGCAGCTCTGATGTGAGGCCTTTTGAATTCCTGGCTCTGGAGGCCTTTGCATAGCATTGCAGGTGATATTTTGTTTCCAAGCCTGTGAGGATGGGACTTGTATAAAGAACTGATAATTTGCTCAGCTTTGAATACACAAGCCGAAGTCTCTGCATGCAGGGAGACCTCAATATCAATGTCAAGATGTGAAGGTAGAAGAAGTTTTTTCTTAATGTTTCATTACCATATGGAACTTTTTGAGTAACAATTAAATGAACCTCTGAGATGAGCTGAGTAACGGTGAAACAAAACAAAGTCCACGCTGCGTGCTGCCTGCTTCCCTGTTGTCTTCGAGCAACATTCACTGTAGCTGCTGGGTAGTGTGGCAGGGAAATCTTCTCCTCATTTTCATTTCAAACTCTGCCTGTTCCGAGATGAGTATAATCAGTCCCTCACTGCAGTTGTGCACTGCAGCATCTTTGCTCCTGCTCCCTCTCTCGGGGCTTGCTCCTTTGCTTGCCCAGCTGTTTGCGGCACTCTGCTTCCCAGCTGACTCAGAGGCACTGGAGCTCAGACAGCTCTGTGTGAGCACTCCAGCACTCTTATTTAGAGGCACTTATGTGGCTTTTTTGCTCAGACATCTGCGTTTATGGAATGGAAATTAATGTCACTTGCATATAGATCTCTTTCAGTGATCTTTTGCAAGCATTTCCCGATTCTGTATCTCTTTGTTTGGATGGGATTGCAGATAAGCATTTGTACATTCAATGTTCTTGGTACAGACGTGCATCATTATGCTCCTTCTATGTGAGTTGAGAGCCTTCCCAAAGCTCAGGGAGTTAATCATACCAACAGCAAGCTTTTGAACCCAACTGATCATCCTGCCTATCATCTTTGGCAAGTATTTTTGCTAAAAGCAGGCAGGAATCTGTACTGGACTTGGAAGCTAAATCCCGATCTCTCAGATTCCACTTTGTACCTGAATCACAAGCCCACAACTGTGCCTTAGTCCAATTGCTATGTGAACCTGATTGATAGATTTTCTACCAAACTTCTCCCTCCAAAACCAGGCTAGAAGACAACAGGAAGAAAACTGTCGGGGCCTCAAAGTCAGAGACACCATAATTTAACACTAGAAAGATGCAGGGCTTGAGATTTGACAAAGATTTTTGAGACTTGTATTCCTCACACAGATGTGGCAGGGTTGAAGGGGTTTGAGCCCACAGACTACAAGTTCAGTGCTGTTTTGTAGATATGGTTCCTCCTTCCATCCTCACCCAAACCCCAGAAAAGAAATAGAATGGAAGAAACTCAACCCAAGAAGGGCAATCAGGGTACACCTCAATCACATAATCAATAGGATATTTGACAGCTTTATTCATCTTTTATCACCCACGAGTTAAGGATAACAAAATGTCTGAGGCAGCCATTGTCAAATGGCTCAAGGTTTGCATCAAAGAAGCCTATTAAGCATGAAGAGCTATTACTCTTGTAATAAATAAGTGACTCAGGAGAGCTGGTAAGAGATTGGGGCCAGGAAAAATGGTTTAGTCAAATGCATCAGGTCACACTGACAAAAGGTTAACACCCTGTCACACGGCACATGTCAGTAGCCATTGAATTCAGTAACTATTAACACCTCCAGCAAGGATCCCTCTCCTATGAGGTGTAGTAACCACAGATGCTTTAACGATTTTATGTACGAAGGAATATGTAAAGCAGCTTAAGTCTCATTCTCTAGCTATTACAACCTTGATCTCCTAGAATTACACAAAAACTTTAATTGCTGTCTCACTTCCATGGTTTGCAAGCTCACACATGAATTTCTTCCTTGCCAGGGATTAATTTTGCTGTTTGGTGACGTCCCATTGAAAGAGTAGACAAGAAGAGCAGGAAAGATATCTGTACCCAGGTGGTAATTCTCCTTCCTGAACACTGCCCAGCAGGCCAGTCACCTATTGACAGAACTCAGTTAGGTCAGAGCTTCCAAGAGAAATACTTAACATCAAACTGTGAGCGAAAAGGGAAGTTTGATCTACCGTGGCTAGAAGCTGTCACTCAAAAGTATTTCTGCCTTCAAAGTCCATTTTCAAGCAGCAAGAGCAGGCACCTACCCTTCCTCCCTGCACAGGGTAGACAGCAGCCAGGAAGGAAACCTCCGGTGGGAGAGCCGGGCAGAACTGGCCAAGGAGAAGAAGTCAGCATGGGATGGAAGTGCACTGCCATATCCCGCTGGGCCCAGAACGCCTCTTGGGGTCTGCACTTGATCTGAGAGACCTACCTCTGCCGGCCAAAGGCACGTCAATCTTCGCAGTTGTCTCCTGTGTCTGACCACCGCTGGAGAGGGACGACGCTGCCCAGTCCGGGCGACGGTTCAAATGTCCCGTTCCCCAAAGTCAGCCTTTGGCTGCAGCCCCTCCTGCACGAAGCCGGGAGTGATGACCAGCCCGGCCCCTCTACCACCACCTGTGCGCTGGAATGACTTTCTTCACCTTTCTCTCCAATTACCTACCGGCCCTGGGGACAGAAGGAAGAGACGGCGGCCTGGGGAGCGCAGGACGGTGAGAGGAGGCATAAGAGAGCTGTTGCCGGGGCTCGGTGGGGTTAAGGGGGGAAACCGCGGCCCCGCACTCGCCCTGCCCGGCGCCCAAATGGAAGGCCGGGGCAAGCTGGCCCAGCGGCGGCGGCTGCTGCCGCCCCGAGGCGGGG
>VYZV01024546.1:105197-119368 GCA_013401275.1 Pandion haliaetus
CTGCGCGGAGAGCGCCGCGGATCTGCTCGCCGGGGAGCCGCGTCCGCCGGCGCAGGCTCCGCGCCCAGCAGCGGGAGCGCAGGGAAGGGAAGGGGGCGCGCACCCCTCCGCCGGCAGAGCAGGAGGAGGATGCGCGGGGGGCTGCGGGGAGCGGCGCCGGCTGCAGGTAGGAAGAGGAGGAGGAGGAGGCGGCGGGGAGCCGCGGAGCCAACCGCGGGGCTGCGCGGGGGGAGTCGCCCGTGGCCTCTTCCCCCCGCCCTGCCGCCTTGCGCAGGTGGTGGCGGCGGGGGTGTCCCGGCTTTCCGCGGGAGCGGGTGCCGCTGCCGGGGCTGCCGCGCCCGCGTAGCTCGGCGCGGAGGGAAAGGCGCGGAGCGGCGGCGGACTTGAGCGCAAAGTTTTGTCTGCCGGGAGGGAGGCGCCGGCGCGGCGGGCGGCAGCGGAGGAGCCGCCGAGGTGGCGGGGAGGGATGCCCGGCCAGCCCGGTGCCTCCCCGTCTGCCAGCCGGGGCGAAGTCGGCGAGAACTGCGCGGCTGGGACGTGCGAGCGGGGAGATGCGAACCGCGGCTCTGCCCGGAGAACCCGCTGTTTCGGTGGCGGGTGGAATAATTTAACACTTCCAGAGCCGGGCAAAGCCAACTTAGAGCTGTAGTGAGCATCTTCGCGGCCCTAGCGGGAATGAACGTGAGACACCGGTTTCTTTCGTATTTTTGTGTGTGTGTGACTCTTGAGCAGGGTTTCTTGCTATCCACCTCTGCGTGCGCAGCCTGGAAGGAGCAACTTGAACCAGCTGTCCCCTGATGGTTTAATATTTGCAACCCGAATAAATATTTTGTTGCCCTTTAGCCTTTTTCTCAACGCCTTCTTATAATGTAGGTGATTAATCAGTTAGGTTAGCGGCCAATTAGGCATAACCTTGTAGGAAAATAATTCTGCGAGGATGTGTGGGGTTTGACTAGTGATGTGATACAGTATACACCCAGATCTTAGTAGCTGTTTCCCAATGTGGGTAAATTGAGTGTGTTCTTGATTTCGAATGAAAATCAAAGTGTAATGACAAATATGCTGTTACTTCCAGTGGAAGAATATAATTTTATTTGCCAGTGAAATGTGTGGCAGCTTTAAGTAAAATGGGGGTGGGGTGGGTTGGAGGGTAGGGTAGAGAGGGGCTGGATTTTCTGGTCGGTCACAAAATGTTTTTATCCCTTTTAAATATGGTCTTTCTAGTGCTGCTGGTTGCTTTGAATGTTTGGTTTGCAGAAATGAATTTCATATCAGTGCCCTCGGAGTCTCATGAGAAGAGGTACACTGCTATGTCTTTCGAGGATAGTCGTTTTAACTGATCTTGTTAAATAATGCTATTATTAAATGAGTGCAAATTGAAGCAAATGTATTTTTCATTGCCCACAAGTTGTGTTTCTGAGCTAAATTTCTTTTTATGACTAGAGAGGCTTTTGCACTGCAGTGTTACAATACAGCCATATTAAAAAGGTCCTTGGAGCAAATAACCCTCTAATGCTGCAGCTACGTTTTCAGTAGACTTCAGTAGTTCTGTGGGAAATAATTATGTTGGATTTAAAGAATCTGGGATGAATTGACTGTGCTTTTTTAATTGTGGTGTTACACTGCTTGTAGGTATTCATGTAAGTGGTAACTCTAAACCCAAAATCTAAAAAAACAAAAGCCCCAAACCCAAAGCTTTAATTTGAATTAAATATTTTCTCTCTCTTTTTTTTCTTTTTTTTGCAACAGGTTCTTCTGGTCCTTTTTTTTTTCTTTTTCTTTTTTTTTCCCCTTCCTTCTTTTAATTGACAGTGAGGTCTCCTGCTTGAATATATTTCCTTAACCAAGTAGAGTGCAGTGGTACATGATACCATCATTCTCTTCTGTGTATGGTTTACTCTATCTGTGGTGCTGCAAGGAATGAAGGCAAGGAAAACTAGAGATAAAAGGGAAAAAGATTCCCGAGGTTGATGGTGTTGGCCAATTGAGTGATGAACGTTTATTCTGAGGAACCCCAACATGTTTTAGATGGTGGTTTCTGTGGGATGTAATGGTGAAATCACAGCATAGGTCAGCATGCATCCTTCAGTGATCTCGCACCAATTTATCTGGTGCGTACTTGGAAAGTGTGAAAAGCAGAAATGGAACTAAGCTGCTTACCTTCTAATGTCAATATTTGGTGCTAAAAATTTAATTTTGAGTAGAAGACAAGCAGGTTGGTTATTTCTCTCTAACTGCAGCTCTTCATTACTGGTTTTTATTTGCTCAAGTAAACAAACACATATCTCTTAAAATTGAATTAAATGTATAAACTGCTTGAACCAGAGAGGAGGAGAGAGAATGACTCTGTTTGTTTTAAATAATAAATTAAAATATCATGCCACTGACTAGCTGAAGCACAGCTTTGGCCTGATCGCTCAAGCAGTGCTCCGAGCAAACCCTCTATGTCTAGTACCCTTCTCCTTGATCGGAGAATGGAAGTGCTTGGGGTGACTCGTGGGGTGACACCTGCTTGACTGGCAGATGCTTATTGCAGAGTGGCACCCAGTGCTCTCTAATTTTGCCTCCCTAATGACTTCCTCCAGCAAGATGACAGAGAATTAAAATGTTTACAGTCAGGTTTTGGAAGGGTTCATCAGGATGCAGAGGGGAGGGTAAGGAAATCCTTCCATTTTTTAAATCTCTCTAATCCCAAGCTTCTGTTCTTGTAGTCATGCTAATGTTTTATCGATTGTTGTGCCAGTGACTACTGTGTTTCAGAGCACAGTAATGCTAACGTTCCCACTCCAGATAGAGCAGTCTTAAAAAAAAAAAANGGGTGGCTGAAGGAGACATCTTACTCCAGTCTTTTTTTCAGGTTGCTCATGAAGCTGAGGCTACTGATGAACAGTTGTACACTTTTGAAATAAAATTTCAGTGAAAGGACTAAGCTTTCAATCCCGTGTTTACTGTAGAAATGCCAGGTGATCTTGAGCACTACTTACCGTAAAGATGCAAACTTCAGTGTTCTCCAGCTCAAGCCCATTTCTCCACTGGAGTGCAACTATAGGAACAGATGAGTATATGGTTGAGGATGGGTATCGTTTCCCATGTTGATGTGAACTATTGTGTGCAAAAGGACCTGAGCTGGAGTGAAGACTGGTACCCAGAATAGTGGTACATGAGCACCAGGAAATTTGAGTCAGTGACTTCTGATGATCAGCTTTCTCTTTACCAAGTTCGTATGTGTGCTGCAGATCAGGAACATAGTCTGTGTTTCTTTAACCATCTGATTCTGACATAAAACTCCTTTGCAGAACCATCTGTGCTTGTCAGATGAGCCTAAGTCATGCCTGTGCCTGATATTCACCCTCTAGTACTGACCTTTTAACTTCAGCACTCAATTCCATACCTTAGTACTAAGAGTACTGAAGTAGGATGCTGTTGGAGGTCCCACATCACCCCCTCCTATACTCTGTGTAGGGAAGTAAGCATGATGTTGCAGCTACCCCAGCCTGGAGCTGGCAAATATGGGTGCTTTCACAGTCACACCTATTAAGTGAATTCACTGTCTCCAAGGGGGAAAGGAGGAGGGTTATGATACTCATGAGGAAATACCAAAATGAGTGTATTCTCTGTGTTCCCTGTTCATCTGACTGCAGGCTGCCTACAATTGCGCTCTCAGATTTTTCATAGGATGATAGAATGGTTTGGGTTGGAAGGGACCTTAAGGATCATCTAGTTCCACCCCCCCCCTTCCATGGGCAGGGACACCTTCCACTAGACCAGGTTGCTCAAAGCCCCATCCAACTGGCCTTGAACACTTCCAGCGATGGGGCATCCACAACCTCTCTGGGAAACCTGTTCCAGTGCCTTACCACCCTCACAGTAAAGAACTTCTTCCTTACATCTAATCTAAATCTACCTTCTTTCAGTTTAAAGCCATTACCCCTCATCCTATCACTACACACCCTGATAAAGAGTCCCTCCCCATCTTTCCTGTGGGCCCCCTTTAGGTACTGGAAGGCTGCTCTAAGGTCTCCCCGGAGCCCTCTCATCTCCATGCTGAACAATCCCAACTCTCTCAGCCTGTCCTCATAGGGGAGGTGCTCCAGCCCTCTGATCATCTTCATGGCCCGAAGGATGTCCTTCTGCTATCACAGCTCTAAAGAACAAAGTAGGTGGCATGTTTGTGGTTTTATGCTTTACCAGGGATGCAGAAGCAGGCTGGAAATGAAAACAGCCATTCTCAACTGTTGCTAAGAGTTCTTGGAAGAGGGAATGAAAAGTGTTCTTTTAAGTAACCTGGGTAGCAGATGGAAATGACCCTTTACACAGTGTCTATAAAACAGCATGCTGGATAAAATGGTCCTATTACAGGAAGTGCAGAGGGCAAAAAACCTAAGTAGTCTTGACAACCATTTTGGGATTGTTCTACAAGAAAAGCAAAGGGTTGTCAATTTTTGCTTTTATGCACATAAATCATCTTTGCTCCTCCTGTTCCATAAAATGCATTGGGTCAGGACTTTTCAGTTTGCCTCCATAGTACTGTGAGTACTTACAATAGAGTACACATAACAAACAACAGGAGATTCATATTTCACAGCACTTTCATTTTTCATTGGTATGCCAAGTTAAGGAACCTCCAACTTTCCTTTAAAATAGTGTGAAGATTGTGCAAGCCAGTTAAAAGTGAGAATATGTTCCAGTACTCCTTTTTCATATCCACAGATTGATGCATTCAACAGCCAACTTTTTTGATTCTTGCAACATTTAAACATGAGTGACTTACTGGAAAAATACTGTACGAATATTTACTCCTGTTTTAATGTAGCAGAGTTCTATTGAAATCAAAGCAACTGCATCTGGTTCCTTAAGCTGAGGATATGGCCCAGCAAAGGACTTTTCTAATTGGCAGGAGGATAGGTTTGGTATACTTACCCTTCCTTTCAGGGCAGTATTTTAGGGGGAAAATAAATAAATCTTACTAACATCAGTGGGATTTCTCATTTGAAAAGTTAAATGTTCCTCTGTGAGAGGTGAGTGTATTACTCCAGCTCACAGAGCATTTTCTCTGACTAATGTATACAAAATGTATGCTGGGGTTGCCCAACACTGATAATTCACGCACCTCTGGAGTGGAATACAGCAGCCATTCTGGGCTAGAAACATTATGCAGGAGGGGTTTAGGGAAGAGAAATGAAGAAAAACTAATCCAATTGAAACTGCAAGGGGAATTTAGGAAGCAGAATGCAATTATCCGAGTTGGATATTGGCCAGGACATGTTAGTTAACATTTTTACTCTTGCAAGAATTGTCATGGGATCTTTAATGACGATGAATGGTCAGGGCTCTATTTTACATCTCATTTGAAAGCCTGAGCTTTCATTTTGTCATGAGGACGAAGTGCATGCTTTGCCTTCTTTCAGGATATGTTGCTTTGGTCAATGTGCATTCCTCCCCACAGGCTCAAGGCTCTCTGGGCATACCTGCCTTGCAATTCCACATGTCCAGGCATTTGCTTCACCTTGAGCTGCTAAGCCGAAAGGAAATCCAGACACTCAGCATTACTTGATACTTCCTTTCTACTTAACTTCCTTTTTGTGGAGTGGTAGGTAAAGGTGCTCTTATGCCATAGCTCTTCCCCTCCCTGGAAGTTTGTCACATTAGCAGTAATGTCTTTGCATGCTTATTATTAGTTGCAGGTTCTTCTAAATGCTATCAAGCCTAGTTATTGTGGCTGGGTATTATATGACACGGTGCACCTTGGTAACTCCAGGTGGTCTTTATAGCAGATTGTGTCAATGAATAGACTAATAAGGCTTCCCCCACAAGCTGAAACATAAGGAGGCTATGCTTCTAAGCTACCTATGTCACTAATACTTATGTGCAACACAGAAAATTAAAAGATAACAGGGTTAATACTCTCCTTATAGCAAAGATTTTTGCTATTTATATAGACATTTCCCCCACAACTCTCATGATAACTTCAATGTCAATAATTTAAAATGCTGTTTCAAAATCACTCAAAATATACATAATGTATAAAGTGATACATTTTGCATCCAAGGATTTCCATTCTACATTTTCATGTATTTGTGGACAGTTTAGATTGTTTTGTAGTCTATGGAACAGTGGGTAAAGCCAATATCTACATCCACGTGTCTTTTGAATTTCTGGTTAAAAGTAAAGAGCTGACCGCTCCAACCTGTGTTACACAGGCTTATGGTGCAGTTTCTACAGAGTTTGGGGGGTTTCAGAGGGGCAGTTGTGAGTGCTGGGGAGAGTCTCACCATTCTGTTACTGTCTCTCAGAGTTGCCTTAACATACATGTAGGTCTTAATTATGCTGACGTCCTCTTAGGATGTGAATCAAAATCCCAACTCTGAGCTTTCTAAGATGTTCAGAATATGTGGAATGTAATGTTAAGGAACAAAATGAATCTTCATTGTCATCCAGAAGCCTCGGAGGAAACTACTCTTCCTTATCTTTGTAAAATAACAATGTCTTTGGTCCAAGGCTTCCTAGATGACTAAAGCCAGATTTTGTCCATCATAAATAAAGTGAATGGGCTTAGGGACTTCACGTGTAAATAAAGTGCCCATTCCATCTGCCTCTGTGTGGCTTGACCCACAAAATAACAACAAACGCTTCTACTGCTTGAAAGAATTTGATGAATATATTATGTTGGCCAGGTGTAAAGCTGTGATCTGTGACATTTCATGCCTCATGTGGGCATTATGCTGTCATGCGGCACAGTGGGTTGCATTAATAGAGTCTTTGGGGATAAAGAGAGAGAGAGAATATGGACAGAAGCTGTTGTTAGGCAAAATAAATTATAAAGTAGCTCATCCAGTGTGAAAAGGGTTGTGAATGATGTAGTTTCAAACATTTTTTTCAGTAATCGTGCTGTTTGAATAGTGACCTACTTTAATAACATTCTATCATTTTTAATATTTCTCTATTCATTACATTTTATACACACTCAGGTGGTTTACTGCAAGCTGTGTGGAAATTACAATGAAGGTCAAGTGCTCTTTGTGAAGATAACGTATTACTGAAAATATTAACTTGTTGTCATTATTGTTTTCCAACATGAAATTTTATTTGTCTGGTGAATGAAGAGATGATGTCCAGCTTGTGTTAAAGTCTGTGATTACTGTCAATAGACCAAAGTCCGTCCAGTCATAGGTCTGAGATGTACATGATCACTGAACAAGTCTCACTTTAAATTGATTTATTTTTCCCTACACTGGTAAGCTGGCACAGGCCATTATCGGAAACATCTTTCAGGTTAGGACTGGCTTACATAGATTTAACATTTAAATGCCTTCAGTTAGCTGAAGCTAAGCTGAAAATTGCAACTTTACTATTGAAATAACCATGCCTACACATGGTTTTGCAGCCATTCAAATGAGCTTAAATTCATGCTTTAAATTATATTAGTTCAGTATTTTTCATGTGGAAAAGGCTTTGTGGCTTGGTCCACAGGAGGACTGTGTGGAGTTGGAGTCAAGCCTGGGTTAGGGTTGAGAGTATGCTCTTTATTGCTAATGCTGGTGTCACTTCAGTTAAAGTTCTCTATAGCAGTTACCAATACAAATGACCTTCCAACAGTTGCCCCGTGGTTAGTGGACATGTAGTTGTAAATTGTATGCGAGAGTTTGGAAAAACGCATCCTGGGATCAGGACATCAGGATCACCAGCTTCTCAAATCACAATCCCACTTCGGTGCAGCATACATATTACTTGGCTTGGAGCTATGAAAAGACATACCGCTGGAAAAAAAGAAAGCTTTTCAGCATCCCCACTGTCTTTGCAAAGCGTAGCAGACACGTTGGATACTAATGCATTATTTCTTACACATTACTGAAGTAGAATAGTTTTATGTAAAGGTCAGTTGTGCTTAGTGTCTAAAATGTTCCTGTTTTTATTATGCATATTTGAGGTTCCCCGTAAGAATCGAGTATAGAAAGTGTAGAAAGAAAGCAGAAGGGTTGCAGTGAATATTCACCATTGTGGCTATTGCAGCAGGTCAGGGGTTGAAGTGTTACTGTCTTTCTCATTGCATGACCAAAATTCTAGACTGCTGGTTTGATGTGGTGGAGCTAAAGGTTTCCCTGATCCAAAGCCAGAGAGATCTCAATTTAGAAGTCATTGGTGTCTAATTTTCCTTCTGAGCTATGTAATTTGAATTCTGTATAGTGATGTCTTCTAAGTATAATATGGAAGAAAACTGGAGTAATTAGGTAAGTGTCCTGCTTTTAAAGGTTCTGGACTGCAGTGCTAGGTTCGGGTTGGACAACTAAGTTAGGAAGACAAGAAGTGTTTTACAGAAACAAAAGTGAGAGATCTTTAGCTGAATGTCCATTTTCTAAGTGTGATTGAGCTACCCGAGCCAAAGCTTTCATGTCCCCCCGGCATAAAAGAGAGGTAGTGGAACAGGAGAAGGTTAGCCCAGGCAAGAGAGTACTTATGATAGAGACCTATTAAAGCCATATGGAGAACTGAATAAGGAACTGTCTTTTCCAGTAAATTAAGTGAAAGGTGTCATATGAAACAAGCAAGCAACAGATACAGAACAAGTAAGGGACTTCACACAAGGTGGCGTTATGCAAGAAAGCTCGCTGCCTTGGGATGTTGCGGGTGCTACAAGTTTACGCAGACCAAACAATCTTCTGGAAAAGTTTGTGGTAGAACTGAGGACTAATGCATGGGGTGATACTGCTTCTGATGTAGAAGTGCCAGGTTCACAAATGTCTGGAGGCTGGAAATGTGTTCTGGTGAATTATCACAATATGTGTCTGCTCTTGGTGACTGCCAAAGAGTCAAGGTTACTGAATACAGTGCCAGCTGGCCCATTGCTCTGAGCCAGAAGGGCTTTCTTAAGCATAGGTGAAGAACTTAGCCAAAAGCTAGTGTAGGATAGTACACCATCTCCTCTCCCCTGCTGTCATCTGGATTTCTCTTGAGTTAAAGGTGTTTGAGCTGAACTAGAGTATAGGAGATGGTAGAACTTGTATCTAAGAGATGGGCATCAGCATTGGAGGGAAGATGTTAAGTTCTAGCAAGGCACTCAGTGTTGCAAAGGTGTAGAAAACTGAAGTAATTGCTTGTGCAGGTGATTTATTTTGCTGTAGTTTTAACCAGTGACTTTGGTTTAAGCCTGTTATTTCCATAATTTGGTGATACGTGCTCTACCCTTGCTGTTTGATAGTGTAACGATCTGTTGAGTTGCTTGTTCTTGGCTTGTTCTTGTGTTACATATATCTGTATCCACCTGTATCTGGCTGTACAGCTGTAAGAAGCTTGTAAAGTGACGCAGCAGAATTTTAAATGTATATCTTAAAAAAATAAATAGTGTCCTGGTATAAAGTGTTGAAATGAGAACTTGGAAAGTGGGTGTGCTCCCTGAAAGGAGAGCAAGGACAGATGAGGCTTGCAGAGGGAGGCATGCTGTGTATCAGCATGAGGGCCAAGTGAATCGCCTCAAAGATGGGTCAGTCCTACTCCTCCAAACTATTCCTCCACAGGCCATGAATGTGCTGATTGTGACAGCGGATGTTGGTCTATCCTGAGCACCAGAAGTTGAAGTAAGATGATCCATGTGCAGCTTTGTCAAACAACCATTCCAGCTCCTGACTTAGTTTTTAAACCAAAGCCTTTTCAGTTTAAAAATCTTGCAAATTTAAACAATCTGTTCTTTTTTTCAGTTTAGAAACCATTATATTGCATTTAGGTCATGTTTAAAGCTTTGTTCCAAGCTCCTGGGATGGAAACTCCAGTTCATTTTTATTGGAAGTGGAGAATCTTGGGTAATTGCTTGACTTCAGGAATTAGGGTTTAAGAAGAATGCTAAATATCATGAGACTTGTGATAAAATCTTAAGAGTGGGCAACACTGTATAAGCCACTGAGCAGCTGTCAGATTGTAATTAGGTTTGATCATTATCAGCTTGAGCCAGATTTGCACAGGTTACCTAGACATGAAAAGGCACGTGTACCATTACCAACTCCTTGAGCAACTCAGTCGTCCGATTGAACAGTTCCTTGATGGTGGCGATATGGAGCGATCAGGCATTTTTTTCTTTCCTTTGCATTTTTTCTCTTTCTTTTACGGTTTACTGTTCACAAGCTCAGGTTGCATAGTGCCTAGTCACAGGAGACCAGGCATTCTTCTCATGTGGAGGAATGATGTAGGCTGAATATCACTGTTGGTCCTGCGTTATGGTTTGCCCAGTTCATTCTGATTCTGGAAAGCAAGGAAGTACTTTTAATTCTAAATGGCTGTCTTACTTCGAAATAGGGTGGTTTTCTGTGGAAATGCTTGTCTGTTCCTCTAACTCTCTGTATACAAATTTTGAAGAAATAAAATATTAATCTGGTAGCAAGATTTTCACCTTGTGCAGGGTTCTAGGGTACAATGACATTTGTTAGTGGGAGGACCTGGAGTAGAGTTTATTAATAAATTCACTTGTTACAGACTCTGTTGCCTTCAGATTATCACTTCAAGTGCAAATACACGGTGGAGTTTACACATGGCAACATTTAAAAAGCAAAGTTCAGATACTGTAATTGTGCAATGGAGTCGCTTGGAATTATTTAATAAAAGAGCCATACAAAAAGGTTCCTCTTACTCTACTTTCATTAATAGTGTATTTTGCAATTGGCTGGAGATGTTTGGTTGACAACTTTTCTTTCAGTATATTGTGGAAAAAATCAGTAACTGACTAAGATTTCATCATTGGAATTATGCTGTACATTTCACAGTGACAAGGAGATCATATAGCCCTTATTTCAAAAGTACAAATTAGGGAATGGAATAGCGTTTTTTACCTGTCAGTAGATGTCAACAGATAGGAACTGAGAGAGGAGCAACTGTGCTTTTTGAAGGAGAGTGGTGTGTCCATTGAAGCTAGTTAGTTCATTCTTCTGGTACAGATCCTGATTTATTTTTCCCCCTTTGTTGAAGAAGCAGTATGAACACATGCTTACTGATACACACTTCAGCCTTCAAAGAATTTCACAAGAGCAGTTGATGAAACAGCCAGCCTTTTTTGCCAGTGAGATTTCTCTTCCTATTTCTACATATTAGTTGCAAACATCATATTTTACCTTGCAAATGTCGGATGCTGGCTCTCTAGTTCTGTTCACCTTTGCTTCCCCTGCAGCTCCCACATCTGATTGGGCTCTCAGCTCCGCAGTTGCCTGGCTAACTTGCTTTCTGCCTCATTTACTCCCCAATGACCGCTGAACGACGTTCCCTGAATTCAGGACCAGCTCAACTTTGTGACTGGCTGCTTGGGATGCTGCAGCAGCAGTGTGTTTAGTAACTTCTGTTTAAAGATGTATAGCCATACGTCTTTTGAATTGTAGAGCTAAATTTCATTAGCTTCACCAGAAGGAAGGAATGAGCACTGGGGAAAAAATATGCCACTGAGGCCACTGTAAGAAATTCTAGCTAAATGCTTCAGCATAGTGGAGCTAGTGCCAAGTGTGGGTAAGTATTGGTACACTCACTGTGTGTGCTTTACTGAAGCTAAAGCGGAAGTTCACAGTTACCTGATACATGCTGAACATTTGTTACAAATACCAAACCAAGCCACATGTTGAGTCACTTGCGTTGGTTGGTACTTTGCACTTGAAGAAGTATATGCCAAGGTTTTAGAGAGGTTTAAATTTTTTTTCTTACTGAGCTTGCGACCTTAGGAAACCTAAGGCAACTTGAGTCCACGGTCTTAGAGTTTTGAGCTCTTTTCAGCATGATGCTCATAGTGACACTGAACACAAGTTAGGGGTGTGAGCTTCTTCATCAGTTATTTTTCTCTGTGCAGTATTGTGTATTCAGTCCTTGGTGGCTCAGAAATGAGAGTCTTGGACTGATTCCCTTCTCACTGGTACACCCGCATCTTTGTGGGCCCTCATTAATCTGGTGAACCCTGACTTTAAGCCTGCAGGAAGATGAACAAGAGTGTAAGTGTGGGGTTTTTCAGTTTCTTTTGTTAAGGTTCTGCTCAGAGTTGAGTCTTTTTCAGTGAAGACTTGAATGGGTAGATTGTGTTTGGTTTTTTTTTTTTTTTCTGTGTGCTTATTTGTAACATCTTTCTTCCATCATATTTAAGGCCCTTTTTAAAACCCTGCATGGGTGTATCGTGGCTCCCTTGAAGTTCAGGGAAAGCACTGTGATTGCCTACCTTGTGTCCTCTTAACAAAAACACCCCTTTCATGTGTATATCTCACCTATTGTTTTTTATCAATTTTCCCACCCAACTAAAAGTTCTGTGTCTGGTTTCAGGATTCCAGTTTCTTAAATGTTGGAAAGCAGCTGGTATTTTTGCCTTAAAGGTCCTATAAATACCATGCTAACAGCAAAGAAACAAAATGCCACATAAACTCAAGTAATTTTGATTCAATTCCTTAGCTAATTGGGCCAACTAATAAAGTAAAATTGGGGCTGAGATACCGCATTCATGTGCATGTATTCAGTGGGCATCTGATTTATAATTCTAATGTTGGTTATCTTATAGGTGGCATATTATTTTAGAGCTCAGCATGGAGCCAGATAGCTGCTTATGCATATTTTGGAGGAAGGGAGAGACAACAGAACTGGGCAGTGATCTTAGTTTTTTGGTGTTTTTCTTTTGGAGGAGGCTAAATTTGAGACTGACTTGGCACTGCTCCATAGCAGAGGATTTTGCAGTGATGCTGCAGTTTTGTTGGTACCACTGCAGACACAAAGGCTAAAACAAATCAAAACGAACTGAGAGGAGCAGATGGGGCAAGTGAGAAGTTGGGAAATCATTCAAAGTGTTAGACACCGAACGATTTCAATTTTCCTGAGACAAGCGGGTGCTGTGGCACAACATGGCTCTTTTTGACACTCAACACACGTGAGGCAATTCTGGAATAAAAGCTGCATCAGGTGTTCTGTTTCCAAATTTTCCTGCCTGAGGGAGAGTGTTTGCATTTGGCAAGGATATCTGTAAGGGGGGTGGGGTGGTGAAAACAAGCTTATCATAAATCCTTTCAGGTGTTTTGTTGACCGCTCTGAGCATAGTGTGTCTGTACAAGACGGGTGAAGTTCCTCCTTCTGAGGCAAAAATAGAATTTTTAGGGATGTCACAAGGCAGTGAGAGTCAAAGAAGTCAGACAGAGACACCTACTTTCTTCTAAATATGTTGTCTTGATTTTAATGTCCTCCTTTAAAGGATACAATTTTCTTGCAGAGTGGGAGTACACAAAAGAGAAATGCCTCACTTTCATAAATATGAATGTTGCAAATTTGGGCGTCTTCATGCGTGCAAAACCCAAGCAGGGACCCTTGGAGAAGAAACATAATGGCTCTGTCTCCCACTCGTTTCAGTCCTTAGTGATGGTTTTGCCTTGTGCTAGCAGTGGATTTTTTTTGGGTGCCGCCTTACTAGAAGCTCAGGTAAGCCTGTCACTATGGCCTAAGCCTAGTGTTTCCCCTGCTTACACTGTTTAAAAAAGCTGCAGTACTGAAAGGTATGGACAGTGGGGAAACTTGTAATTTTGAGGGTGGAAATGCTAAGGTTGGAACTTGTGTGCTCTGACAGTATCAGCTAAGCTATACTCGCATCAGTAATGAATCCACAGAAATTCCTCAGAATGTGACCTCTATTCCTCTGTAACAATGTTCTTCTGTTTAAGATTCCCCTTTAAGGGATTTGGCTTCTTTTAAAAGTAGGGAAATGAGATATAAAGAATTCTGTTCCCATCTGGTAAGTGCAGCCTAAACATGATTTTGCACTATTTATTGTT
The DNA here is from genome assembly GCA_013401275.1 of Pandion haliaetus. Taxonomy (NCBI): domain Eukaryota; kingdom Metazoa; phylum Chordata; class Aves; order Accipitriformes; family Pandionidae; genus Pandion; species Pandion haliaetus. The sequence goes on from VYZV01024546.1 coordinate 118,958, forward strand.
TATAACTTCATAAATAGACTGTAGATAATTCATGCTTTAAATGCTGTGGGCCATAGAAAAGTTGGGTGTGAGAAAAAGGAACTTAAAAAGCAGTTGGATTCTTTCCATCCACCCTACAAAGAAGAAAATCGGTTTGCTGGAAATATAGGTCATGGCACTGTTTTGGCATCTTGATGTTACTGTTTTGTAAGTACAGTATATTGCTAGCAGCACAATTTGGGACTCCCATTAGAGCTGTTCTTTGCTGTCAGACTTAAAGGCCATTTAATGTTGCTTATCTGATCTAATGCACCACTCTTCACGCAGACAAAGAAAATTTAGAAGGTGGTGTGAGTTTGGGTTTTTTTGTTTTTGCTTTTTAAATGAAGTTATTGAAAGCAACTTTGGAGACTCTTCCTGCTGTTGCACCTG
>VYZV01024546.1:131190-153182 GCA_013401275.1 Pandion haliaetus
TAGTAGTAGGGAGGATATGTTTCCTGCAGTAGGAGATACTTCAGAAAGCAGTTGTATGGTTGGGGACTGCCTTACTGGATTGATTTCTGGAAGTCGGAGATGCCAGTGAATAAACAGAACAAGGGACTTGCAGTGCAAGTGGATACTTTTCTCCTGCTCACTGGAGCAAGCAGATGCACAGTATCAATTAGTAGATACCTTAGGGCACCTTATACACTTAAATAAAGGAGGGACAAGATCAAAACATCACCTTGGATGAGTTGTGTAGTGACCTTAGAGCAGAATCATAAAATATTTTGTTATTCCTAAAATTCTTTGAGGAAGAATAAACTGAAAGATACAAACACCCAGAACATTGAGCCCTTAGACAAGAAAGCAAAACAAAGCAAAAGGGGGGGAAAAGAATAACAAACTTAATTTCTCACTGAATTTAGAGTCCTCCATTTAAAAAAAAGATGGGGAGGGGAGAATCGGTTAACATATGCCAACACTAACATCAGATATGTTCTTTCATATATGAAATTATCCCATAATTGAGACAAATTACTTGAAGCATTTAAAAAAATCCCAGAAATGCTGATGTGGAAAAGACCTTGAGAGGTAACTTAGTATGTTGCCAGTTCTTAGGCAAGATCAAGTATACCTGTCTTGCCTCCAGAAGCTGACAGTCTGTCTAACCTCTTTTTAAACCTTGGGATATTGATTTCTCATCTTCCTTAGACAGCCTGTTCTGGGTCTTCACCACTCTTACAGTTAACAAGACTTTCATTTTTCTAATACGTAATTCTTTCTACTTCTTGTTCTCCTGTCAGTTGTATGGAGAACTGATGAATGTTCTCTTTTGTTACTGCCCTATTGGACATTTTTGGATGATGCTTAGCACCTCCTTAACTTAATCTCAGCTTGGCTTTGATTTGCAGGAAAAGAAAAGGAAGAAAAAAATAAATCTTGGTTCTTTTCTTGTTGACCATGATTCTGAAATCACTTAGTTGTTTGTGGGTTTGGTTTTTTGTGTGGGTGTTTTTTTTTTTTTTTTTTAATCTCTCTATTGACTCTTCCCTATATTTTAAGGAGTGGTACTCAAAATGGGATATCTATTGAGATAGCCACTTCTTTCTAGTGCAATAAGAAAAGAAGAATAAACTCCTTGGTCTTAGCAGCTCATGCTTCTGTTATACCTCTCTGATATTTCTGGTTTTCCAGTAATACTGTATTTTTTTACTTGTATTCATGATTACTTGCTGAAGTAGAGATATTTGGCCTTTTACCACCTCACACTTTCACTACATGCACTTTGGAAGGAAGAGTGAAATGAACAAATAGAAAGTGCTGCAATGTAACAGGTTTCAGCTTTCAGATATTGTATCCTAGTGTCCAACTTGTTGATTATATATTCTTTCTCTGCTGATTCTGTTCACATTCCTTAGCTTGGTGTCACCTACAGTTGTTCAAATGTATTTGCCGTTCAGTCCTGTAAGAACAATGGCATCTCTGGAATTACTGCTGATGGTGGCTATTTCAGAGATCATTTATCAGAAAAGAGCTGGCGACTTCAGGCCTTGAGCCACTTTCTTAGCAAAGCTTTACATGAGCCTCTGTGAATGTCCAACCCTCATGTACTAAAGATAAGAAACAATTTCTAGATTTAGGGCTAGTCATTATTGCTTTTGCAAAATTTGTTTATGTTGATTTAAATTTTAGAGTTGTTTAGAGCTGATCTCCTGAATGCTGTTAGTGATTTAGGTTTTTAGAACCCTCTGAAATGAAAAAGATTTTACAAAATTATTTTTATAATACTCTATTAGAAGTATATCTTTCTGTCTGTGTATTGATACTAGCATCATATAGTCATTCTTTGGCACTAGTGATACTCCATAATCCTCCAGTGAAGAGGAACAAAACCAATTGTTAAAAGGTCCATTCGTCCTCCTTGAAAAAAGCTACCAGTGTTGTCAGGTAGCTCAGGTTGTTTTCAGAAAGAACTTATTAGAACATATCAATTCACATAAAGATGAATATATTTGCAATATGTAGTTATAGTGTAGTTATAAAGCACTGTGAGATTCTTGAGCCTTATAGTATTATTGTTACTAAACGCTTTCAAATGCAAAGTGACACTAATGCATTTCATTTAAGCTATTATTATTTCAGAGTTAATTTTATACCCGAACTGAAATAAGGAAAGCTCTTTAGGAAATATTTGGAGGTGTTGCTCTGTTATTTTAAATTACTTGGAGAAACAAACAAAAGCCCTCCCACATTCTGAAACATGAGTATCTAAAAGGCCTCATTTTATTTGAGAGGAAACTGTTGAGGAAAAAAATTTAAAGCATCTTTACAGGAAATGCATTTATCCCCTTTCATGAGTGATTACGATGATGTTTTCCTCAGTGTACTCTGTGATAGTTATTCACATACCACTTTGAAAATATGTAGTGGGTACCATATAATGCATATTGCTGTTGGTTACTACTATATTTGAAAGAATTAAGGTTCTCTGGCATTTTATAATTCTCCTCTGGGTTGCTCCTCCATAAGTTGGGTCCCTGGGACCCCCCCTGTCTTTCTTAGGGCCTGTTCTGTCTGGTCCCCCACCTCCAAACCCCCTTTTTTCCCTGTTGCTTCTCTTGGATGCTGTTTGAAATTCCTGAACCCCTTTTGCTCTTTTTTTCTGTGATGCTTCCAGCATTCCTGTTCTGCTTCTTGCTTTCCCTTTGTTCTGCTCTCACACAGCAGTGTTTCCTACCCCATGAAGCAAAATTTCTTTCCTTTTGTGCTTCAGTTTTCTTCTCCTTGTGCTGACCTGTGCTCTGACTATATCCCTTCATTGCTCGCTCTCTTACTGTCTCCCTCCTCTGCACATCACTGTTTCCCTGAGCCTCCCTGCACACCGTGTCAGCCCCTTTCCACTCGGGTTTCCAGCTGCAGTACTTCCAGTTGATATTGCTCTTTCCCCCCCTTCCCCCATGTTTTTCCTAACGCTGCTCTGCTCACCTGCTATGTCTGATTAGCTGGCTCCAGGGTGTGAGTTAAATGTCAGTATAATTTTTTCTTTTTTCCATTCTTAAAGGAGTGCCATGAAATGGAATTTGAACACCAAAAAATTCACTTTTGCTGGGAAAGGTTTAACTTGCGGTGTCCACGTAGGCACTAAATCCCTACATGGTTTGCTTCCATTTCTAATGGCAATTGTTCTCTTGTTAGAATCCATCCTGATCAACAGTTGCCCAGTCTAAAAGACTGGAAATAAAAATGGTTGCCATAAGTGAACTAGTGCCATTGAGAGTGGTCTCTTTTGTTCTCACATCTTGAGTCTATTTGCTGCTTGTAGTGTGCTAAGACACTTGCTAGTGGTCGCACTTTCTCTCCTCTCAGGATATGACACTGGCCTCAGTAACAACGATAATGAAGCAATAGTTGTGGGTGCACATGACATCTTCCCTGTGCAGCTACTGCTTAATTTTTATTTATTTAACTTCAATACAGTATTTTTCAATAAGGAGACAACAGATCATAATCAGGTTTTTTTGAGAGCTTATGGGGGTTATTAAAAAAAAAAAATATGGCAATGCACAACAAGCAATAGGTGTGTCTGACCAACTGTGACCAAGAAAATAGGACGAGCGAGACAGTGAAACAGGCTCTGTACTACAAATCAATCCAACAATGACAGGCAGCACCAGTCTTGCAGGGGGTCAGTATGCAGTGGTTTTGTTCTGGACACTGGGAAAAGGATTAGGAAAGGTGAACAACTCAGCAGCAAGAGGGACCCTGGGTTTTGTTTGCCTCTAGCTAAGCTCTTTGCAGTTAAAAAGTGGAGGCAGAGGCAGGGATGGTCTGGTTAGGCAGACTGCCTTCTGGCCAGGGGACGTGTTGGGCATCATGGCTTGCAGAAGAGCCCCGCTGCGTCACCACTAGGTCTTTTCTGAGCAAGGGCTGCTATTTATGACTGACTGTGCCAAACTGGGTGGTAGGGATGTGACAGATGAGTGTCAGGCATGGAGGGCTTGACCCTTGACTTGTGCTTTTGGCAGCCCCATCGCACGTGGGAATTGTAGGCTAAGAGCTAATTGCGCACTTACGGGCTTTGCTGGGTGGGGGCCAGGAAAGCCTTCCGTGGCCAGGCACGAATAGCTTGCACTTTTGATCAAAACTGAATTTTGATCTGCTTTATATTTAGGGACAAGGTCCTCTTATTGCGTCATTGACACTTCTCTCTCAATTTAAAGCTCTTTTGTATTGTTTTCAACTGTTCGCTGATACTTTATATTAAGATAAGGATCATTGTTTGGTTTTTAGGGAGATATAAAGTAGCCTAAGGAATAGCAGTGCACTTGGCAAGGGCAGTTACCTGTACAATGAAAAAGACGTTGCTGCAATAAATATAGCAAACAAACCTAGTTCAGAAGGAAAGAGATGACGTTTGGGAATTAAGTCCTACCTTACTGTGCTGTCGTTCAGGTTAGTATTTTCTGTCAAGTGATATCCAAGAGACACAGTCTGTGCAGTCCCATTCCCCCAAAGGAAGATGCTCTGTCCGAGATGCAACTGGACCTGCAGTGACCACAGATAACCATCCTGTAATGATTGGCTTTGTATGTACTTGACATGCAGTAGCAGATGAAAATAGAGTTGGCTGTTGATAAATAGACACATGATTATAGCTGGTACTGGGCTGTGCAGGGTGTTCGTCCCTGTGGATTGTGCTAATAACATAGAGGGAAAGGCAGAGAATTTTGATAATTAACCTGCGTTTGATTCCCAAAGGTTAAAAAATTGAATAAGTTAATATTTTACAACCAGCTCCTTTTGCTTTCTTCATCAGTTGAATAGGGAGTCTCTCAGAACAGCTAATCCTTGATGAGTGGAAGGATCAGGAGAAAAACTGTTTTTAAGAAGGAATGAGAGAATTTATTTTTGCATTGCACATTTTGCTTGCTTTTTGCCCCATGCCCATGGGAACATTTTGATGAAAATCTAATAAAAAATAAATCAGAAATTGATATAAAAATGAAAATTCAGCTACTTCTTACTTGAAAAGTAAATGTTACTCGTAAGCCAAAATGCCTCTTTTAAAAAGTGAAAATTAAATTGGAGTGAAATTGTGTGAAAGGTTTTAGCTACATCTGTTAATGGCTTTTTTACACTGGTGCATCTGGTGAAGGTCTGCAGAAATCTCATTTCTAAACACTCTGCATGTTTCTTCACAGGGTACTTCCTGTTATGTCATGTTCTTGGCTGGTGTCAAGACCTAAACACACTTGGGAGACAGTGAATTGGGATCTCAAGATTTGTTTGCATGAGAGACCTTGAGATAGACACTTGAGCATAGGTTTCATGTGTTGACACTTTAATCCTATCGTATCTGAAGCTCTGTGGGGAAATAATTTAAAAAGGCAAATATGTTTATATCGGGCCAATTTTCATTTTCCCCCCTTTTCACAAAAACTCACCCTCCCTAAGATTTGTGATTATCCAACCTCAGCTGGATAATCCTCTCTCCTTCCTTTCCTCCAAACAAAGAGACTTGAACGGTTGGCAGAAAACAAGCACATTTGCCTTCAGTAAGCAGCTTATGCCTAACAAAAAAAGAAAACTTCTACTTGTTTTTAAATGTCAGTGGGCAAAAGAACTGCCCTGAAAGAAAACGTGCTTTTTTCCTGTTTTCTTTATCACCTGAACACCTCTAGGATGAACTGTCTAGTTTTGTGGGACTTAGTGTCTAACCAGTCAGAAAGTAGCACTAAATGGTTTTAGGACTGGGGACAATAATGATCTGTTAATAGACATTACAGTGATTAACAGCTTTTAAAAACATTATTGCATTAAGGCAGGTATTTCAGTCAGATTGTTGAGATAAACTGAGAAGTCAATGGTGGAGAGGAATAGGGTGGTGCTTGGACGGACAGAAGAGCTGTGAGGGTATGGCAATGCGGGAGACGAGATATGCTCCTGTTTTTGTTAATGTTGGATGATAACCTTGACTTGTGAGTCCTGCCCTCTCCCTCTTTCTTCGTTAAGCATTTTACAGCTGGACTATGCCTCTTGACTTCTGATTTTTCACAGCTACTGCTGCTGATCATCATGTGCAGGAAACATGCCTTCGTGCTGAGTAGCTCAATTTTGGCATCTTGCCATTTTAGGCTTTCTGCTAAGCTCCTTGTGTGAACAAAGCAGGTCACTGTCAAATTGGAGTACTTGTTGGCACACTATTTTTTGTACCCTTAAATCCTATAGTTTATTATTTGTCTTGCTGTCGTGCATAGGGACCTTCATTGTGGAACAGGACTTTGTTGTACTTGCATATAAATATTGAAAGAAAAGAAAATCTCCTCCTGCTGAGAGTCTAGGAACATGAGAGATGTTTGATGCACTTGTATGGACACATGTAAACAAACAGTCAAAATGAATCAACTCTGAGAACAGGTAATCTCATCATGCCCACTGTTCCTGGGTGCCCCTTGTACAAAGTCTTTTGTAAGGCATTGTAGTGAAAGACTTAAAAAAGACAAGGAGGTGATTTTGTAGAAGTTTGTGGAAACTCCTGCTAAGAGCCCAGATCAGGTGTAGATAAAATCTGAAGGTTGTTGTTTGAAAATGTAATGTGTAAGGAGTAGCTATTGACCAAAGATAGGATCAGTTTTCAGTGCAATGATTGAGAAATGAGAGGTAAGGTGGAAAAAAGATCTAGTGAAAGGTTTTTTCGCTTGAAGATGTCACATTGACAAGTCGGAGATTGAGGACTCTTGTGGGGTTTTGGGGGTCCCTCCATTTACCACTTACCAATATGCGATGCAATTTGCAACATTTCTCTCATTTAGACTAGTCGTTTGTCTGTTCATTTACCTTGGGCTTTATGGATTATCATGCAAATCATAGCACATACTGGTATTTATCTTTCTGTTGTGTATTTGCCTTATCTATGGATTTTCTAGAACACTCACTTCTTTCTGTGTTGTTAAGGTCAGTGGTTCTTAGTTGCATCTATCCATCTCGTCATAACTCTGGGCAGGCTGATGTGAAGCTATTTGTTTAACCATTTCAGTATCTCTGTCACCCTCTTGCTGTTGATTGAGTTTGCTGAAGACACACACATCTATACAGCCACACTTGATTTGTTACAGGTCATTTTTCCCCCTCCCGCATTCAATTCTCCTTTGTCATCAGTCAACTGCTTCATCTTAGCACCGCTCTCTTCCTTCAGCTTGTGTGTTGACCTCCACCGTTGCCAGCCACACCAGATGGAAGCAAAGTTGTGTGCCCATTGTGCCACTGATCACATCCAGGCCCAGGACAGTGTGTGCCAGCTGGCTTCAAAGGTATCATTTTGTGTGTCCTCCAGTTGCCATTGGTTTGGAGGATAATTTGGCATGTTGATTTTGGTCAGAAAAATTATCTGTGCATCTGTGGCAAGCCATCTGCTTTGTGCACAGTCAATGGCATGGGGAGTGGAATGGTTGCACCTGATCCTCTTCCACTGTATCACAGTTGATAACTTCTGTCTGCTTTATGTTTACATTCACGTATCTGGCTGGCTGTGAGTGTCAGTAAAACGTCCTTATGTGCGTTCCAGGGAGAGCATCCAGTTGCCTTTTCAATTACACTTACTCGCCTTTGTTTTTCCCATATCCTTTGAGATAATGGCTATGAGCTTTGCCTTGCTCTCTCCTGGCTTCGCACCACTCTGCTGCTGTAGTAACTTGCAGATTGGCATGTTTTTTTCTGCTATGGTTTACTACCATGTACAGTCAGTAGATGTGAATTTCATGAGGGTGTTTTGCATGTATGCAGCCGTGGATCCTGTGTGTACATTCTTGTACACCTAGTAAAAAGCGCTGCTAGTGGAACATGCTATTACTGGTGCCTTTCCTGTTGTTCCTGTGAGTTGCTATCAGTAGTAGGTGAAGACAGACTGATGCTGTGTTTGAAAATACATTCCTACACATCTCTCTCTTGCTTCTTGGCTCAGGCTGCGCTACTTCATTGGGAACAAAGCCAGAATGTAGCCCTAATTTTGCAATATGTAACCATCAGCTTGAAAATGCTAAAGCAATTAAACATGGCCTCACCCAAAATGCTGGTAGTGTCCAGCCTGTGCAGGTGTTCGTGTATGCCAAGTGGGAGCCTGGAAAGCATCAATGCGATAGGTTATTGCACTTTTTCCTCTCAGGACCAAGAGGGTATCATTATGAGTGACTGGATTTCTAGTCATGATGTTTGCAACAGTATTTGCTGACACATGGTAAATGCTGATTTTAGTTTCTCCTTACCTCACTTCACAAATTGGAGCTGGAAATAATTCAGTACTTTGTATTTGCTGCTGCACAGAAATGTACTGGTACTTTCGAATGGGAGGTTTAGACTTCTCAAATGTGAAATTTGGTGTTTCTGTCTCAGCAGTTTGTTGCTCATCAAGGTGTTTAAGTCATTCTGCATTTGAATGGGTGAAGTAAGGTATAATTCACGTTACTGTTGTTTCCAGTTAGGAAAAGCAGACTAAGCCAAAATCACCTGACTATTTTTGAACAACGTGAGTTAGATGAAATATATTCCTAAACAATCAGACTAAATTACATATGTACTTTGGCAGACTTCAAATGAATGACATTGATGAATCCTTAACACTGTGACCATTAAGTCAAGCACAGGCTTTGATACCACTAATGAAGAAATAATGTTTTGACGTTCATACCTTCATAAATTCTGACACTTCCAATTGTCCCCAAGTAACAAAACAGCGTTGTCATCTGCAATAATGTGCTCTTTAAAAATTTTGCCTGAGCTACAGAAAGCTGGGCGCTTTATGTTAGGAAAGGACAAACATTTCTTGTTTGTGCTTTTATTTCCCTTTGGAGGTTGCAGGTCCTGCTGCTTAAGCCCTCAGCTGTGCTTGAAGGTCTTGTGCAGTGACTGTCGTGTGGGTCAATAAGGCTTGAGCTGAGCCTCCAGACCTAAGTGATGTGTTGTGCACTGACTTAGCATATTGATGTATGACTCCTTCCTTTTCTATCCTCAAAAAGGGCTTTAATGCTGCTTTTTCTTTTGTTGGTGTTGCCTTTTGTTCCCATTACACGTAGGACAATCCAGTCTGAGAAAGATAAATTTCACAATTTGTCTTGTCAAACTCTGAGATGGAGTTTTCTGTTACGCTGGCCGGGTGGAGGGGCAGTAGTGTGCTTTCCAAGTGCGCGTGGGTGGCTGTGCGCAGAGACCCCTCGCTTTCTTAATGGCATCTATGGTCTTACCTCCCACATGTCAACCAGCAAATGTACTGCAGAAACTCATGCCTCCTTGGCTTGCTCTCTTCCTACTTACCGATGGGGCTTAACAGGGCTGACTTTAGATGTAAAACCACTCAGTAACCCTTCCTGGTAAATCATCAATTACTAATGTAAAATACCCAGTCTGTGCACTTGTACTGCTTAAGGATTCATTATGTTGCCTTTTGGTTGACCTGACAAAGCTGTTCAGTGCCTCTCCTTCCAATGCAAAGTCCTAGATTCAGCTTTGCTCCTGGGACCACATACTCCAGCTCTGGCCAACCTTTCATAGGAAGGAGAGAACAGAACACAGCCAAGAAATTAATTTCTGGAGAGAGTTAGAAAAAGGTATATAAAAATATTTCACTCGCTGAGAAGGGAAAAATAGCAGTGATCATGCTAAAGGTAATAGGAATCTGGTTCATGTTCCTCACTGCCCTTTACTGCAGCATTTAAATGTGTGGTGGAGAAATCCTCTAGCTATACAGCTATGTTATTGTTGACCCATTTTCCCAACAGCTAATGGCTAAGACTGAATACATATTACTACCGCTATAATTGTTAAATTTTGCCTCACTGCATCGGGAATTCTGTGAATATTGTGAGTCTGGCCCAGAGCACTTTGCTAATCAAACACAAATTAAAACTAACCCAACTGACTGCTGTAAAAATATTGGTATACTTCCCTAGTAGATTTACAGTCTCATGTACTAAGAGAGCTTTGTGACCCTCTCTTAAAATAAGTGGCCATATCTCCGTTTTACAGAGGATGAAAATGAGATGCAGTAAGGCCTTTAACTTGCAACCACACAGCAAATGAAAATTGGCTTCTCCTAGTTTGAGACTGGCAGCTCTACCCTTGGTAGACAGGTAGGCGTTAGCCAGATTTACTTCCAGTTTTCTGTATGTAAGGAATGATTTGTAGTCTTGGTATTGCATTTCCTGCTTCAATAAATAGCTGTTTTCTGAATGCTGTATATTTTAGGTTTGGTGCCGAAAAAGGCCATTAGAGGTTTTACTGCGATACGTTCCAGTGAAGAAATACATTAAACCCATTTTTTTTCTTTACCTTTAAGAACATCAGCCAAAATCATGCAGTTCTGAGGAAGGAATAAAGGAAGATACCCCACATTTTACTGAAAATGCACATTACATGCTGTCGATTGCCATTTTCTTTGCGCTGTACTCAGCGTGGCATCCTATAGCACAATGTAAACAAAATTATAATCTTATCAAGCAGGCTGCTCCTACAGTGATGACAGCTACTTAGATTGCCAGAAACAGGGCCAGAAAAACAGAGACTACTTTAAAGCAGCTGACAAATTTTTTTAGCAGCGTGGGTTGAAATAAAATTATCATAAAGATTTCATTACATGCTATTCAGAAGGGTCAACGCAGTAAGTCTCCAGAAGACCTCAAGGCCTGCGACTCAGATGGGGTCAGTGTCCTCAACACAGCAATACCTTGTGTGTTAAGATGAAGCTGGGAAGACTGGGTGAGAGCACTGTGGGTCTAATTCTTGGGTGTTGAGTGCATTGGGGTTATTGCACCATCCGGTTGATGGGATGGAGTCACTCTCTGCTTATTCCAAAGCTGACTAGACTGCTTTGGGCTGACTAAAGACTCAGGAATGTACTCAACTGTTTTGCTAAGTAAGGTATGTCCTTAACTCACCTACATATTGAACTGGTTCTCAAAGTATTGCTTTAGTATGCATTTGTAGCATTATGATTAGGGCTTCTGTTTTTGCTCACTGCAGAAATACTTGCCTTACCAGGTCCCTGCACAGTGCATATTTAAAATTTTGCTCTTTTTAGAGGGGTTTTTGGAATAATGAGCTATTGTCCTAGGACCTGAGATCTTGAGCATATCCCAAAACTTATAATGTCCCCCAAAAACTTGCTGCTCCATTCAATATTCATTGTGTTTTCAGTTGACTGGTTCATCTAAAAAAAAAAAAAACTGGAGACATGGAGTGAAATACTGCCCTACAGATGGCAACATCAGTTTTAGCATGAGCTCAGGAGAACTACTCCATCACATACTCGCTTTTAAATATATTACATAAAAGGTCACAGTCCCAGTGCATTTTGTTTCCTTAACAGAAAGGAGCTATATTTGAAGTTGGCTATATAACTGTCTCTCTAGCTTGTAAAATGTTGTAGCTTCTATATATTTTCAGTTAGTCATGAAGTGTATTGCATATATAATTAAAACATTAATAAAAATAACAGCAGGAAGAGTTAATCAGCAATTCAAATACAAATATTTGTGAAAATCTGTCTTCTCCAACATGTTCCTTTCCCCTCTGATTTTTTTTTTTGGCGGGGGGGAGGTAAAAATAGCATAAGCAACATTGCTTGTCCGTTTTCACCACTCCAGTATCTCTGTAGGATAGTAAATTCATTTGGCTATTGAATTAATTTACCATAGATTGTGCAAGCTCGTTATTATCATGCACTTTAGGAGACAGCACATGCATATTCAGCACAGTAAAGGCTCCTCTCTGGCTTTGTATGTCCATTCACACTTTAGCGTAGGGAGTTTACCCAGAGATTTGGAGGCAAATCTGACCCTCCCCACTGCAGCTTGGCACTCAACAAAGAGTGCAGGGCATTTTTGTGATGTTAATATCCTGCAAGCAAAGGAGTAGGGCTTGAAGTGCCTATTTTGTTTCCTGTTTTTTCTTTCTGAAAGGTGGCTTTGACTGCTCTTTGAGGTATGAAACTGAACCACAGCTGCCAGAATTAGGCAGTGCAGGGGAGTTGGACTGGGCTTGCGAAGGTAGCCAGGAGATCCCGCCTGCCATTTGCCATGATTTTGGTGGGACTTGGGTACTCGCCTTTCACAGTCAACTTCAAAATTCTCAGTATGTGGATTCGTCTTTGTAAGAGTTTAAAAACCTTGCAGCATGTGTCTACCTTCTGAGCTCATAATACATCTTTCTAAAGAAGTGCTGTCAAATTAGTTAGACTTTTCTAATTCTGGGTTACTAAATTTCCTCAGGATAGAGTCTAAATTGTACTTTACCTCTTAGTACCATGATCAATTGTAGGTCTGTAGCATGCTATATTCCTAAGCAAAACATTCAGACAGTGTACAGCATTGGTGTATTGTTTTGAATAAGGACCGTAGGATCCAGCCAACAAATATATCTGATGCATTGGTTGGAAATAGGTTCCATTTCCAACAGGTGGATTGAAAAAAGACCAAAAAAAAAAGAAAAAAAGAGAAAAATGGCTGATATGGGGAGCACTGTTCCCTTCCTTAATTAAAAGGTCCCCTTTATTTGAGGTGTTTCTTCAGCTTTTCTAGTTCATGTTTCAGTTTTCTGTTGGTGAGCGAGTCCATGGCTGTGGAGAGAAAGGAATCACTTTCTAGAGAGGGTTTCTCCCTGGGCTTACTGCAGTTTCTCTGCATTTGTTGACTGATTTAGCATTTCACTAAGTTGTATCTTTGGAATACTCAGCTGTGAGGAGGATCTTTGTTTTAAGAATAAAAAGGGAGGATTTAAAAAACCTGGTTCCTGCAGGATGCTGATCTCTCGCACTGGCAATCCCCCTTTTGGGTTATTTCTTCTCCTGTTTGTCTTTTTGAAGGAGCACTGGATACGGATGGACTCTCACCCACTTGGATTTCACTCCCAAACCACCCAGGTCATATTAAAAGACTTTGCAATGAATCCCGTGCTTTTATTGTTCCAAAAGCCACTGTTTACTTCCAGCACAGGAAGCTGAGCATCTCCCTGCAGGGTTGCCAGCCTGCCTGTGTGGAACCAGCAATGAAATGCTGATTTAGTACCTCCGTAAGGAAAGCAGTTCTACTTTCTGTTATTCTGTATGTCAATTGACGTTAATCCCGTAATTGAAGCATCCAGTTTTAGGATTAAGCTGATACTTATCAGCAAAAGCCTGCTAAAAAAAGTGCAGATTTGTGGTAAATGGTGATTTAGACCAACCCTGCCTGCTCTTCCAACACAATCAAAGTTTTCCTTATTTCTTCACATCTCTGTCAGCTCACCAAACTAGGCTGCTTCACATGTTGGTTGAAAGCTGCTCCAGACAGCTCTGTGGCATGGAAATGTATTAGGTTGAGCAGGCATAGACTCAAAGCATGAAAGAAAATAGCCTCTGAAATTTATAATCAAATAAATGCCGCCAACCAGAAACTCAATTTGTAATAGCAACAAAATCCATTTTGAGAACAGAAATGACAGAAGCTTTTACTATCAGAAAATGTGACTATTGTATAAAGTCAAAATTCCCTGAGCAGTAGCTTGGTCTGAAGATGATGATGGTCTGAGTGCCAGAAGAGCAGTGCCTTTACCATTGGGTTCATATGTCTATTCAATTTGTTAATAAGACCAGCTGGCACCAGAAATTTCACAAGTGCCAGCAGTCCAATGTGGAGGCAGCCACCTCTCTTAATGCAGCAAAAGAAAAATAAGCTTGACATCATTTTATCAGAAGCTACCTGGATTTATATCCTTGAGCTCTGTTTCATGTAGTGACAGGGAATGTCAAACTGCTTATCTCTGACAGAGCATCTTCTTCCATTCCGTACAAATATCTTTAATTCGGTATGTTATGCTTCAGTACTTTTCAAATGTGTTATTCTTATATTTTCATATAAGTGATTTTCCCCCTTTGTTTTAATTTCATTTTCATTGTTTTCTGATTCTTCACAGTATTTTCTTTCTGGCTGCAAAAGGGAGCTAACTAGGTATAATGAATTATATCACAAAATGGGAAAGAAACATTAGCTGAGTAATGTATTGCTTTTTTTTTTTTCTTCTGGATATAGGCCATTATCTTCTAGTACTGCAAGATTTTGAATGCTTCAAAAACATATTAAGTGAATGAAGCTATATAAAATGCCTTTTTTTAAAAAAAGTTACAAACATGCTTTGCATAAGAGTTTAATATTTTTATGTTTCTATTAGGGATGGTTAATGTCTTCTGGAGATTTCTTGCTGTAACAAACAGCAGGATTTGTGCTGTGAAAGGAGTGCCATCCATTAAAAACTGCCTCAATTTTTTGGGGGGGTTTGGTTTTTTTTGTGTGCGTGTGTGTGGTTTTTTTGTTGTCTGTATTGTTTTATCTACTTTTTGCAGGCAAAGCCTAGGACTGCTGTAGGTTAAAGAACTGGAAAAGAAGAGAATGTAAATAAACCTTTTCTTTTTGATTTATTATGTTCATTTCACAGTTGTTTCAGTACAATCTGTTTTGCTGTTTCTTAGGTAGTCAGTTGGAAAAAGAAATTTGGAAATTAGGCAAATATGATTATAAAATGACACAAACTGAGAAACCTAAAGTCAGAGAAGCAGGTGAACTGCCTGAAACGACTTACTTTGCACTATTTTTGGCTAATTGCTTAGTCTGAGTCATTAAGAAAATGTCATGTTCTGTCAAGTGAGGATGTCTTTCTTTTTTTTTTTTTTTTCCAAGTTTTTTTAAAGTGTTTTTAATGTTTCTGTTCATGTATATGGTTTGATGCATTTGCTCTGAATAGCATGGTTAGTTTTTCCTGGTGATTTCCACGTTGTTTGAACTGCCTTGTTGAAGGCCCCTTGTATAAGTATCCAAGGGCAGGTTACACGTGTGTTCTTGGCATTATCTACAGGTTAAGAGTGGCTGATGACGAACTGCTGACCCTAAGATGCTGTTTGGGGTAGAGCTGGTCACCTCACAGTCCTGATACCTTGTTCCATTGGGAAGTGGCTTCATTCTGAGTATATTTCTGGAGCTGTTTGAATATTTACTGTTCATCAGAAAAAAAATGGGAACAAAGATTTGTAAACGTAGTAAGAAGTTTTGCAAAATGTCCTTGAAATGATCTGTAATTGAGTGCAATAGGAATGTGTGTCAGAAGAAAGTAACGGGAGGGAAATGCTAGCAGAGGTACTATCTTACCTATCAGAAATGGCTGTGTTTGCCAGGCTGTTGGATGTTGGCTTAAGAAAGCAGATGCTGTTAAAAAGCTTCATTTCCCCTGTGCTCTGCTCAGCTCTTCTAAATGTGCTTCATGGCTTCCTAAACCTAAGTGAGGTGGAGTCTTGACCTCAGAGGCAACTTTGTGGAGATAAAGGTAGTGCTAAGGTCTCAATACAAAGCAAATATTGACTGATTTACAAGGGATCCTTGCTTCTCTGAATCATCTTTTCAAAACGTTTTGTCAGCATGAGATTCCATGGTAGGAATAGTGAGTTTTAGCCCCTTTTAGCTTTTCAAAGTTCCAATAAATCACTTTTGAATTCTGTGTGTCTCTTGAAATGCAAGTGTCAGGCAAGTTAGACTCAAATACTGCTAATGTTATGGGTTGTGGTGATTCTCATTGCTTATGCCCTGAAACAAGAAATGAATAAATGAGAGATAACAGCCCCCAGTTATACCAGAAGCCATCAGCAGGTGACACAAATAATTCCCATCTTGGATTTATGTTTTTAAATGAACACTATTCCATGGGGTTTTGTGAGGGGAAGGAGGAGAAAGAGAGGTGAAGTTGAACAGAAATCCCAATAGATGCTTCTACTCCCAGTACTGAATAAGCAAGAAAATATGAAATGTGAAGTAAAATATCCACGTTCACCTAGACAAAAAACTTTTCTTGGAAGAAAAAAACAAATATTTTGTCTGTTTTTGTTTATGTCATTGTCTTGCCTTTTTTTCCATGTCAGAAACAAATATGGCTTAGAGGTGCAGCAATATGCAGTTTCAAGGCCTTCGGGAATGAATAAAGGTTATGCAGGTGTGGAGCAAACGCAGGCTGATGGGAGATGGGTCGCCAAAAGGGGCGTGTGTTAGTTCAGCTATCCTTGGAGTGCACAATCGCTGTTTATGTGCGAAAGCTCGTCCAGCCCTGACCCCGTCATTAAGAAAGATGTTTCCTGTTGTACTGGAGTATTTTGAAGTGACCGTGCTTCATGTCCCAGCAGTATGTGTTTGTAGTCCCTGTGTAGACAGCACAAGGTTTCACAGACTCCTTTTGCCTGTTGCTCTGGAGCAGCATTATAGGTCTTAAGTCTCAAATTCCTTGGCAGGGACCACAGAAAGCATCAATGCCCACATCCTGCCCTGTGTGATATGCCTCCTTTTGCGTAGTTCTGGTGATAGCTGTGTCCTTAGCTATCCATTGAATACAGCCAACCTGCAGAGATAGTTAGGCATTATTAGCTGGGTAGAGGGCTGTTGACCTGAAGCTAGAACCCTGATTTAAATGGATGAGGTAGACACAGAGTCTGTCGTTTCTGCATAGAGGAATGTGGCACTACTAAGCAGTTATGAAGATGCTGTGAAAAACTGGGCATGGACCAGAGAAAGGCCTTGGTAGGAGTCCACAGAACAGCAATTCTGCCAGAGCAGTGAAATCCCAGGTAACATTGTGATTAGGGAGTTAGCAAAGCTGGGACAGCTTCACTGGGCAATGGCCAGAAGAGCTTCCTTTCTGAGCTGGGAGCTGACTAGAGATCAGAATGTCATGTTACCAAGCTCTATTTTCTTCCTTTGCAATAGCTATTAGATCACAGCCAGTATTGTATTTCATTAAGACTTGCTGTGCAATAAAATTCTTGAGAAGCTGTGAAATTTAAGTCACCTAGTCCTTTTGATCCATAGGGGATAGACTTACCATTTGGGATATGTTTTGTACTTGAGAAATGAAATGCCAGTGTTTCAAAAAGCTAAATAAAAGCATAAATAAATTTATTAAATTCCAATATGTAATGGTTTTTAATTAATGGTGTGGGTTTTTGTTTTTTTGTTTTAAGCTAGCTGTCCTCAAAACACAAATGTGCATAAAGAGGTATTGCGTGTTTCTGGAGTCTGAAAGATTCCCTGCTGCCAACCTGTTGTCTCTGCACTGAGATATTGGATGTCTGAGGGGATGTGGAGTACAAGCTGCTTATTCTCTTTCACGGCATCTCTCAAAGATACAAAACCTGTTTTCATTGCAGAATTCAATAAAACCAAAATAATTTTAGCTAAAATTGAATTGTTACCATGTCCCTTGCTGAATCATGTGAAATGGGTGCGACTGGCGGAGGCACTGCTGGATTTCCAGTGGAATTCTTCATCCTGCATCATGTTGACTGAATGCTCAGCCGTCTCCCAGACCTAAGCCCTAGCCGCCAGCCGACAGTTTGTGTTAGAAAACATCTGCTTCATTCTCTTGCACAGAAACACATCTACAAAAATGTTAAAACATTTTGGCTGTCGTGCAACAGGAATTTGGACAGAAATCCATTTAATCAAACATACTCTCATCAGCTGCCACAGCAATTTATAGGGTTCTCTGTGATCAGCTGTTGCCAGAGTCATCGGGGATCATCTAATGCAGGATGCAGACACCCAACCTGGCTGCACAGAGAATAAGCCTAGATCTGGGATGACGCTTCTGTCCGAAGCCAATGTGTTCTACCTCATCCCCTTTACCAAAATCACTATCATCCAGTGAAAAATGAAACTTTTCTTAAAAAAAAAATTGTTGATGGGAACCATTTTCATTCTAAAAATCTAGCACTTTTATCTGTTTTCCAAACAAGCTTGGGTGGGTTTTTTTTGTTTGTTTTTAATTTTTCCCTTTTTTCTTCATTCTGCCTGTTTTCTCTATTTTTTTCTTTTCTTTATATTTTTCAATTCCTGCCTCTGAAAAAGCTTGGTATGAAAATGAGAGATGGTAGAGACACTGTAGGAAAATAGCTCAGAAAAAATTGGAAGTGGGGAAAAAAATGTAATCCGCTGTTTGTTTTTTTCCAATTTCCTTGGAAAAGTACAGAAGGAAAAAATCCATGAAGTTTTCCGAATCAAGAAAGCATATTTTGTTGAAAGTATTTTCATTTAAACATTTTTATCTGCTTTACTGCTGTGCGTAACTGTGGCTCAGTGTTGGTAAATATTACCTCATCAGTCCCTAAGGGACCAAGGACTGTTGAATTGAACCTGAATTTGTTTCACTGGGGGGCAGAGCTTGAGAGCTAAGTCTCTGGACCAGTCCTACATTTCTGTTCTTGCAGATTTCAGGAGTATGCTAATAGGATTACGTACTACAAAGCTGTCTTGCATTCAAAATTAATATCAGAGGGGAGTGTATTGTGGAACAGAATTTCTTGCAAAGAGCGCTGATAGCAGAAGCACAAACTTACTGTGAGATTCAGCTATCACGTTACCACTTGCTGCTGTGAGCTTCCTGTTTTTTTCCTTCCTTTTCACACAGCTCCTTGGCTTCATCCAGAAGATCCCCTTGAGATGGGCACTCTTGACCACACACAGATACCTTTATGTCAGGGTGTTTTTAGAGGTGGCTGTGTCACGGATTATTATGACTAGGGGAGGAAGAACTGGAGTGGTTGTGTAAACAGCACATGCCTAGTTTCTGAAAATAGCCTTAGCTGACTTTTTTGCAAAAGTTGAGTGAGTAAGTAGCCAAAGTCTTGGTAAGCTTTGTCTCTTGAGTGGTGGGAAGTCAGGCCAGAACATTTCTTAAAATGAGCAATGCTTTTACTCTGCTGCTGTCCCGCTCCCGTTCTTTCTTTTTATTCATTTTGCAAAATTCTATAGCACTGGAACCAGAAATGTAAAATTACCAATTCAACATATGTTGGGTTAAAAATAGAACAAAAATCAGATTCCTGCTAACAGATACAAAGCTGAACTTCAGATAATTCTGTTAATTCCCTTTTACAGGGTCCAGCCCAGCATGCCATCTCCAGCAGCGGCCATAGGCTAGGGTGGTATGAACAGGGCAGGCACATGTGATGCTTTTCCTCTAACACTTCCCAGGCTCCAGCTGTTTTCAGCTCATGGACTTTGCGCCAGGAGTGATTTCTGTGTAGATAGTAAACATGAATAGATTTTTCTGCTGTGAACTTAATCTTTTCTACCCTTAAGCCAGTGTAGGTTTGTGACATCCACAGCTTCTTGTTAGGTACAAAAATCACTTTTGTTTGTTTGTCTTGGACGTGGTTCCAGTTTGGTTTAAGGGGTCTTTGTGTCAGAATTGGAAAAGTCTACGAACAAGTAGTCCCCATCCATGCTGTCCATTCTATATGTTTCCTTTTCCCCTAATGATTCTTAACATTTGATGTGCTGTCTTTTTTTCCTTTTGACTGCTGGTAGCACTGGGCTGACATTTCCATGGGGCTGTCCATTGTAAATCCAGGATTTCACTCCTGTGTAGTCACAGTTGGCTCAGAGTCCATTATTTTGTGTGTGAAGTTAGGATTGTTTTTCCCACATGCATATTTGACATTTATCTCTGTTGAATTTCCTCTGCCATCTTATATGTCATATCATTTCATAAGGTCCTTCTGCAGTTCCTCACAGTCAGCCTTTGTCCTCATTACCCTGATATCAGCAAATTTCCTCCCGCTGCTTTCCAAGACTATGCTGGAGAGAGTCAATCCCTAATTTGACCTGTACAGGTGACAGGCTTTCAGTTCCGCAGGTCTGTGTGTCTCCCTTGGTTAATTGGTACTCAGTATTATGTTGATAAATTCAGTATGCTGTGAAATGAATATGTGTGTGTCCTGTTTGCTCCAGTGTTCTTCTTTACAAGTGTCCTGGTTTCGGCTGGGATAGAGTTAATTTTCTTTTTAACAGCTGGTGTAGTGTTGTGTTTTGGGTTCAGTATGAGAAGAATGTTGGTAACACACTGATGTTTTCAGTTGTTGCTAACTAGTGTTCACATTAAGTCAAGGATTTTTCAGCTTCTGGTGCTTGGCCAGCAAGAAGGCTGGAGGGGCACAAGGAGTTGGGAGGGGACACAGCCAGGACAGCTGACCCAAAGCGGCTGAAGGAATATTCCATTCCATGTGATGTCACGTCTAGTATATAAACTGGAGGGAAGGCTGGCTGGGGCCGCTGCTCAGGGACTGACTGGGTACCGGTCAGTGCGTGGTGAGCAATTACATTGTGCGTCACTTGTTTTGTACATTCCAATTATTATTATTATTATTATTATTATTATTATATTTTTATTATTGTTCTTATTTTCTTCCTTTCTGTTCTATTAAACTGTTCTTATCTCAACCCACAAGTTTTACCTTTTTTTTTTCCCGATTCTCTCCCCCATCCCACTGGGGGGGGGGAATGAGCAAGCAACTGCGTGGTGCTTAGTTGTTGGCTGGGGTTAGACCACGACAACAAGAAACCAGAACAAGCTATGGGAGAAAATGACTGCTAACAATTTTCAGCTCACAGGGTGTTTGTGAGTATCCTGTTTGCAAGTCTTAGATGTTGCAGAAATCCAGGCTAATCAGGACAGTTGTATTATTCTTCTTCCTCTCGAAGAGGAGCCTGGTAGCTGATGAGAATCCTCTGAAGTACGAAATCTCTTCTTGCAAGTGCTTTTGACAGCTTGCTTTAATGAGCTTGAATATTTCTGTTGATAGAGTAGCACATGGGAGAACAGAGCTAACAGGTTGTGAATGTGTGTTTAGAAGTAGTAAAGTAACTTGACTTGAGTTGAAGGAACCTCCTTGAGAAACTTGCTGGTAAATACGTAACCAGTGATCGAGGTTGTGCAGGTGCCATTCACATCAGGTCAGCCCTACACCATGGGTGTACTTGATGCAGGAAGGAGGGGCGGCCTCTCCTCCCCATCCATTCAGGGACTGTCACCCTTTCTCCAGGTAGCGTCGTACCGTGGCAATCGTAACCGTCACTCCTCTGAGCTGATCAGCAGCATCTCTGCACTGTGCAGGGGAGTGTGGGCACAACCAGTGTCAGTGTTGCACATGATCTGCTCTCTGCACCGCAATGAAAAGCAGAGATCTGACTTTGGAGATCTGTGGTATTTGGGACTTTTCTAGCTTAGAGATCTCTTCCCTGCCCCAATTCCACATCTGTTCCACTAGAGACAGAAAATTCCCTGTGACAGATTCCTGGTTTAGGTCAAACCTGAAATTGTTTATGTTGATGTTTGTCTTGTATGTGTGCAAATCCGAGTCCCTGAGTTGACGAGTAGGAGAGAAGTGAGAGAAGAGGCTGAGAACAGGGGTCACTTAAGAATTTTCCTGAGCTGTTCACAATTTGATTTCTGTGGATAACATGAAAGGCACCAATAAAACCTAGAAAGGAAATGGAAGATTCAGAGATACCTCCTCTGATGATTACGATGTAGAAAACTTGGAAGAAATCTGGCATTGGTGTCCTGTGCTGCTTTTCAAAATGGGCACAGCTGAACTTGTAGCAGAAAGGCAAAGACCAAAGAGGATTTGATCAGGTACATGAATATACAGACAGAAGTGGGAACATGGTCCTGTGAAGCTCCTTTGCATTTCTCTCTTCTGCAGCAGTAGCTTTTATTCCGGCTAACATGAAGTGTTAGTGGTTTCTGGCAGTATTTCAGGCAAATCTTCAGGTAGGGATGAACTGTTCTTGAAACAAATCTCCAAAGGACTTGGCACAAGTGTGCTTTCCCACAATATGAAATGCAGATTTTTGTTCAGTATTTGTATTTGAATAGACATTAATGAATGCCTAAAGAAAATCATGATCTCTGCTTTCTCTCTTGTTATTTGATTTCCTTTTGTCTGCTTAATGCTTTTGCAGATTGTACATACTGCACTGGAAAATCTTACCTGGTGTCTGTCTCTGTTGGGGTCGCGGGTTGGTGAAGGGGAAGACTCAACTCTGAGGTAACTGTGACAAAACATTTACTGATCAAGTGTAGCAGTTTCAGTACGTAATGTTGGATGACGATGCCAAACTGGAGGAAAGTCCATCTCTTTTTTT
>VYZV01024546.1:153195-247902 GCA_013401275.1 Pandion haliaetus
AACCTTTTCTGTGAGTCTGCTACCAATACCAGAATGTGTGAAGTTGCTCTCTATAGGGATCACAAAGAGGAGACAGCTATCATTAAATAGTTATTCTATTTGGTATTGGCTTTCCGACTTAATGCAGGAGACCAACCAGTTCCTGTGTGTGCTCATCAGGAACTGATCACAACTGCTTATAGGCAGGTTTCAAGTGCGTGGCCAGCTAAGGCTTCTGAATGTCCGTGTGTCATACTCTTGCTTGAGTACCGAAAGATCTAAAAACTGTATTCAGGGACTATATAGGAGGCAAGTCCACTGCTTTCTGTTTATTGTATAATAACTAAAATGAGGCAAGAAAGAGACTAACCATGATAGTTTGTGGGCTAAATCCAGTGTCTTGTGTAAACAGCTGCAGTGCTTGACTGGAGATCAACGTTAAAATTTAACCTGAAATCTAGAATCATGTCAGTGAAGTAGCTGACATCACAGGATAGCTAAATCCTTGTGACCTTTTTCAGCTTTGCTAAGTCAGTAGATCTATTGCTCTAGTATATGCTTTAAGGGTGGTTTTTATACACCACTTGTCAAATTTTAAGTCCTTGTAACAGATTAGCCCTTCAGAAGGTATGCCCCAAGTTTCCTCTAGACTTCCCACATCACACTGAGTAATGATTCTCTATTAATGAAAAACTGAGTTTGTTTCATTTGCTATCACGTTTGAAGCACAGGTACATTTTTTCTTCCCTAGGACTGGTTACATTTTAATGCATATATTCAAAATTCAAGTCCAGTCTGAAATGACCTGTGTCAGCTATGATATAGTCAGTGGAAAGCATCAAAACATGATGCATTGACCATATTTTACAGTACTAGGATAACAGCATCCTCGAGCTGATTTTATGCAATACACATATACAATGTTTGATTTTGGTGAGCGGGTCTGTAGATGCAGATGTACTTCTCTGTGAATATATTTTGGCAGTGGTAACATATACATTGCTTTAATTTTGGATACAGAAATCACATTGATGGCTTTTTAAGCTGTGATTAGGAAAACACAGCTGAAAGGATCAGGGTAACTGTCAGTAACTACTTTTTAGAGTTTAATGGAGAAGAAAAAATATATTATTATAAACTGTGTGTGGCATGGTAGGTTTCAAGGCATTTCACTGAGTGTAGCAGACGTCCAGGTTCTCAAGTTGTTAATGGACAAGTAAATCTTTTATTAATCTCTTTATGCAGTTAGAGTAGACTGTCAGATATGTGAAAATATTTTTTTTATAATTAACTATATCTGAATGATGTGTCTCAGAAGGTGGTGCAAGTATCTTCATAGGCTGATATTTAGGCCTGAAGTGAGAAACAGAATAACATGCAAAAAGTGGGTAATTAGAAGCTGTATATTTGCTTCCGAATTTCTAATCAGATTCATAACTCCTGCTTCAAATGGATGGAAATGTTATTTTTGCGCAAAAGTGAAAAATAAATATTTATCATATCAAAACCATTCCAATATTTCCCTGAGCGCATCAGGATTAGGAGAGAGAGCTTTGTAGCTAAAATGAGTCCCTCAATGGCTTCCTGAACAGAAAAGAGATATGAAATGATCACAAAGTAAAAGTTATAAAGAGAATTTCATACATCACACCTTAGCATGCAGACTTTGAAAGTGATGTTTGAGGATAACTTAAGACATCTGTAAACCGTAAGGCACATTGTGAACCCTTGGAAGCCTTGTAACAGGATTATTTTATAGCAAACTGCATTTTGTGGCACTAACAGACTTGATAGAGGATTTTAAAACTTTCCAAAACCAAGAAAAATGTCAACTAGAGAATAATTCAACTTGTTAATCTCTGAAGACAAGTTCTCAACAGATACCAGTCCTCTGACCCATTCACGAGAAATCGACTGCCCAGTAAACAGCAACTGATGTGGGACTTTCTCCCCCATGTCCCCAGCTCGTCTTTTATCTGGTTTCTGAACGGCAGAACCTCTTGCCATTGGAAATCCCATTACAGTTAAACAAAGATTCACCTCAGTACCTCATGGAAAGCTTTGAAAAATGTTTTCCTTAAAGATAGATCTGCCCACATATGTCTAGATAGAGCGCCAAGATTTTCTGAAGGTTTTAATGCTGTGTCACACTCTCTCCTGAAACAGGATATTAGCTAATCCTGACGTTAGTGTTAATCTAGACCAGTCCCCTTTATAGCTACAGAGGCCGAGTAGGTCACGCTTTTGCTGCCTGTTTCCCCATGAGATTAGCTTAGAAAGTTGACTTCATTAAAATGAAATGTTTTTTTTTCCCCCCTTTAGTTTTTTGGTCTAGCTTTCTCAATGTGTCATTTGAACCCCTGAGGATTTATGTATTCAGGATTTTCTCTTCCTTCTGTGCACCCCTCTTTCAAAACCCAGCAGGTAGAAAATCACTTTGACTAAAGCTGAGATTCTCACATGAAAAGCTGAGATTCTCCAGCTTTTCAAAGTATGTTATTATATAATGTATCAAATAATGTGAGAATTGGATTAAAAAACCACGAGGGCTGATACGGAGAAAAATGATAATGAGCAGTGGGAAAAGACGGTGTGTACGAATACGGTAATGGATAGCAAATGTCAAGGGTTCAACATTCAATTTTATTTCTCTGTTTTTATGAGCTGATTTTTTATTACATATGTCATGGGCACTGTGTGTGTGTGGTTAAGGGAATAGCTGAAAAGGTGTATAGAGGAAAGAGATTAAGGGTCATGATAGTCTGAGAAATTTGGGGTGAAGAGGACTGGGATGAAGCCAGGGGATTGAGCACCAATAATACATAGGGGAGCAGATTGGCAGGTTCCTTGGGGTGCTGCTGCATTTCCCCAAATTCATGTTTGCCAGCTCCCTTGTTAATTACAGAAAGTTATACAAGTCACTTCAGCACCAGGAATGTTGTTTCAGCATATGACAGAGGTGGATCCAAAACTATCTTCCTTGCATGAAGGCAGTTTCTCAGAACATTCCTTCAAAAACAGAAGGAAATGTAGCTTTGTGTCCATGCAGCTTCTCCTTCCCTCCTTGGGGAGCTGATTGTGAATTTTAGGGGTGAGGTCTGATTGTGAAGACCGGGGCTCAAGCACGGTAAAGATTTTCAGAATATTGCAGCAAAGATAAATGTTTTTCCAATGAGAAGACTGTCAGAAAAGCAAAGATGTTTCCCAGCGTTCCTCTAAGCTGTAGACTCCACCAGTGAAATGAATGATGTTTATTCCAAAATTTCAAGTGGGCCATTTTCTAACATTGGGTTCAGCTGTTGCCTTTGCAGCTTGAGCATTTCAGGAGCATAGGAACTGTTTCCAACTGGATATGGAGACTGTCAAGTGCTTCAGTCATTGTCCTGGTTTCGGCTGGGATAGAGTTAATTTTCTTTCTAACAGCTGGTGTAGTGTTGTGTTTTGGGTTCAGTATGAGAAGAATTTTGATAACTCACTGATGTTTTCAGTTGTTGCTAACTAGTGTTCACATTAAGTCAAGGATTTTTCAGCTTCTGGTGCTTGGCCAGCAAGAAGGCTGGAGGGGCACAAGGAGTTGGGAGGGGACACAGCCAGGACAGCTGACCCAAAGCGGCCGAAGGAATATTCCATTCCATGTGATGTCACGTCTAGTATGTAAACTGGGGGGAGTGGGGCTGAGGGGAATGACCGCTCAGGAACTAACTGGGTATTGGTCGGTGAGTGGTGAGCAGTTGCATTGTGTATCACTCGTTTTGTATATTCCAGTCCTTTTATTATTATTATTGTAATTTATTAGTGTTGTTATTATCATAATTATTATTTTCTTCCTTTCTGTTCTATTAAACTGTTCTTATCTCAACCCACGAGTTTTACCTTTTTTTCGATTCTCTCCCCCATCCCACTGGGTGGGGGCAGAGTGAGTGAGTGGCTGCGTGGTACTTAGTTGCTGGCTGGGGTTAAACCACGACAGGTGTACAGTGGGTAACTGCATTCAGGTATACTGTTTTCTCTGTTGACTTCGTGATTCAGTTTTGCCCTTTTCGTGTTGTTGAAGTCCATTCTGCCTTTTTTTTTCTCTCTCATCTTTGTTTTCACTAATGGCTGCCAACATGCCCATGTATTGCTGTACAGCATATCCTTTATCGCATTGCCTGAAGACGATGGAGCCCTGCTATACAAATTGACCTGTAAACCCTGGGCTGGTGCTTAGGATTAAAACCAGCTTCTGACAAGATTGTGCTTCTCCAGCTCCTCTTGGCCACGTCTCCTCAGACACCTGCCCTCTGTTTGGCTACTTCTGAAGTGCTGCTGCCTTGTGCAAGATTTAGGATTAAAAATGTGTCATTTCTGGCCTTCCCTTATCCTCTGTCCTGACTTAAACGGAACAGAAATGACCTGCGGCTTGTTTGAAAGTAGGCTTTAAGGAGGAGGATGGAAGTGATATGCCCTGCCAAAGTGAATGCATGTATTCAGCAGAGTATTTAGTCTGGCGTTTGTACACAGGGAGCCAAAGGAGAAGAGTTCCTTCCTCAGGTTTGAGACTGGGCTGGTTACACATCATGGATTCACTGACTGGCAGGGAGGCAACTGCCTCACGTTAATACCCCTGCACAACTGTGCAATTGCTCTGAGTATTCCCAAGCACATCTGTAACAGGGCTCTTTAAAGAGCAGTTATGCTATGAAATGTGAGACTCTTCAATATTACATCTTGGTGCCTCATGTTTATTCTTGCTCCCTCAATGACTTCCTCATCAAATGCGGTCCATTTAAAGATTCAGAATGAGATTTTTCTTAACTGCCAGCTTTGCAACAGCAACCTGCTATCCAAGAAATCAAGCTGTGTGCTGTCTGCTTCATCAATCATCACCAGCCAGCACTGACGGGAAGGATTCAGGATGGAAACTTAGCTGGCAATTAGGCAGCTAACACATAGGAGCGGGTAGAGTGTTATCTTGTGCTGGCAGCGGCTGTGTGGACTCTGCGGTGCAAATGGTAGGGAAAAGAAGTTTTGCCTGTTTCTTAAGAAGATCAACCTGTGGCTTTGTACAGGGATTAATATCCCCCATTTTGGGGCTTTACTGTCTTGAAAATTGACTGTATCTCTCTGCATTTGATAACAGCAGCAATGTTTGGTTGTTTTTTATTATTTTTGGGAGGGCAACATTTTGGAATTGACAACTTTGGCATCCCTTCCCAGCGCTACTGTTGGGGCAGCATTGCGTCTTCCTTTCACCAACAGCCTCATGGACAACTTAAACAGTACAGCATGTGTCATTGTGTCTGCTTTCCCCTCTGCTGTAGTCATAATTGTAGATAGTCTCTAATTACCACATGCATTCCTAGTATATGTTGCAGGATTACACAGCAGTTATGAGACTTTCAACAATTTGGAGCCATCCTATATGACCAGCAGCTTGGTGAATTAAAGGCTCTTCCAAACTACCAGTGGTTGTTTTGAGAAGTCAGAGTGTGACATGGGGATACACTTTCTCACTGCTGAGACATGCTGTGTATGTCTCACACACAACACACATGACTTAACGAAAGAGGAAAAGGTGAAAATGCAGCATCATCAACTGATCTTCGTAGCTGGGTGAGAAACATTTCTTCAGTCATAGGTTTTACAGACTTCATAAAAGTTCCTGATTTTGGAATCAGGAACAACTACAACTTCTGAGAGTGGAGAAGTCAGAGCAGCCTTTCAGGGTGCAGAACGGGAACCATCACCCGGAATCAGTGGTTGATGCATTAGTATCTGTTATGGGGAAGCAGGGCTTGAGTCGGGTAGACCTGAGACTTGGACTTTTGCTTTGCATATCTCGAGTGAGTACCTTAACGACAGGGAAGCTCCTGCCCCCTTGCCTGAGAAGATCTGTCTTCAATTAACTTAAAACTAAATGGTCTTTCCAGCAGCCTTCACTCTCTTTCTCACTGGCTGATAGACTGTGTCCCTAGCCCAGAGACATGATGAAACTCTTGGGGATAACTGGAGGCAGAGAGGCCATTCCCACATTTGCCAGGAGACTTGATACTGCAAACCCTCAGCAGTGAGGCCTCTTGCAGTCTGTGCTGACCACAAACCCTTGGGCAAGTACTACATGTGCAGACTGAAGATGAAGAGGAGGGGCTGTGGAATGATGGCTTACAGCAGTTAGATATACCAAAACTTTGAGGGAAAACCCCAAAAAGTGTTGCAGGGAAAAGCCATCAAAGCAGACAGTTATTCCCATTTTTGCAGGCCTGTGTACAAAATCAGAACCTGTGGTATTAAGATCTGCAGTAATTTTGCAAAATTGTTTCCTCTTCTTAAGTGGGAATGAATTAAATCATACTGTGAGTGGTATCGTGGTCAGTGCATCATAATGGAAAACCAGCAAATAAAAATTACTCCTCCAGCAATAATGTGTTAATGTCTTTTTAGCACCAAATCAATTTTTGATAGTTATCACTGATGTATTTTTTTAATAATTGACTGGGTTGCTTAATAATGCTATGTATAATTTAGGAATCCAATTTATTGACAAAACCAGAAAGAAACCACCATATTAAATGGGCACAAAAATAAGTTTAATACAGTTCGTGGGAAGGAATCATAACTTCACAGCAGGCAAAATAAAATAAGCACTAATGTAACCTTTTAAAATAAGGATTAAGCACAAAACCTCCCAGCCTGTCCAGAGCGGAGCATGAGATGGTGTGGAGGCTTTGATACCTTGCTTCATAGCCTGTAATCTGTCTGTCCACCCAGAAAAGTTCTGTTTTGTAGACCACTTTTTCACTTTTCATCTTGCACTCTAGCTGTCCTCATTTTCCTTTCTGAAATGTCTTTCCTTCTGTGTACTCTTCACAGTATTTTTGAAAACCCTTCTATCGTGGCAGGGTTTCCTTTGATTCTGTTCATCTTTTCTGCAGCAGCCAAGTCTGTTTAGTGACTTTATTAATTACCATGTTGGGTTCATTGAAGTGGGCACCTCATTTGGAGAAACCTCCTGGGGACTCTGGCAAATGCACACATACTCATTAGACAGAATATTTTCCACCTGTATATCAGCATTTTGATAAAAAGCACTTTATAATGCTAAGGAAAATGGTGCAAGTTAAAAGTTAGAATTTAGTTGAGGCTAGGTTTTTTTGGTTGTGTTATTTTTTTTTTTTTTGCCCCCATGGGCATCAGTATGGTTCTTAGCTATAGAGCCATGGGTCATCAAACAACCAGGAAAATAACTTCTCACACATTTTCTGCACTGTGCTTAGAGAAATCAACCTCTTCTGTCTTGCTGGTTCATGCTGCTCATTATATGACATTTGGCTTGGCTATTGGCAAGTCAAAATATGAAGGGCCATGCAATTAAATATAGTTCTGAATTTCCTTGCTTTACAGTAGGGGCATGATAATAGTGTCTGACTTGGTTTAGCACTGGTAGATGTGCAGTTTAACGCAACATATACAGAAGATTCAAAAGTCAAATAAAACTATGAATTGGGTAGCCTATAGCTGGCCGTAAAGTTCAAATTAACTAGGTGATGATAACGTAGGGTGTTGTGCTGGCCGTCATGTATTCGAGGAGGGCTGAATGCAAGGTGGAAAGATTTTGCAAATCCTTCTGATGCAATGACAGGTCAGATAAAAACCTGGAAGCATTTTAACTTGGTCAGTTAAAATGCCTCTGACATGTCTAGGACTGTGCCCATTTTATAGGCTGTAAAAGGCAGACTGGTTAGTTCATTTGGCAGCAAGTCTGCAGCTGAGCTGAGGCTGCAAGATCCAGCTTCACTCCTGCCTCTGGATGAGCAGTCTGTCATAATCCTCGACTGTTGAATGCTGTAGCAGTTTGCTTATCCCTTGCAGGGGGATCTACCGCAACCATTGGAGAAAACAGTCCCAGATGTTTTTGTCCGCGATGAGGATGTTTGGTTGGACTGTCGGAGCCGTGATTTCTCTCCCCAAGGATGAGCAGAGCTGTAGAACTGAACCCTGGGTCACACCACGAATCAGCTGCCACCCATCTGCTCTAGGTTTTAAGAGACAGCTTAAAAACCAGCTGGGTAACTGGAGGCTGCTGGTACCCTCCTCTCCTCCTGTAAGAGGAGTCCCGACACCTATATTGAGTTTCTCTGGGGGCACTTAAGGCTGAGTTTATTTACTGTGTAACATGGTAGTTCAGTCTGATTCCTGCTTGCTGTCTAATTAGTTCCACTAATTTATTTGGAACAAAACTTTCTCCCTTTCTGTTGAGTAACTGGAGTGTGGTTTCTGTGAGCACCTCTAATCCCTCATTTAGCCTCTGCATGGCTTGCTGGATGCTGTGCACTCTCTCTCTCTCTCTCTCTCTCTGGCCTATGTTTTGAATAACTATTAACTTTATAAGCACTGTACCTTAGCGATGCCCCAAGGCCCTTTTGGAACAATTGCAGTAGACTTGTTACCTTGATCCTTTTAAAAGCTGTGTACTCCTAAGGCGCTCCATTGTTGTGAGTAGTCACTGGAGCACAGGGGTTCCTTAGAGCCTGACCTTCAGGGAGAGGACAGGAGACTGTGGGGGTGGTGGGGATGACACAGACACAAAGGGGTAAAGTGAACAGCCTGACCCTTGGCTGGTTGGCAGCAGAGTGGTGGGAATGCCCAACTTCTAATTTCAGCAAGTGCACAGGCACAGCAGTGCACTGGCAGGCCCAGTGACAAGGTCATGCCTTGAACTCATCGTATTCTTCTGTGCTGTTAATGGTGGCATCAGCCACTGAGAATAGTATTGTTTAGCCACTGTTTATCTGCTGTTTTTCTTGTGGGAGTGTGACCGCTAACTATGCTTGACAAACATACATGTCTGCGCTTCACTGTATACATGTACCCCAGCTGGCTCTAAGTTTCTGCTGGGAGCAGTGCCTGGAGTATCCTGGGCTTCAGGCAGACCAATTCGCTTTGTGTCTATGCCTTCAGCTAGCTTCAGTGTCTTTACCTGCACTGTATTAAGCAATACAGATGAGTCTATAGATACTTCGACAATTTTATTCATTCACTTTATTTCTCATATTTTGCTAATTAACTTGTGCCTGATATAATTTAATTTATTTATTGGCCTAATTCAATAAGACTATTCAGTAAGATAAATCAGAGAATTTTTGTATATTTAACTTTCTTCTGCTTCATATCCTGCTGCCTGCTGACGTATTCTCTCTTCCCTTCCCCTTTCCAACCTTGCTTACTGTCTGCTTATTTATTACCTTTAAAAATGATGTAATTATTTCTGTAACGTGTGCACACTTGTAACTAAAACTCTGGCTTGAGAGCAATCTGTACAGGAGCAGGCTTGGTACTGAATCTTCCTGTGAAAGTGCTGCTTTTCTGTTCTTTTTGTGGATGGCTGGCTGTAACCTTTGGGATTTTGGTAAGTAGAGCAGAGTGCAAAGAGGGGATTGTGCAGGTACAGGCATTTGCTGCACAGCATGTGCTGCACGAGCACCCCTGCCTCCTAGCAATGTGCATACGTGCTTGTGCTTGAAGTTAGGACTTGGCACCAATGGGTCAGGAAGCAAAAATGCCAGACTTAACCATACGTACAGTGTGGACTTAAACTTTGTCAAGTATTTCCTTGGTTAGAATTGATTCCTTCGTTTTGCCATCATCATGTGTATGGCTCAGAGCAAAGAGAGGCCACGGACGCTTTACCAGCTTGCACTTTTACCATTCCATATAAGCATACAACACCAGCAGCCACCGCAGATGCATTTGGCTCAGACAACCAAATGGGTGCTATTTAATCTGTTGCAGCTTCTCCTGAAAGTTTCACAACGGGATATTGTTATTTTGAAACGGTTTTCTAGTGAAGATGGTCTTTTTGTTTGGTCTGTTTTCCTTTTGGCAAAGGAGACTTCTCCTGCTTCCCTTGGCTGGGGAGCTGGATGGAACTGCAGGCTGCTCTGCAGAAGCTTGGTGCCTGTATGAAAACAGACGTGAGGTAATCAGGCTGGCACAGTAATATGCCATTATTTATGAAGCCAGGCCTTTTCTAACTTTTCCTTTGTTTATGCAGTGTAATTTCAATGTCATAAATACTAAAAGGTTTACTGCTGAGAGATGAGAACTTCCCTCATTCATCTCTGCAATTAAACTTCTTGTGCCCACAGTGGCTTTTGCTTTTAACTGCCTTTTAGGATGGAGTCCAGGATTTTAAGAGTTTTCACTGCCTGAATTTTTTTAATGAGGTCGAAGAGTTTTTGAGGGAATTTTGGATACTATTTCATTTTCTGTTTTCTCTGCAGGTTTAGGCTTTATTTTTCACAGTCCTTGAGTTCCTGAGTGACTTCAAACAAATCCTCTTTCCTTTTCTGTATCTTAGTTTTCCCATATCTGTAACAGGGTAAACCTGGTTGCTGTGTCCAGTGCTACGTGAGCCACCCTAGAGCTAGGTACTCTTCACTGTAACAGCTCAGCTGCTCCCTTTCTTTCTGGCACAATCTCTGCAGCCTCTGGGCTTGTCCTGGAAATGTGTCACACAATGACAAATATTTTAAGGAAAAGAATCCCAACTGAGTTTTTGTGCAGAGTGGGGAAAGTTATTGCATGATAATCCTGAGGAGTACTGTGTGATACTTGTCTCAGTTGTAGGACAGGTGGTGCTTTTGTTCCATTGATAGAGCTCTATTAATTGGGTTGCTTCAAATCTGAACAAGTGTATGCTGTGGAGAAGTATATACACTGGTGAATTTTAAACTTTCCTAGAAGAAGCAGGGTTTTCTGCTGAAGTGCTGACACTTACATTCCTTCATACCTCCACAGACTTTGGTATTCTCTGTGTTTCAGTGGAGCAGATGTGATGTTACACGACTAACAAGCTGTCAGAACAAGCCACACTGCCCTAAATAAGTCTTGTGCATAGGACAATCCCTGGATGCTCCTGGCTGTAGAGCCCTCCAAGCTTCTGCTTCTCTGTTTTTTCTAGTTAAAAGGGAGGGCATGGTGCAGCCTTGCCCCCAGTCGCTAATGGCTGTTGCTGTGGGCAGCTCCTAGGCAGGGACTGGCTAACAGAAAATGAGAAAAGATGAGGTATTCAAGTGCCATTTCCAGAGCTCTCTCCAAACCTGGCTTCTTTATTCTTTATCTACAGACCCCACAGACTTTAAGATTTGGGATGGAAAAAAAAAATAGTGCGCTGTCTTTGGACCCTTAAGTCAACTGAATTATTTCTTTCAGTAGCAGTCACAGATTTTGTGGGTAAATTTTATGGTGGAGAAGAATATAAAGAAATTCCATGGTCACTGTAGAGCTTTAATTGTTGTAAGCTGTAAGTATGATGTTGCAATAGTGGGAGTAGCTGGCATGCATCAACCTACTCTCATTCCAAACAGCTGTTTAATGAGAGCTTCTTGTAAGATCCCCTGTTAAGAATAGGCCATAATGAGTATGATGAAACCACCTCATCCTTGGAAACAAATTCCTTTTCACAGCTTAATTAAAAGTGCTCCTAATACTTCTGTGAGCATACATGATAACTTAGGAAAGCCTCTGTTTTAATTTATATAAAGCAGTTGCAATTAAGAAGAAAAACAGTTAATATGTTTCTTTAAGATTATATAGTAAAAGCTGTTCTTATTTCTGAACTACTGTTGTCTTCCAGTCAAACATAAAGTATGTCTTAACAGTTTAACAGCTTTCCCCAAGAGACTACAATAACAGCCACTTTCTTGTATGCTTTTAGTTGTGTCATATTGTGATGGAAAAAATAGTTGAGACTGGAGCAACTGACTTGGGCATGACTTGTTGCTGAAATTTTTTGGGGGAGAAATTTACAGATGACTGAGCCTTGTGAACTATTTAAGCCCAAATTTTCTGGGAATGGAGAGCGCTAGTTAAAGCTTACTGTGCAATGAGCAACAGTGCAATTTGCCCAAAATAGACCACAAGTGAAATGTGCTGCAGGATGGGTTTGTGTTAGTGAACCTTGGTGAGAACAAGAAGCCTGATCACCAGCAACTAGTATGGACAGAGCAGGCATCTTAGACCTGTGGCTGGGCTGCTTCGGTGAGCTTTCTCTGCTGCCCCAGTGCAAATAAAATCCAGGTGTAGGAGAACAGCATCACCTGCTGCTCCAAACCACTGGCACTTTCTGCACCTTTTCTTCCTCCTTCTTCTCATTTGCCACAGTGAAACGTCATTCTCTGTAGTTTGTACGAAAGATGCTAGGAAAGCTGCTAATTAAAGAAAGAAATGTTGATTTGAGAGAAAATTGCAAAAATGAGCTTTCTAAAAGAACAACGGTTTCCTTATGGTTGTCTGAAATTGCTCTCCCCTTGAGAGAAGCAGAAAGCTATGAGTCCCTCATGCAGGGGCTTCCCCAACCTGTGTTACATGAGGAGGAGGGTACTGAAAAGCAGATCGTTTCCATGCTGTATCCTTTGTAAGGCTTTCATAACATACTGAAAAATCATGAATAAATGGCACCGAAATGCATTAGAACCACCTTAACAGGGGTCTTCTTTTTTAAAAAAGAAGAGCGAAGTCTGAGGGAGGGTTGCTCTCTTGGGTGAAGAAGTTTATTGCTCTTTGGGAAATGCCTCGTGTCTCTGGCCTGATCTTGGGCTTTGACTGTTTTTGGAGGGTCACAGGCAGCGCCCAGTAGCTGTGATGAGCAGCCAGCCTGGGAAGAAGTCAGGGGGATGTCACAATCTCTCCAAGTAGCTAGCAGTGTTACGGAGCAAACTAATGAGGAACAACCTGTAACTTCCTGTGTAGATGTAGTGCTGCAACAAAGGTATTATCCTTGTCCTCTTTCCCTTTTATCTCTTTTAGGTGCAGCATTTTAATTTCCCAACAGAAGGCATGCTGTAGTTTGGACAATGTACTCTGAGGTATTACTTCAATTGTTTTCACATTGTCAAATTTTCTGTACTTAGTAAAGACGTGCTATGTCTGTGTGCCAGTGGAGATTGTGTGGTATATCATATGAAAGCATGAGAGATTCAGATCTAGTACGTAAAGTATGGTGACTTGGTCCATGTCACAAAACTCTGTCCTCTTGCACTGTGACACCACAATAAATATTATTAGCAACAGGATAGTTAAAAATAATTAACGACTAAGAAGGCTTTGTCTTTAGTATTGATTTCTGGTATGCCTTCCAAATGGTCAGGCTGACACCTGCATTGCTGACCCTTTGCTCTCCACTCAGTTTAGGACCCTGCTAAAACCTGATTTTCTTCTTTCAGTTCCACCAATACTGCCGACTCTTAATTTTCACCGATTTTTGTTTTTCCTTGCAAATCTGTCAATCATACTAAGCAATTTAGGTGCTCTCTGTCTTTCTCAAGCTCTCCTTCACACATAGCTGCCTCCCTGTCTTTTCTTTGTGGGTTGTTGCAGACGGCTTTGCTTTTATGCTAGATGGGAGATCAAATTCTTTAGCAGAGACACTGCCCCTAGTAGCATTGTTTGCAAGTTTTGTTAATTGCTTGTTGATAGTGCCTTGGTTTGCTGTTAGTCTGTTGTTTCGTCTAAAAAGAAGTGTATTTGCAGTATGGAGTAATGTTCATAATTCCCCTCCTACTTCGCCAAAATGCTACTTGTGAGAGGCTAAGAAATTGCAAATGTCAAGCATTGTACCCAGGAGGACAATCTACCAGTCAATGCTGAAATGATTTGAACTAGTGAACTCTTGTTAAAACTGTTAATTGCTTTTTTAAAAACACTTAATGGAAATTGCCACATTTAAGTAGTCCATAAAACTGTGATGACACCAGCTTTAATCAGGTGTCATGAAAACACGTACATTATAAGCTACCTGGCCTGATAACTTTGACGGTGGTAATCAGTCATGACAGCCTGGTGTTTGCAGAGCTGGATCTCTCTGGAAGAGATGAATCATTTATTTACTTTACTTATGAGGAGACTCTTTTCTGAAATGCACCTTGATGTGAAATAAAGCTTATTGAAGAGAATGACCCCAGTAAACTCAGAAGTCTGTAGGGTAAGGTTGTGCTGCCTGGTTTTGAATATTTCATACTGGAATATGCTGATTTGTATGCTGACCTTGCTGCAGACTCAAAATAACCTCGGAGGGCTGAATGAAAGCCACTGTGCTGTGTTTTTGCTAGTGTGTTTGGTTGATTCCAAAAGGCAAAATGCTACAGGAAGGAAACTGGTGCTGGGCAGTGAAGTCCTATGTATTTGAGAATTATTAGCTAGTATAGTTACTCGGGACTAGATTTTAAAGAATACCAGATGTTTGTGGGACATACATTTCAGTGTCAAATGAGCTAACTATAAGTCCCACTGAAAGCTTAGATGAGCACTTAAAAGTATTCATGAAGATACTGTGAGGTGTCTATTCGCCTCTTCAAGCTGTCTACAAAAGCAGATAGAGAATGGTGTGGGTGGAAATAACCACAGTTCTTACCTGGATTGTGTATCAACACGTGACCCACCGGAAAAGATCTTTAGAAAGAAGAAGAGATAGGAGCGAGCATTAGGTGAAGGTGTTCACAGGGGAGAGGAACATTTAGGTTCTGGTTATCCAGTTCAAATTCAGACTCTTGATGACAGCAGCCTGCAGCCTGCTCAGGGGCTGATGGCAGCGGGTGTGCTGGCCTCACTCCAGTTCCCTGTGCAAAGGTGCTCCTCTCCTCAAATCTTCTAAAAAAGGTGTCATTAATTGCTGTGCTTATCAGCAGTCTCAGAAGAGGGCCTAAAAACAGAAGTGGCCTGATGAAGCAACATACTTTCTAACCCTTTGCAATAGACCCTTTTAGGTCACAGTGTCTTAGTAGGGCACTGCATTAAATGTTAGAAACCTGTTCTTTTGTTCCTGGTGTTGTTTACTATCCATCCCCTTGCACCTTTCCTACACATATCGTACTCATATTTTATTATATACTTAAAAAAAATAATCTGTAGTCACTATGAACTTGTTTCCTCTCTTGATACTAAGAGAGAAGTTGAACAGAGCTATGGTAGCAGCGGTATTGCCAGAATGGGCTATTTTAAGTAGGGTGTTGGTGACAAACATTGGTATAAAAATGCTAGAAATCAGTAAGCCCAGTGTTTCCACCTGTGTCATGCAGAGTTTCTATAGTACTACGATGATGTTTCTTGTTTTCATACTTCTTAAAGTTTTATATTGGCTCTTACCATGAGTTATTTGAGGAAACTTCAGGGTATAACCTTGAATTCTAGTGATCTCCCTGAAAGACTTCACAGAAACTCTTCCACTTCTTGTGGGGTAAAAGTTCACTTTATTAAACCAATTTAATTTACTGACAATGCTGATTCTGAGCACAGCTTTGGAGGCATACGGAGGTGCAGGTGGTCTGTCTTTCTAATGATGGGATGTTTTCAAGAAACAAAGCCTTACTGAATTTCCTGAAGTTAGTGTCTATATTCATCAGATCTCAGGAGGTTTATTTCAGAGGGAAGATTTCTCTGACAGCTGATGCTTTCTCAATTTGAAGTTGTCCTTGGTCAGAGCGCTTAGCTACTTTTAGATTAATGATGTGTCCAGCTTCACGCTGAGAAGAGGGACTCTGATCACTCTTTAGAGTTGGCAAATGTATGAATAAAACCACAGAAACTTAGAATTTTAAAAAATGAGAAGTATTTTTGCTTCTTTTTTTTCTCTTCTGTTCAAAACTGTATTTTTGGAAAACTATATTGGAAAACCTATCCATTTTCAGAGGACTGAACACTGTCACTTTGTGAAAGTCTGTGCTTGTTCATCTCCATGAGAAATTATTTTTTATTTCTTAACGTTTTGTTTTTTGTTTTGCCTTTTATTGAGGGGATGAAAAAGGGTTTATGGTGCTGATACAGCAAAATATTTCATCGGCTGTCAGAGAGAGATATGCACTATGATGATATGAGAGTTGTTTGGAGATGATACGGGTTACCAGTTGATGTTGGTTTGGTTTGTACCTTTGCTGCCAATATCCTGAACTTTCCCAGAGCTGCTGTGCAGCAACTCCTTGTCTCTTTGAAGTTATGAAAGCACATAAATAAAAGTAAATATGAAATATGAATTATTAGGTGTTTATTACACTTAAGTGACATTTTTTAAAACCTTCTTTACCCAAGACCCTGACGTTTTCTACCATTAAAAATATAAACCCTAAATAGTGCAGACAGATTACGAGTAGAGCTAAAGGTAACTTAAAGCAGAAAATTTACAGTGGAACTTGAAAATAACTTTTTTTTGAGAAAGCTGTTCTAAATGATATGTTATTAGTCTTCCTTTTCCAAAGGGAAATTTTGTCTCTTCCAGTCAGGGCAATAAATAAAGGTGAAAGAACCACCATGAAAACATCCCTGAATTATTAATTTGCCAGAAACACTATCTCAGAAGAAAAAACCTCTTCAGGATAGTATTGGAATGTAAAATACTCATCATTCACCAAACACATAAGGATCTGCACAGATAAGTAATGCAGCTGGGCCCACAAACCTGAGATCAATGAAAGACTTGAACCAGATTTTGCAAACTTTTTTTTTTTTAAAGTAAACTAGTGATTTTTAAAAACAAAATATCTTTAGTTCAAGGTATACCTTCATTATAAATCAAATGGGGAATACCTGTGTTACAAAATCAAGCTACTGTAATGTGTAATGATGTATATGCTTTAGTTTTGATATGAACAAGAAAAAGTTCCTATTGCAATGCTTGGCCCAAAGATTTAAGGTCGCAGTCAGGAATGCAACATAAGCCTTATGAGCTCCAGCCGCTGTTCCTGCAACCACATATCCTTTAACTTTGGGTATTTTTAAAAATTAAAGGTAGAGAAGAAAGGTGAAATATTAACAGTGGATCGCTTACTATATCATAACAGTTCAATCATCAGTGCTGGAAAGTCAATATTATATTAACTTCGAAATAGTCTCTACTTAAGTTCTCCAAAATGATGGAAATTCAGTGGTCCTAGTTTTCTACCTGTGCATTTGGCTGCTTATGAAACGTCATATAAAAATGATGTTTTGGTAAGAAATCATTACCTCTGTTCTCCCAGAGGCAGCAGTTATATGTTACATCAGGTTTGGTTTCAGAATAGAGTTTACTACAAAATATGTCATATAAATTAAAATAATATTGCCATAAGGTAGTCAGGTAAGAAAGAGTGCTTGGTAATTCCTACTGGAAATTCTTTGAATATTTCTGAAATTGAGTATCGGCAATAACTTTGGAATGTCTGTCAACACATGACTTCCCAGAAGGTGTTTGTTTTTAGTCTTAACCCCAGTGGAAGTTCATTACCCGAGATACAGATTATTTCATCTGTATTCTCCCTGTTGCATCAAGGCTGTCTAATTGGCAGCTATAGGGTGTTTTAACATCTGGATTAACAAAGGCCTTTGTCTACCATTTATAGAAGATAAAGGAGGATTTGAGCTTTTATAAACTAAATGTATTTTACAGGACAGTAATAGATGAAACTGCAGTACGCTTCCTGTTACATAAAATACAGTCAATTTTCACTAAGAGCTGCAGGGGCTTCCCTCCCGCCCTTGTTCCCCTCCTGGTAAGTAGTCTGGGAGTTTGCCAAGGGAGCTGTAAAATCTGAAGGAGTTTGATCCCCAAATTGCTGAACCCCAAACCAACAAAACAATTTCGTAGAAAAAATGTAGTACTTTAGCCTGTACGTGCCTACATGGCAGATATGTACATGGTGGCTTCATTTGAATGCTGTGGGTTTTAGTCTGTGTAGATGTGTGTGATTCCCAATCTGCATTTCTGAAGGTTGGTATCTTGCTCATATCCGATTCCAGTATTTGTACAGTTCACAGAAATCCTTCAAGGGCTTATTTGCTCTATGTTCATCTGGGATGGAGTGAGTGTACCATGTAAAATCATATGTCAGCTCATAAACTGCATGTACAGCAGTGAGACGTGAGCTCGTTTTGCTTTTATCACAGGACCTTGAATCAGACTTGTTCTGCTGCCAAGTCCCTGAACGCCCCTTGCAATGTGCCTAGAATTCAGTTTTCTGGAATTGTTGTTTTTTGGTGTATACTTGTGTGTTTTTTCAGACTCTTGTGCAGGGGACTGATAGCTTCACAGATGAGAGCCAGGAGGGATGCAGCCAGTGTGGCTGGGAAGCTTTTGCATTTTGGGTCCTTCCCAGGGAGCTCAGGGCAGGATGCAGGGTCCAGCAACATGAACGAAATATTGTAATCTGTACTTCGTGGGACGTGCTGAACTGCTCTGGCTCACTCTGCCTGGTCTCATGGTTGCTGCTGTGTGGCACATTGATTTTTGTGCATTTTCTTGGCAGCATGGAGGCCTCAGTCCTCCTCTGTGTCACATGAAGTGGCATGATGTGTCCTGCTGGCTGGACACCAAGCAGTAGCAGGCTGCAGTGGGATGCAGTAGCTCCGAGTGGAGAGGAGAAAAGATGCCAACAGCATTCCTTCTTTTCCCGCTCAGCTGCTGAGCTCTCTAGGCAAAAGGATGGCTTCTTCCAGCCTCTGTTTCAGGGAACCAGTTTTAACGAGTGTCATACGCACTGTGCTCCTTTATGCATGGAGTGGTGATGTCTCAGGAATGCATGTTGAAGAGGTTAGGAAATTTATGAACTCGACTTACCCACAGTGGACTTAGTGGGATATGTAATTCCTTTTACTGTTACTGTTCACAAAATGACTGCTTTAAGTCACAGCATTTTCTTAAAACCTCTAAAAGCTGTCTTTTAATCACATTATCTTGCTGGTAACGGCTGTTAGACAGCACAGTTGCTGCAAACTGTTTTTTTTTAATCTTCTCTCACCA
This sequence comes from Pandion haliaetus, assembly GCA_013401275.1. NCBI lineage: Eukaryota > Metazoa > Chordata > Aves > Accipitriformes > Pandionidae > Pandion > Pandion haliaetus. The sequence goes on from VYZV01024546.1 coordinate 171,920, forward strand.
TCTCTCCAATAGCTGATCTGCTGTGACTAGGAAGATTTTTGGACTCTCCCATGCCTCTTGTTTCCCTGGCAGAGTGGTACTTCTCTACTCATAGGTTGCTCCTTTGCAAGACTGTATGAATCATGCTTTGAAAAGAGCTGCTGTGTTGTCTCGTGCTCTAGAGGAGCTAACTTGTTATTTTAGTGCTCTTCATATCCTTGTGACAGCTTGTCAGAGAAGAGGAGTTTTGCTTTATTTTCTTCTCCCTTCATCGTTGTTGACTAATTAGTAGCCAAACAGACGGCATTTGTTTTTGTTAACAAATTGGTAGTAATTTAAGAGTTGGGTACTACCCAAAGCTCTGGAACCAAATAATGAACTTTGGTGTGGTCAGATGAAGACATGACTTGGAGTGCTGGCTGGGTACATCCAAAGCAGGACCTGAGTGGGAAATTCCCCATCCATGGTGAAGGTTTTTATATTCTGGACTGTCTCAAAAAAATCATGATTAGTTTTGACATACCATTTTAACAGTTCATGATAAACAATTTAAGCCATCATGCTCTAGAATCAGGGGGTTGGACTGAGGAGAAATTTTGGACCTGGCTCTGGTCTCCTTCATTTGTTTAAACAAGAAGCCACCGGGGAAGCAGACTGCTTTGCGTGTTGGTCCAACATCCCCTGTAAAAGGGGATCAGAACTGAAGCCCCTCAGTAGAGGTGGTGTCTCCTAAAGATGAATGGTTGTCAGACAGTGCATTTAAGCTCCATGTGACTTTGAGTGACAGATTAGCTGTGTATTTTGTGTGTTTATTTGTACCTGGCTATGAACGGGAAGGCCGTTCTCGACCAAGGGCCCTGTTTGTCCAAAGGAGTTAAACAGTCATGCGTTTGTCTCATTTGGAGAGTAACTAGTGCCCTATCTTTTTCACCCGGTGATTAATTGCACAGAGCAAAAGGTGACACGCAGTCATTTTTCATACCTAATGCAATTCTGGATGGGAAGACGTGTGGCACTCTGCATCCTGCAACTCCCTGACAAAGCAGCAATGGAGAGCAGACCTTCTTGCTGGCAGGTTTCCTGAACCACCTCAGCTCATGCGAGGAGACTCTATCACCTTCCCACAGTGGGACCAGATGTCCCAACACGGAATGTAATATTGCAAAGAGGGGAAAAAAATTAGGTAAAAAGCTCTGAGAACTAATCTCTGTTTTGTCGAACAGTTGGAGAGCTCCTGGCCATGGCATCTCAAACCTGATAAAATTACCCCAAAGTCACTGATTTTACATTCCATTTGGCAGTAGAAAATCTTCCAAAGCATTCAGATTCTACTTTCCTTCATCAGCTCCATTGGGAGGTAAAATAATTCAGAGTAAGGGATTTTTGTGTTTCACTCAGGCCTAGGAACAATTAGCCATTTTTTTACAAAATTTCTTTTTTAAATTTTTTTTTTGTCTTGCTTCCTCCTGGCTGTGTTTGCACAGCACTGGCATGTGTCTGCTTCTAGTCTGATGAAGACTAGCCATCTTTGGGAGGCTTGTTTAGAGTCAGAACTTTGCTATATAATTCTCATTAATGTTAAGAGGCATGTAGTTGGGAATTTCATGTCTGTACATTGAGCTGATTATCCATCCCAGACCGCTGCCTCGCTGACAAGCTTAGACCCTGCAGCCTCAACGTGCGTGTGTATCAAACACGGCTCTCCCACAAGGTAGCAAGCAAAGCGTATGTTTCCTATGCATTATTTATGGAATTGAAAATGCATTCTCTTAAAAATTATTGTGGACTGTGCACTTCTTTGTGATGCAGCTAGAAACATGGGGATCTCGTGACATTCAGAAGGACCTGGGATGGGCACTTGCACAGCTTTACAGCTTACACAGCCTGTTATAATTCACAGTGAAGGTCCATGAAGCCCTTTTAGGAGCTTAAGAAAAACAATTAATAGTTTGTTTATTGGAGTTTGAGTGACAGTGAGGGAAGATTAAAAAATAGCTGGGCAAAAATATATGTACCGCATAGCAATTCTAGGAAAGTGTTTTGGTTTCAAAAAAAAAAAAAAAAATTTTTTTTTGGTAGTCTTTTTCATAATTAGATGTACAAATTGTTCTTGCAGATGTAACTGCCAGGCAGGGTGTGTTTATCGTGTTCACTAGCCTTTGTTCAGAGGTGCAAACTTGCCCTTAAAACCATATTGTCCCCACATGGTAGTTGGAGCAAAGAGGTAGGATCCTGTGCACTCAGGGACTTTCGTTGTTCCTAATGCCCCTTTTCATAATAGTGTCTATCCACCCTTTATCATTTGTACGCATTGAAAAGCCAAAATCAGGAAGACCTTTTTTCTTTTATTTTGATGAAATTTTTGCTCATCCAAGCGGTCTGTTGTTTTCTGTGGTTGTACACAACAGTATGCATGGGCAGTCATCAGTATCTCCCTTACTGCTCTCAACTGTGCGGAGTCAGGTGAATTATGGTGCCTTATGGTATTCTCTGCAGTGAGGAACTATTAATGCTTTGACTCAACTGTCGTCTTGATTAGCCTGAAAATGTTGAGAGCCAAGCTTTAGACTGTGCGATGGCTAATGTATGATTAAGCTCAACCAAAGACAGATTTATATTTGTACTAGCAAATTTAGGGTCTGTTCCCATGCCTGTTGTAGCTATCAGGAAGAGTTTCAGGTATTTGTCTACAGGCAAATGTATTTGCTCATTAATGATATGCATCATCTATAAGGCAGGAGAATGAATTATATAAATTGCTGGCAATCTCCAGCCAGCATTTCCACGTGGGTTTAAAAGTCTTATTTTACCCTGGGTATTTTATCCCTACCTACTAAGATGCATGCCTGGAGTGTGCCGTGGATAGCCTGCATGCAGATAATGTACACAGTAGGTTTATTATTTCCAGGTAACAAAGAGGAATGCATCAGCACATTGGAGACATTAAAATGTATGGTTTTTCTGTGGCCTTTAATGAGGGTTTGCAGGAGTTCCAGTGCTCTACAAAATCACCTGGATTTTTCTCCTACATTCTTGCAGGGTCCAAAGAGAAAGGAGGAATTTGCTGCGTATGTGTTTTGAGGATGCTGTGTTTAGGATAATCACAATTTTTCACTAGTTTCTCTCACACACATGCAAACATGGAGCTAGGTAAGCTGTTTAGCTATGCATCATTCCTGCATTGGTGCCTGAGAGAGGTTAAAGTCCCTGTGTCCGTGCTTAGCAGCTGAAATCAGTCACAGGTGTGCTTTCCAAAGGCGGCTACTCTGCCTGGGTTTGGTTTGGTTCCCAGGACTGTGTAAGCTTGCACAAATGTTCTTTCAGATATGACAGTGAATCATCTTGAGTTGTTTATTTTCTTTTTACATTTATTATCTATAAATGTACTAGCCAGTAGGTTTTCTACCTGCAGTTAGCACTGAGAGAGGAGTATTGAAAAATGTTTCCAGAAGGAACATTTTGGATGGGTAATTGTGACTGTTCACCCTAGAAATCTGACTCTGAGATTGTCTTTTCCAGTCAAGGAACAGATACACTGTCTGACTTACATCTTACCAAATCCATTTGGGTATCTTATACAGTCAAATACTTGGGAACAGGTCACAGACTAGGAAGTATTCACAGAAAGTATTTAATGGCTAATCTCAGGTGATATTCAGTGTCTGCTGTGATAAAGTCAAGACACTCATGAATTGTTCACAAACAATTTGCAGAAAGAAAAGTGGCTGGTGTACGTTAGATATTCCTCACCCATCACTCAGCTCTAGCTACATCTGGAGGCAAGTTTCAGTTAGTATTTCCCTTTACTTTCTAATCCACAAGGTCTAACGGACTGTGGCATACACGCCTTTACAGTTCCTCTCTCTCATCAGATAGGGTACCACAGTATCTTCCAAAAGTGGTGCATTGTTGGGCTTTAGTCCCCTGAGAAGTGGTAGCTCTGAGCTGTCCCTTGCGTCTCACCTGACTTTCACGTTCCCCCTCTGGTAGCACCATTTGCTTTGGGACACCTGCCCCCCTATGGGAAGGTGGCAGCAGGTGACAACATGAGATCAGTTAATGATTCTAAGTATGTTCAGGCAATCTGCCAGTCTGAGTGCTCAGCCCTTCTTTTTTTAACCTGTCAGAAATTCAAAGTAAAATTATTTTAGTGAAGAGGCTCATCTAGAAAAAACAGCATGTTAATTATGGAAGGCAGCTTCTTGGCTATCAGTTGCTGTCCTGCACAGAATAACATTGAGATTTCTATTTTTGCTATGGGAAGACGTGTAAGTCTGGAGCTACTGGTTTTGGTTCTCGTGGTTTGTTACCACTACAACCATTCAGTAAGATCTCTAACAAAGAATTTTTGGAGGCTACAGACTAGAACCACAGTTTTCTCCTTATTCTTCGTCCACATTAGATAAAGTTTCACTCCATCAGGTCAAATTGTCAAATGTTATCATAAAGTTTTGTGTTCAAGTGCCTAATAGGTTTTATAAGTAGCTACAAGTGCCAGTGGCTAGAAGCAAGGCATCCCTATCATGTGGTTGATGCTTTGTAATATATAGCAGGAGAATTGACACAATTTCAGAAATAAGGCTAACAGTTATATGTTATATGTCAGGATGCATTAAAAATATGCGAATCCATGGAAAAGGGAGAATTTGGAAGGCTTAAAAACCAAGTCCTTTGTATAAATTATCATGGTAGCATTGGATCTGCATTTGCTGAATAAGAGTCTTTGTATAACCTAGGGCTCAATGCATATAGCATATGCCTCAGCACTTTGGTATAATCTCTTTTTGCAGAAGTTTTAATGTACTGAAATTTAGCATGCAAAGCGAAATTATGATGGGGGCAGTGGGGGAAAGGGGTTTACCTGATGTTATTTAATCTTCAGTGTTTACTTTGATTATTTTGCTCTATCTTTTTAAGCCTTGAACTCAAGTCAGTGAGCAAAATAACAAACCCTTCTTCATTCCAAGTCAACCCCTTCCCAAATACTACAAGTGGAGGGTTTTACCCTGAAAGAGGGAGAGAGACCCTGCAACGACCCCAAAAATATAGTTGTCTACTCTCAATCAGACTTGGAAAGAGCTCGGGGATTCCAGTGATGGATGACAGTATACAAATCTAAAGTAGCTTTGTTTGTGTGCTTTGTGGTGTGATATAGGAGAGATAATTCTTACCCAGTGTCTTTTAAAGGAAATCCTGAGGGTGAATCAATTACCTTTCTTTTCTGAATCAATAGAGATGGGATGTATTGCAGTTAGTTTATGCTTTAGCGAGTGCTCAAGCACAAAGGATGGCTGTTGATGATAACCATTGCAAAGAATACCGTGCCATTTTTTTCTCTTTCTTCTTTTAAGGACGCTACAATCCCCTTAGTTCACACACTTTATCATTCCTAGTCACAATCTTTTCTCAACAAAGATTTAAGAGCAGAAGGAGGAAGTAAGCTCTCAAAACGTACAAAGTATGCACTGAAACATGGCTTGTAGTCCTAATGACAGCACTTCCCCTTCCTGAGACTCTCCAAACCCTTGACACTTGTGACTTTTGCCTCAAGAATGTTCAGATTTAGGTGATGGAGTAAGGGGGAAATGGGTTATGAGCTGACACTGTGGTGCTAGCTAAGGTTAAATCAAGTAGTTGAGGTTCAGTCAAGGATAAAAAGACAGATTTCCCGTATTGCTGATTCTGAAGCAAATACCTTTATGCTTTTTGCAAGATGCTTCTGTGTATCCCACCAGGTACACTTCTGTTCAAAAAAAGGTAAAATACTGCTATATGTAAGACCTGATATTTTAAAAATATGTCTAATAACTTACTGCCTTTACAAACTTCATCATTATACTCTCAGAGAGTATTAGTATGTATATATAATATGATTTAGCAAGACTTTATTGTACGAGCTTCCTGAGTGCAACCCATATGGTAACCTGAGAGTAGTATGAAATGGTAGTAACACAAAATGAAGCATGGTCTGTGGTTTTAAGTTTTCATAAAAGGTATCTTAAGACAATTGGGATAGCACTTTCTTTTTTTCCCATTTGGATCTCTCCAGCGATCCAAATATATCTGAGAGGTCTGTATATGTCACTCTACTTTTCTGTATTGTCAGACTAATATCTAAAGAATATGGGGAGACAGGAAAGTGGAAACTAGATGAAGAAGGAAGGCTTCTTAAGCTCCTGCCTTTCTGAGGTCCCAGGAGGGCTAAGGCAGTCTGAGGCGATAGAGAACTGCATTTGGTTTTTCTCTCTAGTTCCCTTGATCAGGATTGGCTTTCCTTTTCAGAAGCTGAGAGGAAACTAAAGATGCTAAAAAGACAGTGAGGGCTCTGACCACATACTGGCTCTGTTGGCTGCTGCTTCTTGAAAGGAGGAAGGCTGTGTCTTAATACAGAAATAAATTTACTTGCAAGAGAGGGTCCAGTTCTGTTGCAGGCATTTCTTTGCATTTTGTGGCTTGCATTGCAACAAATTGAAAAGGAAGAGACTTAAAAAAGAAGAAAATTTAAAAATGCCTTTCTCAATGAGGAAGAAAGAAAATTATACTAGCAGATGGGGACAGGTTAGAAGTGTGGGCAGGAGACTTTGACATGGCTTCACCTTTGTTTCTCTAGACTAGTTTGCATTGCACCACCTGAAAACTCAGCAAAAGTGATATGTGGAAAATGGTATGAAAATGGAGGAGTTACAGAAGACACCATACAAAAGTGATATTCGAGTCATTGAAGTGCTGGTTGGTAGGGAAGTCTGGAGGTTTTGAGTCTGATCTCCTGCTTGAACTGGGATGATCACAAACACTAGCCAGGTCAGCCATGACTTGGTCAAGCCAAGTCTTGAAATCCTCTGAGGACAGAGATTTGACAGCCTCTCTTGTAATGTCGGCCCATGCTGGTTTCTCAAATGACCAATCTGAACCTTCCCGCCTGGGTTTGTGTCTGTTGCCCCTGTGTTGTATTGTCTGCCAATACCAGTGAGAATTTGGCTATTATCTTTGTGTTAGATTTTACAATAGTTGTAGCTGCCACTAGATCCACTCTTAGTTTCCAGACAAACAATTTCAGCTTCCTTGGGCTCTCCTTGATGATGTTTTGTAGCTCACTGACCCATCTTGATAGCAGTTTCATGGACCTTTTTCAGCTTCCAGGCATCACTCCTGAATGGGGACGTGCAAAAGTGAACATGATATTGCAGGTGTGGCGTCACTGGTGCCAAGCAGAGGGTGGTAGTAACTCCCCAAACTCCTAATGTAGCCTACATTGTGGTTTCCCTTACTTGTGGTGGGTGTCCACTGTTGGCTTCTGTTCAATTTGCTGCCCACTGAAACCTACAGGTCTTTTTCAGCAAAGCTGCTGTTCACCCAGGTGATTCCCACCAGCCTGTGCTCATGCATGGGATTAGTCCGTAGCAACTGCTAAACTTTGCATTTCTCTTTGTTGAGGATCATGAGGTTTCTGTGAACTCCATCTTCAACTTAAAGCCCCTCTGGATTGAAGCTGTGCTCTTTTTGTTGACCCCTCCCCTTAATTTAGTACCATCCACACGTTTGCTGAGGATGCATGTCCAATAATCAGTTTTATGCAGAGATCTTTAATGAGCAGGGCATTATCAATGTCCAAGCTTGCAATTTAAAATAGATTCAAGAAATGCCAATGAAGTTTTGTCTGGGAGCCAGAGAGGTAATACTCCCTCTGTGCAAAGACCCTTTTTCTGCTTTGGAATATAGCATTCATCTACAGGTAGTTCGACAATAGAAACAGGTTAACAAATTAGGTGGAATTCAGGAAAGAAAGATGATTGTGTCTGAAAGTGAATTTTCTGGGTGAATAACAAAATAGTTTTGATATATTTCATTTTGATTGAAGACCAATCGGCTTAAAAGGGGCAACTACCAACAAAAATGTTTCAAGGATATTTAAGGTACAGGAAGGGCTTTTATAAAAGTTATGTACCTGTTAACTACCAACAGGGATATAAATGAACCCTGTCTCTAAAAGCTGGATCCTAGAACTGCTGCGGTACGCTGAGGGAAAGTAACAACAGATATGGCTGTACCACAAGGGTATTTTGTGAGTTTGAGATGAACCATGTTTGAGTGCCAGTGCAAGCTTCTAAAACCTTGAAGATCACCTTAATCACTTAAGGTAAAAATTAAATCTGTACTATGACTCTGCCTCCGTGCACTTCAGAGGAGATGGAAAGAGCACTGCATTTCTCCCAAGGTATTTCTCTTTTCTCTTTTGCTGGGAGGGATCCCTTTAGGGAGGAGATCCTGCCAGCTTTCTTTTATGTTGCTTTCCACTGAGTAATTTCCCTTGGTTTCTCCTTGCATTCTTGGAGGAGAGAGAAGCAGCTTTCGTACCTTCAGGGTGTAAAAACTGGCTCTGTTGGGGTGAATAGATATTTTTCTTTGACTTAAAGATGATCAGAATTTCACCCCTAGAGTCTGCTTAGGAAAACCAGAGGATTTAATCTGAAGCATTGCACGTTACGATGATCATACATAAAAGAACAACATTAATCTCAATGCCACATACAGAGTTATTTCTGAGTGGAAATGAACAAAATTTTATAGAGTAATATTATTTGCAAGGCCTCCTCAGTAAGAGGAAACATTACAGATGATGAGGAGAAATAAGAATTACAGCTTGAACTACTGAAAACCTCTTTTTGACACTGTCTCTTTAATTAGAAAAAATGAGCCTAACCAAGATGTATATCATCATTGATTTTTATAATAAGCTTTTAAAGCAAACATACGTGGTGTCACTGTGCTATTTTATAACATACACTGCTAACCATTTATTCTGTCGTATAACAGTTCACCAGCAGACATATTTTATTATTTTTTCTGTGTAATAAAAAAGATAAAATCAATACCTATTATATGGCATACCTTCAAGGTTAAAAAGTACTAAATCTTGATGATAACATCTTTCCTTGTATGCATTAATTTAGGAGCAATATAAATTCAATACAAATACATTTTCTAGCTATATGGTTAAAACTAGATCCTAAGTATAACAAAGGATTTGGACATTTGGAAACTAACATCAAGATACTGATGCTGCACAGTGTATTCACATAGACTGTTAAACTTTGCAGGTAATCTAACTATGAAAACCTGAGAAAGCTGGTACATGGGCCAAATATGATTGGAAGGAAAGATACTGTGGTTTCGCGTATTTGGATGTAGTTTTTGATCCAACAGAAACTCATCTGACCTGAGAATCGTATGCCAGTTAAATGGATTTATAAGGTCAATACAAAAAGTGAGTCATTTTCCTTGGCTCTGTTGCTCGTAGTCATTTAACAACAATTACAGAGTACAGTTAATTTAATGATGAGAAGCATCAAAACTGAGAGAGTGAAAATGGAAGTGTCAAAGCCATTAGAAGACTTGTCTTTACTAGGCTATAGCTAAGTTACTTGAACGCCTAAGTGGGAAGCAATATGATAATGTTGCAGCCTATTACTGTGCACTTTGCCAGTGCTTCAAGGCAACATCAAATAAAGAAACTCCATTGTTTATCTCTGCTTATTATGAGTTAGTTCAAGATCTAATGTGATTGCAGTAGTAGTAAATGAAGAAGGACACACTATCTCTCTTTTTTATTAAGCAACTAAAGCTTTTGGATTTCTGATGCAATGATGAGTTTGTGACAGGTGTGAAGGCAAGTTGTGTTACTTCTTGGTGATGTAACATGGACAGTGTGTGCTTAATATGTATTTTGTTCAGTGTTAAAGCAGAAATCTTTTCTAATCATTACTGCTTTTTCACCACTCAGCAATTAATTGTGTGTTGAGATACTTATGAATATGCAATTACTGTTTCCTGCCTGTGAGCAGTCTTCTCCTGTATGCATGGGAAACAGTTGCATAGAGTTAACTAAGCAATAGCTGAAACTCCCTGTTTATAATAACATCCTTAATATGCAAAAAGCAGATGATGCTAGAAATGCTAATGAATGGATTCATATTTATAGGACAAAATTCTGCCCTTGGGTTACAACTATGGGTGGGCAGGAGGTTTACCTGGGTGCCATCCCAGTGAGGAACGTCACCCCTTGTGTTGTGATGCTTATGGTGAATGAAATAAACTTTCAGTGCTGAAGACAAAAAGAAACAGCTAACACTGAATACCTCTTATCCTAAGAGTCTTCTGTTCCTGTTTGTATCTGGATAATATGCACTATAAAATTATTAAATGGGGGGTGGGGGTGTCCACTTGTCTTTAGAGCTGCTCTCAGCAACTTCAAATAACAGCTTGCACCTGGAAACATCCTTTAATTTACTTTCAGTACCAGCATGAAAAGTTCTTTAACAGACTTACTTGCATGACTCCTTGTTAAAACTTCACTCTCCTCCCAGCTGACTTGCAGAACTCCCTAGAGCAGAATAGCTCATGTTTTCCAAAGTATTTGTCAGCTGAAACCCATATTCTGAGAAGTGTGGCTGGACTTTTGTTGGCAGGATGAATTCACTGATGTTGCAGATTTTTTCAATTTCTTGGACATTGTGGAAGGATTCCCTATTGTGCCACATGAGAAAGTCTCTTTGGGAATCTCCATGCCAGTTATCAAATCATCACCGATTTCTGGATTTCTTTGAATTATTCACTTCACATTAACTGTATCTCTTTCTATTGACAGTATTTGAAGAAAAAATTCTGTGGGCTACTTAATATTTGCACTGTTGGGTTTTTTTCAGGGCAGCAGCTGTTTAGTGAACCAAATAATGCATCACAGGCACCTTCTATTTTGTACGTTATACATTTACTGGCCTTTATTTTTAGACAAATGTTTTCCGGATAAAACTGAGCTTTGTTTGGCCTTGCTTTAAAACATTTTGAGTCAATTCAGCTTGCTTCTTGCAAAAATTGCAATGGATGCTAATAATAAAATATGATTTATAAAGAAATACATGGTGGTTTCTTTTTTTTTAAATTTGGTGAGGAAATAAAAGGCTAGCTGATAGATTAATGTCTTACACGCTAAGTGGAAGTTGGAGAGACATTTTGCTGGCAAGCTATAAGCTTCTGGTTACAGAGGATTTTAAGGGAAATGCTCCTGCAGCCTTAGCAGCATTACAAACAGCAATGCCACAATGAACAGAACAGCCTCATTGCAGCGATCTAAAGCCACTGCTGTTTTCTTTAAGGCAAACATTGTTTTTATGCCCTACAGATAAATCCCATTTTAAGCTTTGATCAAAGCAAATGCACTCACTTTGAGGCTTTGGGCAGATGTAAATTGCTTTGTTATACACATGCATTTGCATACATTTGTGAGGAGACAGGGTCGGCATGTAATGGTGCCTTTTATTTTTGATGGAGCACTGAAATTCAAGTAAACAGTGGTTTTCTGCCATTGAGAAGGCAAAAGTTTCTCTGCAAAGGAAATAAATTAAGCCAAGTGAAGCAATGCGGAGCTATGCACGAAGCTCCGTCATTGCCCGAGCTGCGAGAAGAGGCCATGCAGGACCCCAAACATCAAGAGTTGTTTTAGTTTATTTATTTTGCTGTTCTGTGAGCAACTGTAAATGAAATAGATCCTAGAGAGGGACATTTCTCTTATTTGTCCACTTCTGGAATGCCTGTGCCAGTAGTGTATGAAATATGCATACTGCCAAAATATTGGCTATCTGTCTTTGTTACAGACTTCCATTTGTTTTCTTATGTATTTCTCTACTTAGTTTCCTGAATTAAATTGGATTAACTTCCCCTCTTTCCCAATTAATGCTGTTAACAGTAATAACAACCATAATGCGTGAACATCTGGCATTTTAGTACACAGTAAGCTTTTAGAAATACCAGATATGAATCTATTGAAATCTGTCTCTATAGTGATTTTCCCAGTGTTTTGTGGCTTAGATGATAAATTCTTCTTTCCTCTCTGGTTTGCCTTCATTATCAAGGTTTGTTAATTCTTTAGATGCCAGGGTTAGATAATTAAATACCCCTTTGTAATTACTGTGGTGCCTGTGGGTTTGAGATCTCTAGCTCATTAGGCAGTATGCTGTCCTTCTAAGATATTTGAGGGAAATACTTTCATACTCATCAAAGATCTTTGTGGCAAATTAAGGTCACGGCTGTCTCTTTGACAGGCTGAAGGCTAAGGTTTTATTTCTTTTTCATTAGTTACTGCTAGGGCAGTTCATATCAGCAACAGCTTTCTGAATCCAAATATTGAACAGCCAGTTCTTCAAAACTTCGGTGCTTTTTGTAGCAAACGTGTTGCCCTTATAAATTACTGATGACTTCTTTGCTATAGTGAACAGAGTTATTTTGTGGGGCTGCCTGCACTTTCATACACTCTAAGGTGAAGATTGGCCTTACAATGTCTTTCATTTCTACCCTGTCACAGCTCTTGACCCCTTTACAAAGTTTTTTATTATGGCTGAAGAAAGAATTGGAGCAAACTACCAATTATTCCCCCTTGTAATTTTGAGAAAGTGCCAGCTGTCAACTGCAGGTGAGAAGTATGAAACTCACACTGGGGTTACCCGTCCTAGAGATTTGTGTTGACTTTCTGTTATCTATTTAGATGTCTTTCCGTACCCATCTTCACTTGTTCAAGCAGTTCTTGTGAATGCTATAAGGCTGCGCTTGCTAGTGAGGGTTTGGACCACGGCATGTGAACTCCTGGTTCAGTTCATCATTGCACTTTTGTTTAGTAAAACTTTGTATGATTTGATGTCTTTTCACTAACATGGGAAGGAAAATACTTCACTATTATACAAGGATCATAAAGAGTCTGAATACTAAAATGGTGAATGATGCTGCATTGCTTGCTTAATGGAAAACAAGCAAATAGAGCCAATGAACTCTTAACATGAAAACCCTGGAGATACACAAGAATGAGAAATAGGAGATGGATATGGCTGATTTAGGAGGTAAACCTATTTTTAATCTGGAGAATAGTTGGAAAGGAGAAAAAATTCCTTTCCAAACACAAGGATGGGCTAGCAGGTGTGCAGGTGTAGCAGATGAAATGGGTTAATTGTGTCCCTCCATCCCCACCTGTGGTAGATTGTCTACTCTGCAGTGCCTGGAAAGAATTGGGAAGGTAGATTGGAAGGTGAGCAGATTTGAGACATGTAGAGAAAAACCTGGGTTGAAACTTGTTTAAAAACCCTACAGAGGCACAGTTAATTTTTGTGTGAGGCAGAAGCCAGCTTATGAGCAGCAGAATGCACTCAGAAGAGAGCCCCAAGATGTTTTTCCCCACTGGAAAATTAATAGGGAGTAGCAGGCTGCTCTTCTGCTGGCTCGAGGCAAGCGATGGGAGGAAGGGCGTCCCAAAGCCTGCCATCACAAGCCTATCAGCACACAGGGGGGAAGGGTGTCACCACCGATCTGCCAGATGGAGCATGGTAAAGGGCAGCCTGCTGAGCAGAGAAGGCAACAAGCTTGAAAAGACAAGCACATTGATGAGTGTACCATCTCCCCTAGGTAAAAATGAAGCTGCAGACAGTGTTTACAATTGCATCTCACTGATTCATAGAGGCAGAGTTGGGGGGTGCAGGTATAACTTTGATTTATTGGGTTGTATTAGTAAACAACTGCATTTGATTGTACCTTGAACCAAAATGCCAGCTCCCTAACTTTAGGGCTGTATGTGAGTCTGTGCCTGGAACCTGGCCGGTTGAGCTGGCAGCAAAATTCCCATCGACTAATGTGGAGCTCAGATTGGAGTTCTTACATTGCGGGAGAGATGTCCTATAGCACCAGGAACCGGGGCTACAGAGGTTGAGAAGTACTTGAAGAGTAATGCAAATGCCATTGGGCAAAGCTAGATCCAACTATAAATCTCATGAAGAGCATCTGTCTTTTTGTGTCTCCATGATTTTTATTTTTTACCACCTGTGACTCCAATGACAGGCATCGGATTAAAAGAAAAGCAGCACATTGTCAAGTCTATTTCAAGTGTGCTGTGCCTTACGTGGTCATCTCTGATGCTGGACATGATCTGTGAACTTTTGTTTCCAAGAATTTTAACTCTACAGGTATGATGGCTTTTGCTGACATGGAAGTTGAAGGCCATAAATAACACTCTAATTTGCAAAGTTTTCAGTTTATAGTGCTCCAGTGCATGGAGCTATGAAGCAGATTTTCATAAATCTTCTCTTTTTATCTCATCTGATGGTTTCTTTTTAGATCTTACCCCGCCAGCAATTTTCCACTTTGCCGGACAAATGAATGCATACCGGCAGAACGTCCATGGCAGTTGAAAGGTTAATGAAAGGAAAATGTAGTGACATCAAAGTAAGTTTTATTAAGTGAAGCTTTGATTTTCTCTGTTATTGGCTTTTCTATATGAACAAACTTAAATTCTATGTAAAGCATATAAGCACAGACTACTCGTGAGCAGAAAGCACGAGAGTACAGCAAAGAATATCAATTTGTTGTTTTTCTGTAGTTCCTTCCAGCTGAAGGTCACAATGAATGCATTACATTTCAAGGGTCTGTACTCTTACATGTGTGTTAAATCTTTCCAGTTTCTTATTATAATTAAATAAGAGACTGAAGCAGAGAGTTGTATATTTAAAGACGAGAATAAATGTCTGAGGCAGCCCTAGGAGGAGATGTTGGATATTTTGGTTCCCAGTTTTGGCCCTTCCCTAAATGAGACTTTCTTTATAAGGCTGTTTCTGTGCAGATATGGGGCACAGCACTCTGTCAGCACTAAGCAGATAAATAATAATCATCCGACATTCACAGTTGCACCTGACATACCAAATTTATTTGAGAAAACTTCTACTGCTGGCAAATACCAATTCCATGTCTGCATGCCAATTATGGGATAACTACCTTTTGTGAAGAAGAGAAAAGCCTATTGTTTTAAGGGGTTTTCAGAAAATTATACACCTGAAAGAGGTCACTTTCCATTACGCTTGAACAATTTCAGTTATCTTAAAAAACCATGCACATAAAAAAGAAAAAAGATCCTACAATTTTCTAAATTGCAAAAAAAATTCTTCTCTCTCTCATGTTCATTCCACCCAGGTTAGCTGCTGTGTTAGTGCTACAGGAGTTGAAGGCTGTAAAATGCAGAGGCAGGTTTTGATTTTAGGTGAAGCTGTGCAGTACTCACATTGTTTCTTTTTCATGTAATGTGTGGGGTTCATCTTGGACACCTGTGGTGGTAAAGGTTTCTTGGGGAAGCGAAGATGAAGAGCAGAGGATGGATAAACAAAAATCAGGAAAGATTTCTAAATGTTGAGAGGGTGACCCCCTTTTTCAAGGACTGAAGATTGGTGATAACTCTGAAGAAGTGTTTAAGGGGGGCAGAAAGCAGGAACTCTGGGTATGTTACAAGTATAGATTTTTTGTGTGTTTTTAAAGAAATGCACTTGACCTTTTTGTCAGTAGCTTTATTGAGGGATTTAATTTTGTCTTTTTGATACAGAATAATATGAAAATAGAAAATAATTATTGGCACATATGGTATTTAACAAAAAATACAAGCAATGTTTTCCATGAACTTTTACAATTAACAGCAGGTAATATATCCACTTCCAGCCCTGGTGAAGTAGTATTGGATATTATTTGTTACACTGTTTTGGGAGGAAAAACCCCAAGTTTTTCCTATTAGTACTTCAATGATGTGGTTCTGTGTAAATGCAGATTCTGTAATGATATACTGGTCCTTTATGGGTCAGATTCCTTTCACTCTGTGTTACGGCAGCTTCTGCTGCAGATAAGATATATGACTTGGCATATATGGGATTTATACTCACAGCTTCTATCTTGTCCTATGTGGAAATCCACTG
Organism: Pandion haliaetus; assembly: GCA_013401275.1. Taxonomy (NCBI): domain Eukaryota; kingdom Metazoa; phylum Chordata; class Aves; order Accipitriformes; family Pandionidae; genus Pandion; species Pandion haliaetus. The sequence continues at coordinate 187,666 of VYZV01024546.1, forward strand.
TATCAATATAAGCATATGTATAGCTGATCCCATACTAGGGATGTTATTCCACTTTAACTACACCAGTACTGTTAAAAAATGGTGATGTAGGGAGGAAAAAAAAAAGGGGGAGACGAAAAAAAAAAGGGGGAGGCCAAAAAAAAAGGGGACAAACCCACAAGGATCTGAAATTCCATTGAAAGTCAATAAAGCTTTAGCACAGGAGTTACTTATATCCTTTTGTAAATGTTACCTGCTTTTTCTGGGTGCAAAGTGCAGATCCTCAGTAGAAGGCTGGCTGAACACAGTGAGTCTTGAGGAGGAGGATGGGAAGAAGATAACAAGGCCACTGGGGAAGGACACAAGGCAATGGAAATTGTCTCCGGCATAGCAGAGTTGTGGGTAAAGAGGCGTGAAAAAGGAGGTGTGGGAAGGATAGGCACGGAGAAGGAGGGGAAGAAATGAGAGGGCTTGGAGGGAAAGTAAGAGCCATCATGCACTTGGGAATGCTGGCTGGGGAGGAGAAGCCTGGCTGTCCTTTGCCGGCAGTGGGGTCTCAGAAATAACCTTGGTCATTCTTCTCACACAGTTGTATTTCACATGACTCTAACCTGCAAGATTTTAAGGTGGTCAGTATCTGCAGTTTCTAAAGCTGTCTTGTCCACTAGTTAATCGTATGGCATAGTTTTCATTGCAAATGAAAGCCAGCCTAATGAGTTCTTCTGGGAAGGGGGGTGTTCTGTTTCACAGTTCAGGTCCTGGCACACGCTGGGTCGGGGCATCCCTGAACCGAAGGGCTGTGGGGGTTGCAGCTTCATCAACCAAAGCTGTGCAGGACCGGCACTCCTCAGGTTCTGCTGGGTTTGCTTCCACCTACGTTCAGGTAATATTTTCACATGGAGGAAGGTGGAATGGGGGAGAGGACAAAATAGAAGTTTAACAAGATATATATAAATTGGCAAAAATTGCCTGCTAGTCTGTTATTTTATTAAAAAAGTGTATTTTTAATATATATTTTTTTTAATCCCTGATGGCAAAGAATTCAGCCAGGGATTTTATTCTTGCATTAAAGCCTCTACCATCGCTGAATTTCATTTTACTGTAACTGATGAATTGTTTTAAGGCTGCATGGAGTTTCATGGTCAAAATGGAGACGAGTTGAAGAAAACACAGAATAATTAAGAATTCTGCAATTTTACATATCAGTTCCCTTATGATAATTGGCCTGCAACATGAAATATTTAAAAACACAATCAAACTTGGTCTGTATACATGAGGATATGTTTGTGTATCTGTATGTTAGCACTGCGCGATGTATTAGTTGCTTGCAACTAATTAGTTGCTAGCTACTCACAGCATCTGTATTTCCGATCCCGTGGGACTCTAAGGAATGTGACCTTACTTTAATGCTTTTCTGTGCTTTGAGAATCCCTCCTTTGTATCTGCTACTAGGACGTGTTTTGTTGCTTTAATAACAATAATGCTTTGCACTCTTTTTAGATTTAGATCCCAAGGACATCTATAAAACTAGACAAACATTATCTCTATTATAAAATCGCATCTCCTCCTTTAGAGCTGGCCACTTAAAAACAGAGCGGGCTGATTAATTATTGGGTGTTGCTGTTGCAGGGATTAAAATAAACTGTGCTGGAAGTGCCAAAGATGGGACTCTGCCCTGGGTCCCAATTGCACAACTCCAGTGGCTTCCCTTGACTCTTTTACTCCTCCGGTGGCTTCTCCGCATGCCACCGATGCGGGTATCTGCTCCCAAGTGAACGGGTTGCTTGAATAAGGGAGCTCTGTGCTCCATCACAACAGGAAAGGAGCTACTTGGAGTACATCCATTTACACACAGTGGTGACTTGCGATGGAGATTGCGGTATCTCTATGTCTGGACGTACGTCCAGACGAAGAGAGAGAAGAGAAAATGGCTCTATTTCTAAACAAATGACATATATTTCTGGGGGCGTCTGACTGCGTAACAATGACAGGAGATATTGGGGTTTTGCTCTGCTTTCCCTAATGTGCTTCTGTCTACAAGGGTGAAGAGAAGTTTGAGCTCACTAGAACAGATTTATTTCGACAATATAGAATCATGTTGATGTTCTTGAGGCCCAGGGAAGTTTGATTAAAGAGGTTCATTATGTCTAGAATTTGGTATAATGCTTGGTGCATAGTTCTTAAATATGCTGAAGTTTACCAAATCAGTACTTAACTTGTATTTTGATGAGCATGTTGTTTGTGTCTAGTAGATGATGCAAGATTTTCCTTTTTTTTATTCAGCACTAGAGCCACGTTTAAATTGGAGCTTGTTCGGTGGCTATTTTCTCTTTAAAAGGCCATATTATATAGGATGCAACACTCTGGGATCTTGCCACTTGTGTTCATTGAAGATCTCATGGCACTTCTGGCAGGAGCTAGGTGGCTGGACTTTATGTCCTGGCTTGTACTCCAGTTTGCACTGGCCAAAATCCAGTATGAGTAATTATATTCTGCATGCCTTAATTCCCCCAGTAATTTCAATTAGAGTTAGTATTGTTCTTCATGCCTGATCCTAAAATGTTGCGTGGTGTTGCTGTGTGATTAAACTGGTGCGACATTCCATCCCAGAGGTAGGTAAAATGATCTTGGCTTCACACTTTGTAAAGCATTTCCTTGGGATGAATGGGCAAAATAAGCATAAAAGATTATTACTGTTTATCTGAGAAATATTGATGGCAAGGCTTTCTGCTTGTTTGTTAGTCTTTTTCTTTACACTCAAGCAAGAAGTGTTTGAAACTCGAGACATGACGAAGAAAGTATAATTAGGCTTGTTGCTCAAGGTGTTTTAAAGGTTTTAAACCAAATGAAGATAATGTACCTTAATTGCATTTGCATAATGGACATAGTTGAAATCAGGTCCCTTTTTTTAATGTCTGTGACTTCCTCAGCAATGTATGCAAGAGCCAACTTTCTACATGTGGCAAAAAGGAAAATTGAAGCTAAATCTGGATGGAGTTTAGTATGTGAGCAGAGTTCAAATGAAGATGTAGTTGTGCTTAGTGCACAGGGAGGCAGCCATCGTTATTCAAAGTGGTCACATGTTAACATTTGGGATTTACCAAGTCCTTGATCTCTGAGATACCGAATGAGCTCATTCCATCTGACTGCACACTCAAATCAAGCCTGAATTGCAGAAGATAAGACCTTCTGCAGAGTGCATACATGGTTTTTTTCCACCCCGCTATTCACCTGGCCCCAAGATGTCACACCTAAGATGGATTAAAAAAAGCTTTGATGACTAAGAAGCATAAATAATATTACAACAGTCTCCTGGAGTCAGAGGAGTCACTGAACAAGGGCAAATCACATGTATGTTAGCTCCTGAGTGGGGAACTAACCCTGGAGAACTGAGAGTACGTACAAGTTACCTTCATGGCCTGCCCCATATCAGCAGAATTGGCATGCTGCTTTTTAAGCCTACAAACCCAACTCGTTCCTGGAAGTAATGTAGATCCTCAGGGGAAAAAAAAACAATCTTCCTTGCTCCAGAAATTGTCCTTGGTATCAGATGTCAGTAGCTCCCCCTCAAGCAATCTCAGCAAGGCTGAGACAATCGACAGCCATGCATGAGCACATTAAAATATCATGGAAAACACTGTTAACTAAATGAAAATTTGTGGGTGCTGGGTGGTATTTTAGAGGGAAAGGTTGCCTTCCTAGGCTGATAGGACAATGGTTCCCTTGAACCAGTGGCTTTTGGGGTTAGTAAGAATATTTAAGAGCCGTGTTTTGGGCAAGGTGTTTCTTCTACCTCTTTTATAATTTCAAAAGCTTTGTAAAATGCTCCTGAGCTGCAGTTTCTCAGCTTTAAATAATTCAGGACTGAAATCAGTGGTCCTTAATAAGGCAAAGCTCTTAATCGAAGTAAGGTTTTGCTTGAGCAGGTCAGACTTGGCTCTGAAATAAAACCTAGGACACTTGATAGGAAACAAGCTTTTTTCTTTTTTTAAAAAAAAGTTAAGATACTAGTAATAACTATTATTTTAATAAACAAACAAATGTCTTTCCAACAAGGGCAAAATCACAATACCTCATGTAGCACTTGGATCTGTCTGTCCCTTCAAATGTTTAGTGTGTTTATGTGCTGGTTTTCGTAGACTGCACTTGCTCGCAGGAAGCAGGTTCCTCGTGCAATAGTATTTAGATTTCTTTATTCAGTGGGGCAGTAGCTTGACAGAATTCAACCAGCAGTACTGGTGATCTCCCATAATTTTTCACAATAAACAAATTGTCTAATAAATGGAGCCTCTTTCCTATTTGGGGAATAACTGTCACCAGGCTGATTTTATTTTTTGTTGTCACGAATGCCATATGAAGTGTGTTGGCCATAGCTGATGAAATTCCTTTAGCCGGCATCACCTGCTGTGCCCTTGCTCCCTGCTGGGGTGGAGTTAGGGTAACTCGCCACTCGGAGACCTTTATTCTTGTCTGTGGGCCGTGACTCACTGTTTGGTTTCATGTACAGGATTTTCTCTTGAGGCATTTCACTATTCAGTCAGTGTTCATAGAGGGTCAGTAGTTTTCTAGTCCCACAGTACTCTTTGTCCACCAAGACTTGAGGGGTGAAAGCAGGGAGCTGTAAGTTGGGAGTGAGTCTTTGGAAACCATATGAATTACTTGTTTTAACATGTCAAAATAAGGACCTCTATGAAGAATTCCCTTTTGACAAAATCTCAGCTGCATTCTCAAAATGCAGATGCAGATAGGATGATAGCATGGATAAGCTAAATAGAAGTTCATTATCACAGTGAGGTTTCTCACAACTGGTCTTAGTTAATAGAAGTCACACTTTGAACTATGTGTTGCCAAAATGTGGTACGTACTAGGGGAGACTGTTCCTGCAGAAGACAACTATGCTTGGGCCAATGACATTTTTTCTGAACATTCATGTATATATCCATATCCATTTTACTTAAATTTGCAACTTTTAGATCCTGTCTTTATTTGTTTAAAGAGGGGCAAAAGCATTTTAGATAAAGGTGGCTTTGGTTTTGTTCCTCCTTTTGATTTTTGGTCTACTCCCTAGAGCCTTTTTTGAGTATGGTCTTCAGTAAATTGCATTGCTTGAGTTCTGCAGTTGCACTAGATGTGGTCAAAGCACGTTACCCCATGGAAGATTAACATAAAGCATTATCTCTTCTAATGGACAGTTGTGCCAATTTTTTTTTCAGAAGTGACTTATGCAGAGGGCACACTGTGTTTTGCTGCAGTATTGATTCTTAAAATGTCTATATGTTTCTTAAAGAAAATTATCATTACTGTAGTTGAGACTACAGCTGTAAAATGCAAGATTTCTTCTTGGGTAATTCAGTGGATGGTGAACATGTTCAGGCTCGAGCCCCTAAGTGGAAAATAATATATGATAGTGAATCTATTTCAGAAAGCATCTTTAAAAAAACACACATTGCTACGTTATTCTTTCAGTTGATAATAACTATTTCTGGTATGTATCTCATTTGCGTGGTTTATGCCATCTGTTTTCTTTCCAAGTTTAGTATAATTATATTAGTTACCCATCAGACTTTGAAAGTTTTAAACACTGCTTTGGAAGTATGTGAAGAAAGTTGAAGTCATTGTTGTCTTCTGGCTTTGAATTCCACAGCTTCTAAGTAGAGTATGTCAAAATAGCTGCTTTAAGAAAAAACACAACTACCACCTTGAAAAGTAAATTGAGTTAATAATGGTATAGATAATAATCTAACTTCTGTATGCTGCAGATGTGAATTGTCAGAGGAAAAAGAAGATAAAGCAGTATATCATCAATAGGACTACATCTTAGATGATTTTTTGCATAATTTGCATAGTAATGAAAGAATTATACTCTTAGATTTCTTTGTAAGCTCATATGAGACACCTTCAAAATAATTTATAGTACTTGTATAGGAAGAAAGCCTGTATAATTTTACTGATGTTTCAGCTTGGCCATGTCAGCCTGACCTTCAATCATTGTCAATTGTTCCATTCAAACCAATCAATGAGAACATTATTAGTAACAGTAAGTGATCGCTTATGACAAATCAGTGCGATGTGATTAAATTGTCAGTGCAAATACACACGATTGTAGCTGTAGGTGTAAGGCAGTGGCCCAATGGCAGGAATATCTAAAACTGTTCTGTAGACTTAGGCATGTAAGTATTACCAGAAACAAATGTGTGGAAAGGGTAGTAAACTGAACACCAGAGATCAGTAGATGGTTTGTTGAAAAAACTGCATGTGAAATGTAAATGACAAAGAGAGCAACAATAGCAACCTACGCTCAAAGTGGTGTGTTTAATTTCTACTCCAGATTAAATTCAGGTCTGATTCATGGCATTAATTGCATGTTCCCACTGCTGTAATGCAGTTAGTTTCACTGAGTGTCTTGCTCTTCTTGACTCTGTACTCAAGTTTTGAGCGACCTACTGATAGAAACCTTTCAAAACTGTCATCCATCCTAGGAGAAGAACAGAGCCATTGCCTGAGCTGCAAGGAGGCTGTGCTGCTGTGCAATGCAGGCTCTCGCTAAAAGGTTTGGGCAGGGTCTGTGTTTCCCAGATAGCTTCTCTGCATAGTCACTAGACTGAATCCGGCTGGAAAATGGGACTGGAGACGATCCAGCTTGACAGGTGCATCTCCAAGGTGCAGTGCTGAATGCAGCCTTCCTATTTTTTCTGGCTTCTAGGATGTGATGGCAACCATAATGATGACTTCCTCTCTTTCCCCAAAGTCTTTCATCTGAGGGCCAACGGGCTACTGCACTTCCAGATTGCAGAGGGGATGCTGTTTCTCCTGGACCATGTCTGTCTTGTTGGCAGTTTTCAGCATCAAATCCAGTTTCCCTTTAGGAGTCTCCATCTTTTCTGTTTACTTACTACCAAAAGACTTTCTTGTCTCCTCTCCCCACTGGTCAGGTAGGTCTTCTGCTTCCTGTGAGAAGCTTGAGTCAATTGGAGGTTAACAGTCTTACTCAAAGCAACCATCAGAAAAAGGGATAAGTTTTTCATCAGCTGCCAAAGGAAGACCACTTTTGTCAAATGCTGTGTGCTGCTTACATCCTCCTTAGCTGGAAAAGGGTTGCTGAGAAGAGGAGCCAGGAGATCCGGAGGAAGGAACAAAGAAGAGGAAAGAGAAAGGAGAGCTCTTGGTGTTGTGTTAGTGTTTGTGCACATGTATGGTAAAGAGTAGTAAATGTGGGAGACAGTTGTGTGGGGAGGGGAAAATTACTAAAATAGCCGGAAATTTCATTTAAAACCTTTGGTTTTTCTTGATTGAGCGGTTGTAGGCGGGTCTGGATCCAATTTAGGATCTATTTTGGCTCCTCCTTGTGAATAAATACAATTTCTAGTGTTTGTCTTGATCACGATTCGTGCCAGCCCTCCTGCTGCTCAGCTTCTCACACTCTGCTCAGCTACAGAGTATTGCTCATTTCTGGGAAGGGTTATGGGTTATACTGAACCCTCTTACACTTATAAAATGAAGTGCTAGCCACCTTGCTTGCCATTTTGTTTATTAAGAGCTGAAATAATGGAAGGCCCCTTCCTAAAACAGAGTAGTGTGCAGCACTGCGGTAGCAGAAGCATGCTGTGCAAAATTAAGATTTCCAAAGGATTGGTGCACCAAATACAAGAATTCCATCACTGATGATCTGGGACTGAGTGGGACCCTGTTTTGGGGACAACCAGGTGAAACAGTAACACTAAAAGCCAAGGGGCTGTGGTGAGAGAAAAGCTAAGAGTAAATATTTGGATTACATGCTGGCTGACAGAAGAGCAAGAAGGTGGTGTCTTCTGTTTCTATGTCTATAGAAATAGGGCTTGTAAATAAATAGGATGTGTTAAAGGGACTTTGGAGTTTCTCATGAGATGATCTTTCTCACTGGCATTACGTCTGAAATGATTTGATTCAAAAGGGATAGCATTACTCTTTGGCACTAGTAAATGACAAGTGCAAGCTCCTCACGTGTTAACTAATTTGTCCCAGCAGCACCTCATTTCTCATTCCGCAAGGACTGAGATATTTCCATGAATGTGCTTTGCCATAGCACCACGGATCTGCCTCGAGTTCCTGGGCCCTGGTTCAGGTCTTCTGTCTGTGCTTTTCCGGCCTTAGAAAACAGACCCCCCACTTACACTGCCAGCTCCCTTTCTTCCAGTAGTGTGGGTATGTAACAGAAATGCAGGTTTCCATCTTTGGAAAGTACCAGCTTTATTTTCATGTTAATACTAAACTCCATCTCATTCTGCCTCGCTGTAAGTTTGGTAAAACTGTTGTCACTCCCACACTTCCTTTGTATTTGCCCCGTGCTTTGCAAGTCATAAGGAGGAGGCACAAAGTTTTGTGTCATTAACCGTTACTTCTAAGGGTTGTGGAAAAGGAAAGTCAGCACAAGCATTCAGCTGTGTTACGAACTACAGTTCATACCAAAGACATGGCCATTATATGTATTACATATGTTCACGCTGAACCTTTGCAGTAAATTTTGCCATGGTGAAGAAGACAGCTAGATTAGAGATGGTGTTGCACACCAGATCAGGTCAAGCCAGGAATTAATATGCCAAGACTTGATATTAACTTGATCGTTAAAGCACTGGCCACTTTATTGAATATATTCAAACAGGTTAAATCAGCCCCAAGCTCCCAAATAACATGCACAGAAGGTAAAAACTGGGTTATTCACTGGCCCTTCTTCATTACAAGCAGCGGCTCACATTGAACAAACTCTATATCCAGCGATGACCTTGTGGCTGCAGCAAGATGGGGGAGCAAAGTGTCTGGGCCAGAGAGATGATACAGTTCAGTGTGTGCAGGGCTGCTGGGCACTCGGGAGATCCATGTTCTGGCCCTGGTGATGCCATTGATTTGCAGTGTTGTTGGATGCAACTTGGCTTCTTGCTGTCCCTGCTTTCCTGGCTGTGAGAAATAACCTCTGTCAAGAGCTTTGAAGTCTTTACGGACTGTAAGGGCTAATTACTGCATAATAATTTAATGACTTACTCCAGTTGTTCCAGCTAATAGTTATCCATGTAAGAATATGAAACAGTATGTCAGTTCTTTTTACTGACAAAAGAAAAACCTTGAGTTTTTCAGTGTCACTAGCAAACAGTAGCTTAAAACAGTATTGCCAGCTGCCACATGGTTTCCAGGTAGCTATAATATTACTGAGATCTCAAAGCTGAAAAATCAGTTTAAGAGATAAACCTCTTTTTCTTATAAACTTTTTCCAAGCACTGCCTTAGCCCAGGTAATGTAGAACATACTAATTAGTAAAACTCTTTGTTTTTTAATCTTCCTTTACCTTTCCCTCGTCAACATCTGATTCCCATCCCCATCATCCATGTGCGATTGAGAGGAGTTTCCCTGCAGGTGTTGTTTAAGGGTCTTTCTCCAGAACAGGTATTTTGTCCAAAGCTAGGGCTAACCTTTGCTCCCATGTTTCATGCACTCTCACCATTATCCGGGCTCTGCTCTGCTTTTTTACAAATGTTGCTTCCTGCTATTAACTTTCCTTTTACTACTTGAAACAAAACAAAACAACCTTCCTTCCCCAAAGCCCCAGATTTCACCAGCAGGTATCCTTCTCTATTCCCTTTTCTTTGCTGTGTTTCACTCCAATTACATGAGGAATGTGGTTTCCCTTTGAAGTTCCCTTGCTGCTTGGCTCAGTATTGACAGTCCCCCATTGTTGTGTATCATCAGCAGATCTGATAAGTTCACAGCTGGCTCCTCCACTGCAGTTGCTGCTGATTAGGAACAAAAAGGGGCATTATTGAACCTTTCCCCTCTACTTACGTGCATACCTGCTCCTACAGCCCGTATTCTCAGTGGTTTTTTTGGAGGGGGTCTCTTCCATGGTTTTGGTTACTTCACCCCAAAAACAAATGGGGGAAGAGACATCCTTTCAGTGCTGCCTATGATTACATCGCAGCAACCCAATTTTGTGTGCACACACCCTAACGCACACACCCGTGCACCCCAACAGTTGGATCAGGCAAGAAAATTTCCCCTTAGTTTGACAGTTCTTGCAGGACAGGTACGTGATCTCCATCCTTCAGTATGCTGTTAACTATAGACCTGGAGGTCCTGAAAGAAGTAGGTGATACTGCTGTGTGGTAGAGAGCTGGAATGAGCAAGGCACCCTGGAGTTAGACAGGTGAATATGCTCCTTAAATTTGCTTTGGGAAAAATCAGACTAGCTACAGCTCTGTAGGATCTTTGAGGAAGGTGCTTTGTCCTAGTGGAGGTACCTGTTTGCCCCTTCCTCTGCTTGGCAGATAACATTTAACACGGGCAAGAGAAATGCCTTAATCTCTAAAAAGGCTCCCTCTCTCAGGGTGAGAGAATTTGTTAATTTTCTGTATTGTTAGGGTTTTAGTTACTTTGCTGAAAGCGTCCACAAGGGGCCAGTCTACCGATTACTTGGGGATGCAAACGCTTACCCGTGGGGAGCTAGAACAAGACCCTCCAAACTCTGGGCATACGTACGGTACAGTCTTGTAGCCATTAGCAGGAAAAGCATCTGAGCTACACTGAATGAGACACACGGGTGTGAAAGGTTCTTTAAATTACTTTTTAAAGCTGTCGGTCTCCTATACCATCTAGTCCTTTCCTTATTGTGTAGTTACTTTGTGGTTTTAATTAATATTATGATTATACAGCAGACATGCTTCTATAGCATCTGTTGCTGTGGCAGCTAGACACTTTAATTACAGAGATTAAAACACAAATCAAGGACAATACAGAGTCGTTATGATGATAATTACTTCATTTGAATATTTGTAGAAAACTGGCCACTTGAGCCACTGAGGTTAATGTACAAACATGTGCCACTCGGTCTCTCTGGAGACCTGTGTTCAGGCGGCTGGTTGGGACAGGGAAGGGGGAGAATGGAGGGCACCTTCTTGCTGTCACCTTCCTGAAGTGTTTGAGCTGTTGGAAGAATTGATACGTTTAGCTTAGGGGGTGACAAATTTGCTCATCCAGGGTCAAGACCCCAGTCTAGGGCTTCAGTTGTTTTATTCTGTTATTTATCTTAAAATAATTTTTGCTTAATCCTAATCCTTTTCCCGTTTCTTACCAAAATGAAAATGCTGGAGGAAGGATTTTTAGTATTTACTTAAAGGAAGCTTGAAAATGCATGCCATGTTTAAAAATTTGAAATACTAATATAAGAATTTTTACTTTTTTAGAACACGAGCTGTTTGGTGGGTTGAAACAGTTTCATATGTTTAATACAAATTTGGGATTATTCTAGTCCATCTCTATAAGCATTTCTGATTTCATGTGCGGGGAGGAAGATTGCTTGACATAATTAATCTGACTTTAAAATCTCCATATAATTTAGGCTTGTACATCCAGCCCCCAAAGCTTTCATAAGGCATAAGAATACTTGCCAGCCTCAAAATAGGGTTAAAATCTTTGTCTTCAGTTGTTTTTATTTTACAAAAAGAAATCTGTAATTTAAGAATCTTTGTATATTGCTCCTGTCTGCTTGTAAATACCTTCTTTCTTGATACTCGAGTGTATCTGTTCTTCCCACTAGATTTTCTGCTTGCTCGCTCGCGTGTTTGCTTACTCTTTAAATAGAAGGAACGGAATATGATCTCCCCTTAATTCTTGGCCCAGAGGTCTGTAACAAATCTGTTGTTATCTGGCAGTTCGTAGTTATCAGTATGCTGGTGCAGTGGTCACTGGGAAATGTAAGTGCTGCTCCTTTGAATGCAAAGGACCCTGATACTTTGGTCGTACGCTCCCTGATTTCGCCACCGTGCATCCTCCTTCATCATTGCCAAACCCGCTTGTCTCATGCTGTCACTCTGGCAGGGAACTGAGAGTCATAATCATATTAGAAACATGGCAGGTTAAACTCAGAAAGGAAAACTAAAAAGGGTCTCTCCAGAAGGATTTCTGACTTCTGAAAAATCTCCAAGTCATCTACTGCCAGCATTGCTAGACACCAGGGGATTGTCACCTGCGGTGCAGTAAAGGAAAACATTTCTTTTTGAAAGACTACACCACCATATTCTTCCTTAACTAGGCAGAAATAAGGGGCTACCAGCAGGAGCTAACTATAAACCTACAAAGAGTGACAAATAAACCAAACAGAAGCAATAGACTATATGTGGTTGTTCGCTGCTTGTCTCCCTGGAGAGCTGTAGGGATGCTCTGTGTGAAGGTGGAAAGAGCAGCATGTGCACTGTCTTCCCTTTCCTGTCGCCCGCTCTTGATGTAAAGTAAGACTCCCTCCTAAATGCACTCTTGTTTGAGAGAAAGCTTGAACGAAGCACAGAAAGTGTTTCCCAACCATATTCCCTTCCTCTACATATTTCCTGTATGTGGAGGAAGGAAGCCAGATCTCTAATTGTTGCTCTAATGTTTGTCCCCATGGATCCTCTTAGGGAAACAAGCTGTGTCCTGTGGGGAATTTCCCTATGTATTTACAGCAGGAGTGAGTTTTACTTGCAAGTGAAGGAAGACTTTAAGGGACACAGCTGCATTTTGATACTGTGGTCTATCCAGGGGAGTGGACACCTGCCTACTTAGAACAGGTAAAACAAGAGCTCTTCAGGCCATACAATGCAACTTTTATTTTGTACAGGAGATTTCATTTTGGGGTGTCCCAACTATACTGTAGAATTATACAGCAGAAAGTATGTGGTCAAAATTAAAGCGGAGTAGAGGCATGGAGCGGTGCATAAATGAAAATCAGAAATATAACTGAAGGAAGAGCTTGCAAGGTTGGCCAAGACAAAGGGAAAACCCATGTTTTCATATTAGGTTTCATAAAAGATGGTATTGCTAAGCCAAAGAGATAAAAGGTCATTTGACTGTATGGCAGAACCTAGAAGGAAATGTTGTCCTATGGGTAGAAGAGTGGTGGGAAGCATCATCTGTTTCCCTTCTCTTCTTGTTGATGGGGAGTTGACAAAGGTAGAGGGAGAGACAGCTGAGAGTTTTCCAAAATGTTAAAAGATGTTCAGTCCTATGGCTTGGGCTGGCGCTAATGATCAAGTTACCTGTTGTCAGTTGAGCAGAAGTGTCTTTGTGCAAACTTTTAGCCTGCAACAAAACCAAAATAATTCAGCTTAGTTTCTATTTTCAGTGAAAAAAGTTCAGTGCGCTTCTCGGTATCTCAGTGCACAGGCAGTTACTGGTTTCTGTGTGCACAGGCGATGTAGTTCTTGCTTATTTTCGATAAGGAGTGAACTACCAGCTTTTAAAATCTCATAGTCCAGGACAATGGGATGAAAAGGGTTGTATGGTTTTGTTTTGAAAGGGAGATAGTTTTGAACCAGACTGTGTTAAAGAAAGAGTGATGCTGCGGAACAGCCTGATGACTGTGGTGAGGCTAGACTTCTTGGTGAATTGATCATCTACAGGAATTTCAGTGCAAGTAGACCATGGGAAGGCCCTGGAACAATAAATCTAATTACCAGGCTCAAAACATGGCTGATTGTACAGAGTAAGCTGTTGAAGTAATTACATACAGGGCTCTCCTAAATAATATCTCAGAAAAAACCTTTTTTTATTCCTTACATGAGTTTTCTACAGCATACTGTCTTCTATATTGGCCGCATTGAGCTGTTGGCATCCCAGCATACTTGGCTCTGGGACTTTTGGAGTACACTAATGTTTTCTATTTGCTGAGAGGACATACAGGAGCTGCTAATAAGCAGCTCCCAAGGCACCATTCCTTAGCATGTCCATACAGCGTCTTAGTTTCTAAGTGTGATGGATCACTAATCATACTGGTGGCATTAAACCAATTAATAATAGAAAAAACAATAAAATGTTGCATTTCCCTGAAATTAATAGAGGCTTTGTCAAATACTTTAGTAGTGCTGGGATTTCATTGCTATTATTTAAACATTTTAAACACCTGAATTGCATTTTAGAATTGTGTTAGTTAAATGCTTAACTAATCCAGATACTTAAGATCAGCAGGTGTATGTCTGTACATACACACCCTATGTTCCTGTGGATGCACGCTGTGTATGTAAATGCCTATAGTTACATGACATATATATTATGTGTGTAGCCACATCTGCCTACGATAGGTCCTTTGTTACCGCTCCAGACTTATTTGTCAGACACCATTGGACAACTTAATTCAGAGCATTAACAGTAGTTTCTTTTCATTAACAGTTTTGTTAACTTGGGAGCCAGTAGTCATTAGAGTACAGTGTGAAAACAACAGTATTGTTTCCCAAGTGTCAGAGAAGTTCTTGATGTTTTCAGGTCCCCAACTCAGTCTTAACCTGTTAATACTCCTATGCCACTGGGCACTGAATGTCCACAGCTGGATCTATCCCTTCATTCTTCCTTTAAAGACAGTGTTAAGAGGGAACCCCACCTGCCATCCCCATGAGCTGCTAGAATGCCTCTTCATGCTACCTTTCTCTTGTATAATGGCATACATAAAATTAACTAATACTGAACCTTATCTGCCTTCAAGATTTTTTGTGTTAAGAATGTCCAGACATTTGCTACAAAGGTTTGACTCCAGAAAATCAATTCTGCCACTACTGGAGTGCCGATGTCCGCTGCATGTATACAGGGAGAAGTAAATCTTGTAGTCCAGATGTACATCCTGCTTTAGCTGACATCTGTGATCTAACAGACACAACATATGCCTCTGTTTCATTCATACCTCCTCAGCCGTTTAACAGTGTGAGTCCTAATTTCACTAAAAGTATGTCATTTCTTCAGTGTTTTGGGGGTTTGAATCTAGGACAAGAGTATCAGCAGAGAGCAGCAGGTACAAATATTCAGCCTGTATATCTTATCAGATATTCAAGAATGCAGTAAGAAATGTCAGAGAGAGCTTTCTACGAAATATTTAATTAACAGCAACAGCTACAGAAATGAAAAACAACATCCAGGCAATTACAGTGTTCAATAAAGCAGCTCTCAGAGGATGGAGCAGCAACGGATTAGTGACTGACTGGCATTTAAATATGTTATCAACCAGTTAGGGAGACCAGAGTAAATTTGCTCCCCTGGGGATCAAGCTAGTAGAAGTATTATAACTATATTATTGTTTCTCAGGGCAATCAATTGAATTACATGGTGCAGTAGTCTAGGACGTTTGGCTGTTATTCCAGCAGCTGGTTACGTGATTTGTTTCACTGGACATTAATACAATGTACTAGGTGAGATACTTCTGTCAGTTTGCAAACAGCTTTTTCTTGTTTAAAATCAACAATGTATACACTCCACTTTTGGATTTTAAATGCAGTGTGTGCTGGAAAGTCCGTAATTTATAAAAGTGGTGGAATATGCTAATTTTTGGACATTAAAATAGAACACAATGAAGAATTTATGTTATCTTTACCTCCAGGGCCAAATATATGCTGAGAAGGCATAATTAATCTACGACTTGTAACGCCTTCTTTTCTTATGATCATGCAAAAGTGTGGATAGTTTCACTGATTGGGGATTTTTGCTGTTATAGATTTTACATTAAAAAAAAATGGAAGCCCTAGAATAAATAACTGCTTTTAGTATGATGAATGAGATAAAATTAAATGAACTGCAACCATACTTCATTGCAAGCTAATGTATTCCCTTTACACATACGTATAATCTTGACACAAAAACACCATTTCATGATGAAGCCATACAGGAAAGGCATACTCCAGTGTACACAGATACATGTGTAGTTGAATTTCTAATTGCATCTGGTGGTTGAGTCCATTGCTTCTCTCTGTCTCTTGGTAGAGTACAGGGATGCAAAGGAACTTGTAGGGAGTTGGCAATTTGCAAAGTTGGACCTAATAAATAGGTTTTGTATTGATTTACGTTTGATGCTGACCCTTTTGGCAAGGAAATTAAAATGAATCAGCATCCCTTCAATAAATAACTGGTCCAAACCCCACAGTGTATGAGCCAAAGGATAGCAAGCCAAAATGATTCAGTAAGAGATCCACATTTCTTTGATATCATTCATTCTTTCTTTCTAGCAGCAACGTTGCCTAGGATAGCCTGTTGAGCCAGTATTGTAACAGACTCTTTCATAGGGAGATGCAGAGCAGCAGAGAACAGCTTGTTATTTTTTTTCTGCCATAGCATTTATGTAGATAAATTTTCCCCTACAGCCCCTTTCTTCTCAGTTTCTCTTCCAAAGGTGAGAGCAACCTTTGCTCTGAGGACACTAAGAGCCAATATAATGGTCCAAGAGAGAGCAGCTACCAAAAGGGACATCACTGTAAATTTCTTTCACTCTAAGTGCATGTTATTGATGGTTGGAAGTGAGGAAGAGCCCTGGAGAAGTCAACCTGTTGAATACCCAGGTGTCTAGGAGTCCCCAGAATAGCTAAACAATTTTCCATTAATGGCATGCTTAACTTTATAAGAAGAGACTGCTATTAAAACAAAATAATACATCAATATGAACACATTTATGTTCATGAAGACAATTACAGACAAGCATGTCATGCTAGTAAAGCCCTCCTTGAACAATGACTTGTGTAAATCAACAAGTGTCCCAGATGCAATGCTGATTACATACAAAGCTGGTAAAGTGGGCAGGATGGTCTGATCCAACTGGCAGGAGAGGAACTAAAGCAGGGTCCTCTTGCTCACTGCTGACTAGCTCGTCATGCAGGAGAGAGGGGTGTCGTGCGTTGCCTTATCTTGCAGATGCCAAGATATAAAATACATTACTGAGTAAGAAGTCCTTCACTAAAAATGGACTATGTGCTGTATTTTCTAGCTGAGAAATGGCTTATCAAGAAAAAAATGGGACCAACTGCCCTGAGATGTTGCTGCTGGAATGAAATTCTGGATGAGATAAAGTGCAGACTGAAGAAAATGCGTTTTTCTTCTCTTTTCCCATTGCACTAACTGCTGAGATGTTTTGAGAGCTCCTGAGCATCCCTCAGCAGTCTCTGGTAATTCCACATCACAGCAAGGAGAGAGGGGCAGTGGTCAGGCAGGTGAGAAACTCATAGAAAAGCTGTTTGTACGCTGCTCAGTCTGCCCAGTCCCAATTAAAAGGGGCAGTGTGGATGATCCACTCTGGTGTCTTACACCTTGGAGAAAATTTGTCAAAGTGGAAACAATTCTCACTGTGAAAATTATGAAGTGCCCCTCTAAAGTTAAATATTAAGGATCAAGTTGCTTGAAGCTCACGTGGTTTTCCCCATTACCTCTGTAATACAGGGAATTGAGGGAAGCAGAACTAGAAAGAAAAAGATGTTCTGAATAACAGAAGCCTGAAGTTAATTAATGCTCAGAAAGTGGTTTGAAGATGAAAAGCACTGCTGCTAAGTGTTATTAATAGTGGAGTAACCCTGCTGTTAATTATAAATAACAATAATGCTACAGAGCATGCTACATGCAAAGATCTCAAAATCCTTTTGAAATATGAATCACTGATTTATTCTGATATTCTAAATGGCAAGAAGGAGACGTGGAGGCATGTAACAACTCGTTCCAGTAAGGCATTAAGTACATAAGTAGAGGAGTCCACGACTGCAGTCCAGATCTCAGACTTGCATTTTACAGGTTTAACTCCTGCAGACTGTTCCCTGGCTGTGCAAACACTGTGCAGCAGAGTCCAGCCTCTGACTTTTCTTGAGTTACACAGGAATGCCTAATTGTGCACAGTATTACCAATGAACTGAGAAGACGTGTACCTATACCTTTGATTTCTCTTCTATAATGTTAGGAAATGCAAGGAATCCTTGTAAGGAGTCTGAAGCTGTATAAAATGGACAAAGCAATCCAGCTCCGATGCAGTAATTGCTCTGAAAGCATCCCTGGGATTCCAGTCTTGCTGTACATGTGAAAATAAAAACATTCAGTATTGCTCCTCCTTGCCACTGCTTTGTTTTCAGCATGGCATGATACCAGGCTGAACTCTGAAACAGAGGTTTCCTAACTCAAAGCCTGGTACTTATTCCTAGAATTCTCAAAAAGGAAGTCTGTGGAATAAAGTGATTCAATTGGGGCTGAGCAACAGTGACTGAATTTCAGTCAGAGATGCTAATCACACCCAAGGACCCATTCCCTAGTTTTAGGGAATGGCAATGTAAAAGTAAAATAAAAAAGAACCAGCTCCTGCGATAAAAGGAGCATCTCATCTAGGTCTTGCACTGTCTCTGGTTTATTGTGGCTAATAGACATTCTCTGAGGTATTAGTTTGTCTCTCAGTTTCATCGGGCCCTTTTTAAATGAGGATTTTTAGTTCTCAAACTAATCTTTTCCTGTGAAGGAGGGTTTATTTGTATGCTGTTATTGTCATTAACAGTGTAATCTTCAGTCTTAATGTTAGTGTGTCTATTTTGTGCTTCCTTAGGGTAGCTGTGAAGTACTTCTCCACTAACCCATGAGTGCCTGTTTTCACATCTTACCGAGGACTATTGTGTATTGTTCTCATCTGCTAATAGAGAAGATTAGCTGAATCACAGCAGTCTCCCAAGCAGAGATATGACACTTTTTTTTTCTTTTTCCTCTTCAGTTGATGTTATAAGCTTGTCTTTTTATACTGGGAATAATCACTTCGTGTTGTTCTTTTATTATTGCCATTTCTGCTCTAAGACTTCTAACTGCAGAGTCCTAAAGCGCTTCCTTGTTTCATCTTCATGGCCATTCAGTGTGTTTAATGGGCTTACAAGCAAATCAAGACTTCCATCTTCCTTGAATGGAGCTTTTCTTGGAGTCAATCTGCTTGCACAACTGGGATCACAGGTGTATGCAACCTTTCAAGCAGTGGTTTTTGTACTCCAGACCAAATTTACCCAGATGTTATTTTGAGAGCAATCAGAATTATTAACGTATAGTTCAGCAAAATGTTGACAGAATACAAAGCATAAAACACCTTGCGCTGAAATTCCAAACCCAATTAAATGGGCTAATTCACCTACTGCTTAATTGGCTGGAAGCCATATGAGTAATTACTCCACTGACATCTTCCAAAATTATATTCTTAATTGTTACATTTATTTGCATCACAATGAAATAACCACATCTCAGTTCAGCACAGCTCAGCTCCTCTTACAGCAACAGCCTCACCAGTGTAAGGGAAAAAACAGTTTTACATTTCACAGGGTTGCCTTCGTGAAAACGTCAATTGGCAAGGTAGCAAAGCAAGGCCGCTGGGGAGACGGGGCAGGAAAATGCAAAGTTGGTCTGTTTATTCTTGAGCATATGTAGCTTGTTATTGTAGTACGTGGTGGCTTTTATTGTAGCATGCTGCGGAAGACTCCTTTCTTTTCTTTTCTCCCCTCTCTGTTATTGTTCACTAAAATGTATGAATGTAGCAGGGCAATGCTATATTGGTTGTGCTTGCAAACTGCAATATAATATCACACTCCAGAGATGCAGCATTTCTATTTGCTATCATAAATTTATTTCGTATTTTCTTTCCTTCATAAAATATACCCCTACTTCTTTATACAAATAATGTCATTCCAAGGAAAATGTATGCAGAACCACTTTACAGGAAACCTCTATAAGCACTGTTTGGTCTTGCTGTGTAGATCTACTCTCTAATTGCTTTGAATTTACTTTATTGCAAGGCTGGGGATTGCTTTGAAGTGATTATGAAAGAATAAGCAGGCTTCTGCAAAGGGAATTTAGGGAAGAAAAAGCTTTTAAGAAATCCTATTTTGAAGTTCCACTTCCAGAGGGTCCCTGGTTACTGAAATGTAATGGCAATGCATTCCCTTCCCTTCGTTCTCTTTAACGGTGCACTCTTCGTCATTAATAAGTCTTACACTGCCATGAAAATTGTTTCTTCAGATCATTTTCTAGCCATGTCATTTTGTTGTAGGGGGCCGCAATATTACTGTATTTATTGGCTTTTTGAAAGTCCTTTATATGCATTCAGGAATATTTTCATCCATCTCACAAAAGCTTTACCCAATTCTAACCCTGTTCCAAAATACAATAGACGTGTTGGGTTTGCTGGCTGCATGATGAAGTACATGAGTTAGGTACAAAGTTAATCCGAGTGTCTATTTGACCCAAATAACTTGAATGCTGAAAATAAGGATTTACATGGAGCAGGTTAATGTTATTTAAAAACAATAATAAAAAAAGGAAGTGGAGATTTGGACACAAGTTTTTTAAATTTATGAGCAGTCAGGAGACCCAGGTAAATGCTGCTAAGTCTGATGACTTTCTATGAAGGAAGAGGGCGAGGTTGTATTTTTCAATGTTTAATTGGTTAGAGACTTCTGTAAAAAACCCAAAGCAGATCCAGCCGTCTTTCTATCTATCCTAGCATGAACGTGAGAGGATGATGAAGAAGGAACAGACATCAGACCCATGTTGTTTTCTTCAGGCCTTAAGAACAGTGTGATTCCCAGACAGTGTTCTCTTTTAGAAACTCTCTGCGTTCATTTATGAACTGTTTATTTATCAACAAACTCAGAATTTCCATCCATGCATAGAAGACTTGTTGGGTTTTCTGACACAAAGCTAATAATATCTGCTCTTAATTAAACATTAAAAGTAACAAATGGCTGCCTATCAGGTTTTATCCACTGTCAATCTGTGCAGCATCTGAACATCTTCTGGAAGGCGGATTTCTCACACTATCTCGCTTAGGGTGCCCTGAACCCAGCACTCACAAAAGTATCACCCTTACAGGCATGCTCAGGGCTGTCCGTTTCAGGCGTGGGTGCTGGACACTCGGAAAGCGAGTCGCCCACATTAATGACAAGAATGAGACGAAACAGAGGTAAGCCCACTGCCTCATGATGCCTTGGGTGGGATTCATGCTGAGGAGGGTGTGCTCAGGGATGTGCTTGGATATAACCGATTTGGGTCTCCTGTGTTGCAGTGACACCAAATTAATACTACTCAGCTTTAGATGCTTTTTTAAAAAATTGTCTTTAAAATGGATGTTTGGGAAACATGTATCAGGGAAAAAATGGGTCTGCTAATAAAATGAAAATTAGCAGGCATCACTGGCAGTACCACAGCAGATAAATAAAGAGAATAAAGCTGCTGGCATAGAAGGAAATGAAAATTTTTGTAGTACATTAGTTAAGCATTAAATTCGTGATAAGTCATAGTTTCTCTGGTAAAAATGTGTTCCTATTCAGACAGCCTATGGAAAAGTTTGAGTGTGTTGTAAGTGTTTATAAGCCACACAGCTGTTCTTGCCACGGTGGGCAAAGTTCAGCTTCTCCAGCTCCATTTGGGCTGCCGCCTCCTGGGTGAGCTCTCCTTGACTGGTTCTCTATCGATTTTTTCCCTGCATAAAGACCAGACACCTTTTCCCCTTCTCATTTACAGTCCATCTCCACAGAAGTCAATCAAATGCTCTTACCTATAACTCACTTCAAACGCTTGCTAACTTCAAAAACACCAGTTCAAAGAACTCTGGTTTATTTGCTGGTTTTGCAGTAGTTACAGCCTAAATAATTAGCTAATACCTTTTAAATATCTGTCTTAAAGATTATGGTTTAAATCCCCAAACTGTGTCATCATTTGGAAACAAGTCTCCTTAAAATTGCAGAGGAAGCATAAATTACAGAAAAGCTCCAGATGGGCCAGTAGTTTACTGTTTATTTACAGTAAACTGGATCCTTCCCCTCAGCCTTTTATCTCAGAAAATAGAGTCAGTTAGCAAGAGGAGGGGCTTTCTGTGAGCTCTGTAAGGTATTGGACTCCTTTTACCAACGCACAAGTGAAAAAGCCACCTTGGCCGATTTCGGTGCCCTAGAACCAGATGGGAAAGTCCAAGGAACGTTGAGCTGAGCTCTCGCCCGCGCAGGCGCCCCAGGCAGCATTACCATCCCACACAGCTGACAACATCTGTGTCACATCACCCCGAGCCAAGGGAAGAGCTAGGGGTCTGTTGGTAAGGCACCTCTGAATTTTTTATTTTCTTTTATTTTGCCCTTGACTGTTTGTTTTGAGGCTCTTGACAACAGTGTTTTATTATGATACAATCTATGACTCTGAAGGTAGGACTACAAAAGAGATTTGACTGAAATATTTGGGATATTTGCAACTCTCGCATCTCTAGCATAGCTCAGCTCTGCTTTCTAATCTTTCCCAAATAGTCACAGTTTTCACCGATCACAGATGTTGCCCTAAATCAGAAGAAAGCCCTGTTGTCCATCTATGCCGAGTTCTATAAAGAACATCTTTTTGGGTTTCCCGATACATTTTTTGTCAACTGTGGTTTTTTGTACGCTTGTTTGTGCTCCAGCTGGGCCTTCTGTTCCTTGTACAGAGAAGCAAACCCTGCCAGCACATTACATTATTTATAAGGCAGAGATGCTATCAGATCTCACTCAGGTTGGAAGAGGCTCTGCTTTCAAATAATTATAGAATTTACATGTATGTAGTGCCTCTCAGGGAGACCTTGGAAGCGCTGTGTTGAGTGTCAATATAAAGCTAGGTTTGTTAGTTCTCTGCTGAATAGAAATAAAATCAGTCAGAGGGAGATAGGGGAGCAAATACCTGATTGGTGGCCGGCTACCAGGGGTCGTGAGGAGAGTTTAGGTGGAAGATACAACTATCTAAATTGGAACTTAAGTAAGAGAGCAGGCCTGAAGCAATCTGGAGAAGGAGCACTGGACTCACACATGACCCATGTGGACAGAGTCCCAGTTTTATTTTTCATCTAAAAGAGTTATTAATGGCTGTGTAGTTCCTTATGCAAAGCAAACTGGGACTTCAAGTCCAGCCTACAAGCAGGGATGAGCAGTCATCTGTTTTTGACAGAAAGGAGGGCTTGACGTGGGGCGGGGTGGATTAGGGGGTACGCCTGCAAGTTAATCACAGCCACTCACATCTGGGCTGTTTCACATCCCATCTATTAATGTCATTTTCCAGTTTTAGCCACAACTTGGCATATTTCTGGCTTCTCAGCAGGGACAGGCACAAGCTGCAGTTTCCTCCAAAGTTCATTTTATCGGGATGTTTGTAACATATGCCTATCTCTAGGAATGTGTTTGTTGGAAGGAGGATGTTCTGGAAGGATGCGAAAGATCCATATTTTAAGTGTAAAGCCTAGTGAAGAACTTAATTTTAGTGTATTTGTGAGTGGAAGAAGAGCTTTCCTTGTTCTTGCCTTGGCACAATGAACACATTAGTTAAGCAGTTTGGAAAAGTAGATTGACTTAGTGGAGTGATCCCAAGTGACACCCTTTTTTCTTTTTCTGTGGAAAATCAATTTTATACAAGAAGCTTTATAAGAAAAAAAAAAAAAAAAAGGCCCAGGAATGCCTGGCGTGGGAGTCAAGTCAAGAGCTGTTAGGGCCCAGGGTCTGATCTGAGATAAACTGGATTCCTGCTCTGAAGGGTATTTCACTGCTCTGCTCCTGTGTTGCCACGGTTCTCATGGGAGTAGCTGAGCAGGGGTATCTTCATCTGATGTGATCAAAATACATTTGGTTACTACTTTCTGAAGACTCATATGCTGTGGTTGATATAAAAGGTCGTGATTTTAAGGTCATGAGGGACCTCTGTGTTTGGGGCAGCACAAACAAATATGGGGGACACTTCAAGGAGATAACAGGGTCTGGGAGCTTTAGGCTGAGAAAATACAATCTTGAAAGCTGGCTAAATGAGCTATGATATTTTTGTTGATAATTTCTGATCTGATTTATAACTACTGGCTTTTTAAAGCATACAGGACTCCCAGACTCTGAAAGTTAATATTGTACTGATGGACCTGCTTGAACAAACATAATAAAAAATGTGCTCTCTGTCATGGCAAGCTGAAAAAGCAGATGGCAGTCGGAAGCTGAGCAGCATACAGAAGTTTGAAATTTTAAATTAAATCAATTTGAAGCTTTGTTTGTGCCTAAGGCAAGCTTTCCCCTCAGATGAAGGAGAGTGGCTAGCTAAACTATTTTATATGGGCTCTGGTTTTGAAAAGGCTGCCGAAAGATTTGAAATCCTCTACAATCTACACCGTTGTATTAGCCTGGGCTAACAGTGGAGCAGAAGTACAAAATTCAGGTTGGTCCAGAACACGAAGCCGTTCCAAAAATGTGAACTCCTGTAATGAGATGGGTACAGAAGAGGGGCTTCTGCTTTTACACAGCGTGCCATAAATATTCAGATTATGTCATATGTTTCCTCTGCTCTGAAGAGATGTAAAAAAATAACTGAAGAAAGAAAGAATCCTGAAGCAGTCATACACACCGTGTTGTTCTACTGAAATAAATCAACTTGCGCCTTGATTTAAACATCACAAACTGTCTTGACTTTCCTGTAAGCTCCCAGGAGATCATGGAGTAAAGCAGGGAGGCTACTCCCTGGGCAAAATTTTGTTCTCTGTATCTAAGAGTGCATTAGTAAGATGGGATAGGCTGGACCCTGAGGTCCTTATTTTTACTTACTCAATACTCTCCCGGATTTTAATGAGAGCTTTACCTGAATAAAAACTACATTTTATCCCAGGCCAGTGAGATTGCTGTCTTCTGCAGAATCATAAATCTTTTTCTGCTGTCTCCTAGCTTTTTGATAATTGTTCCTTCTTTGTAGTTAAGCAGCTTTGTGTAGGGACCCTTGGAGCAGGTCTCAGGCTTCTGCTTCTTGGTCACTGATTGCTACATTAGTTCAGTGGTGAAAAGTTATTTTATTTCTGCTGTGTTGTTTTTTGGCCTCTCCTTTTTGGAACTTATCCTGTCAAATTGCAGGTGTACTCATCTGTTGCCTTGAGCTCTGCAAACCTGCTGCTGATATTTCGTGTGATCCCTACCCTGATCAGCAGTGCTAAAATCACAGTCCCAGAGATTTTACTAGCCCCTGAACCCTCAGATCTGCTCTGAGGTCATGGGTGTGCAGCTGGTTTTGAGATGATACATACAAGCACAGGAGGGAAATACTCATTCTAGCAAAGCACAAGACTCAAGAGACATTAAAAGAAAATCAGCTTAATGACTTTTAATATTTCAGAAAATAAAAAGTAGTATCAGGATTCTCAAAAGATGGCTGAATTCTCAGCCAACCTTTTAAATAAATGAGTCACTCTGTTCCTTGCTCCTTGTTTGGGAATGCTGGTCTGCTGCTCATCTATTTGGTCAGGATGAGTGGTTTGTGCTGCAATAAGCATTCACCTGGAATCCACTGTCAGTATAAACTATACCTTTATCCGGGAGAGTAGATGTTGAAGTCACTAGAAATGTTGCAAACTCAACTATATTGAAATACCAGCTGTAATTACTGCAATGTCCTGAACAGAAGTGTAAAGGAGAAGAACGTAATGCCCAAACCTACTGCTCCACCATGTTCTGTGGGACAGGCCAGAGTGAAAAATCAGTGTGGCTATGGGATGAGGAGAAGCGTGGGCTGTGCAAAGGAAGGACCACACGTGGTTCCCCCGTCAAGCAGCCACGTTAGACAAGCTGCTGCTTTGCTTATTGATTACAGGAGCCTGTGGCGTTGTTATAGCTGCAAATTGAGCCAGTGCAGATCAGCAGCGTTGTGTCGCTGAATGCATTTGCTGCACAGCGCTTAGAAAGGGGAACATGTGGGTTACAGGCTTAATGTGACTTTTCCCCGAATTTTCCCTCTGTGTTGTGAAACACACCAGGTTTTGCAAAAAGTTTTTACATAGCCTGAATTGCCGGAGCCTGCAGCTCTGTCTGTGCAGTTGTGCTGTTCCCCACTGCACGGTGGTGGAGAGGAGTTGTGAGTTTCTGCTCCTGACACTGTGCTTGTGCTGGTAAGTGGGTAATTTCTGAATCCTGGCAGACTTGGTGGGCTTGAGCAGTTGCGTGCTGCATGCACAGTGTTGCTCTCCAGGAGGCTGCAGCAGGACTGCACCAGTGACCTTTGTGGCTGTGCCCAGCGCATGATTCCCTGCAGTCACACACAGTTGCCTTCTTCAGTGTTGTCTTTGGTGGTATGCTGATTTATGCTGAAAGGCTTGCTACAGATGATAGGTCACTGCTGCTATTAACATTTTTCTAGTGCTTAACTACTCGTTCTTCTTTCTGATGCGCAGTTTCTTTTGCATCCTGCAGGTTGGAGTGCATGATACGAAGAGCGGTGGACCTATTGCTTAGTGTCGCTGGCATATTTGGTACATGCTTCCCTGACCACTGATTACTATCCTTGCTAATGCCCAGGGCTCGCTCCACTGTAGCGAAGCACTTAGCATCACTGCCAGCTGCACTAGCTACCAACCAGCTGGCAAAGGACAGGGGAAGGGAACTGCGAAAGGGAGGGAGACCACACTAGAAGAAAATGATACTTTAGACCCAAGTACATTCTTTTTGACAGTATACCTCCAGAGAGATCAGTGTGGCTTTTTTGGTAATAATAAATAAACATAGCTCTTTGACAAAACAGAAACTGGGTTTGACTTTCTCTTCATCAATAAATTCCAGTGGCTCCATTTCACTTTAACAGTCTTACTCTTTTTCAGGGCTTTCTGTAGAAATGACAATTAAAAATGGCAGAGGAAAAAAATTGCCCTCTTGCTACTTTGCTTCAACTCTCGCTCTCCCTTGATCCGCCTTGCAGTTGGAAGAGCTGCTGTGTGCTGATGAGTGTAACAGGCCCAATACAGCTCTGTGGTACCCCGAGCTGTTAGGAGACTGGGAACACCACAGCCCAGGAATTTCTGCTGTTCCAGCTTTTTGACCAACATCAACATATTTTCTTTCTGTAGTCCCAGGTGATTTTTAAAAATCTTCCTGGCTGGAAAACTGTGGAAGGAAGAGGCTGGACAAAACGGTCCTGTTGCTTCCAGTGCTGGACATCCAGATAAGGGTTTGGACCTAGAGGCACATCCTGAGCTATTAGGATTTGCTCTTCTTGCATGGGGCGTTGTAAGCATAAAGCCTGTGTGTCAAGCAGATACACGGTCTGTGGAGTTCAAAGATTCACCAAAAAACGCATGTAAAGAGTCATAGACTCCTGGAGCTAGTATTCTGGGTATGCCTTCCAGTATGTATTGGGAAGTTTACCAGGACATACCAGGGCTACCATTTTGCTTCTGAGATACCACTTTCCAGATACACAGACCACCACTGGGTCCCGATCCAGCTGGGGGGCCACCGATGTAGTCTAGCAGAGCATACGTGGGTATCGACTGTGTGTGTACAGTCTGAGTTTAAGTGAGAAGGAGACCAGCTGGTGTAAAGTTACCCTTTGACTCAAGTGGAGCTATATATCTTGCCTCAGCTGAAGAACTATGCCATTTAATAGTGGCTCTGGCTTCTCCAAAGGCTCTTACACACATCTTGGATTTAGGCCTATCTGCAGATCTTTGATTTAGGTGTTTCTCGAATATGAAGAATCAGAAATTAGCTCTGTCACTAAGTTGGATGTTATGTTGCCACTGCTACTGGGCATTTGTGTGATGAATTAATCTGGCTAATGTAGCATTGGGCGCAGGCCTCTGCAGTGCTGTTTTACAGGCTTTATAGGTATAAATACACTTATAAATGTAGCAGCCTAACTGCATAAATCTTCAGATGTGTTTGCATCTGGCTACCCTTGGATATCCAGATTTAATTATCTTCAGATAATTAAAAATAATATGTCAGTACACTGCAATATGAATAAAAAGGACAGGCGTTTGGAAAGCCTCAAACACCTCTATTGTGTCTTGACAGATGCACGTGCTCTGCACTTTCATGTGTGCGCCCAGCAAGCTCTGTGTACCTGGGTAATGATGTATCAAGTTTCCCGTGTAACAACTCCCCTGCCCCAAAAATGGTAGCTATTTCTTCTTTCTTTTGTGTGTCAGGAATATGTGATTTTGTTGTCAGCACGTTTTTTGTAATGAAAAGCAAATGGTATCCAATATGTCTTGGAGAAAACGTGCAAACAACAGCAAAATTACATGTTGTTAAAAAAAAGATATGTAACTTGTTTGCTGTCAATACAGCTTTTAATGACAGAGTACGAGGAAAATGTACCCAGTGTTCAGTGCATGCATGCAGTGATATGTGTAGGATTGGAATAGATCTACGTATTTAGAAAACTATACCATGAGAATTTAAGTTGAAAATATTGGATACACATCTGTAACATTTCATAGAGTTAAGAGTGTATGTGGACTTTGTGAGTAAGGACTTGGTTCTGTAAAAGATGTGTGAAATGAAAATCCTTGGCTAGTCTCTTCAGAGAGAAGACATAGACAGCTCTCTGAAATTACTGCTGTGCAATTTGCTTTAATTTTAAGTTCAGACATGGAGAGTAATGTCCTAAATCACAAGTTTGAACAAGGAAAAAGCCAAACAAAAAAAAAAAAGTCTATTTGTGTGCGTGTATGTGCACACACACATACATGTGTGGGTATAGAATAGGTATGGGAAGAGCCTTCCCTGTTCTTTAGCAGTATCCCATTAACTTCGTCCAAGCAAGTAGCCACTATATAGAATTTATCCTCAAACTGGAGTTAATTTTAAGTCCCTGTGTTACTCTGTGTAACTTGGGAAAATTTTTTTTTTTTTAAAAGCTGTCTCATTCTAAGAAAGATTATGAATGATTTGCTATTCCTATTGCCAGTAGAATTGATTGTTCTTGCTTTGAAATCAGCTAGAAGACATCTGGGGTAAAATCTCAGTGTTTTTGAAACACACAGCAAAATTCCCATTGACTTCACAAACGTTAGATTCTCCCAAATATGAAAACTTACTGCTTGCATCCAGTATACATATTTTACACGAAGATCTAGTCATGCTAAACCTTGCTTAAGCAGTGAATCTTTGCAAGAAGTGAATAAAAAGGAGAATGAATACTTGAAAGGAAGCTCATGGGCCTTGATTGAATGACTGTCCATAAATATTTGATGCCAATATTTGTCCTGCTCTTGCAGAGACTCTTAAAGAGCTTTTCCTCTGTGATCTTTACTTGACTATTCTTTTCTCCTTTCTTCTCCCCATCTGTTGGATGGCTCATTTCTGTTCCAGTTGTGAAAACGTACATCTCAAAAGTGGAATTTCCCTTAAAAATTATGGTAGTTTAAAAAAACCCAAGAATCAGTAGGCTGTTTGTAGGAGCATCTTTTAATAAAAAGCTATTAAACTCTGCATCTGTGCTCCACAACTTTATTTATATGCTCCTAATACTTCTTAGTATAGCCAAGTTTCAGATAATTACCCCCAAAACTGTCCACGTGTTTCACACACATCTACAAGTTCCTTGGGCTTGTATTTGATTCCTTGTTTATAAGAACATGGGGGGTATGAAGATTTCTCTCCTCATCCCTGCTGGAAGCCAACATATCACTCCCATGATAAATTCAGCTGGGAGGTCCAGTCCAGCTCATCTACACAGTCACTTGGTATCTGCTGCTTTCTGAGGCTTTGTTTGTAACTTGTATTTCTGATTGTGCCTACATAAAGCAAGGCTCTGCAGCCCTTAAAGGATTCCCCAGGCACTCTGAACAGGGGTATACAGTCCCCAAAGTAGTACAATAGGGATATCTGTAGTAAGCAATTAAAAACTGCCTAAGACTTTATTTGAAAATAAGTTTTATAAACCAGATTTTCAGGCAATACGTTCAGCCTAGGAAAGCCACAGAGTCTGGCCGCTGTTATTGCTGTTTTACACTGTTGTAACCCGTTAACTTCAATAACGGCAGTCTTTATTTACACACTCATAGTGTGCACCAAACTGCCTGGAAGCTGTAGCCACCAGGATGATGCTTGGCTGCTTTTTTCCTGCTAGAATAAACCACGTAAACAGACAGTGCTGAAAAAAAGGAGCACAAAGGTGGCTACCATCAGGCTACCTAGCTTCCTTTAGCTTCTATGCACTAATGTTTTGCTTAGTTATCTCTGCTGAGATTTTACGTGCAGTATTACGTTGAGTGGCAAAAAATAGGAAATGAACAATTGCATAATTGTAGTTAATATTTTTTTTGCAGCTGTGGAACAACAGCAAGGGGGAACCAACTGGGGTGTAATTTCAGCTCTGCTATAGCAAGTATTGGCCTCACAGGTCCCATTAAGCTAACAAGAGGAGCACACCTAACAGTCCATACCCCGTAATTACTAAGATGCAAGAGGGAGTTTGGATCCAGGGTATTTTTTTTTAATATTTTTATTTTTATTTATTTAAATTGTTTTTTGGCATCTAAGGCTTGCTGTTGCGTATGTTTCAGGGGAAGTAAGGGCTTCTTGATGAGAGTAGCTCACATGAAATGTTCCAGTGTTTAATGTTTTCACCAAGACGTTACAGTTGGTGGCCTTCCCAATCAAGAATGACATTAACGAGGGAACTGGTCTTAAGGATGCATGCCATTTCCTAGTGGATTGAATGATATCTATACACATACTCATTTGAAACGTACAAATGCAAAAATGTGAAAATTAATTCAGAATATCTTTGTGATCATTTCTGAATAATTAAAAACTCTGTCATAGGCCCTTTCATTTCTTGATTCAACCACTATGACCACTTTTTTTTCCATGGTAAATTGTATAGTGACCTTAATCTGTGATACTAAAAGAATAGACTTTTAAATCAAAATAAGCGTAAGGGAAAAAAAAAAGGAGCATATTAATTGCTCCTTCTTCCTACACAGTTTTTTTCATTCTCTTTCCTTCAGGCATTCCTTGCATAAAAATATCCATTCACCAACTGTTCACCAACTGTTCCTCCACTCATTGCCCTACCTTAGATTTCATTTTAAGACACCAGCAAATATTTGCTCTTCAGCCTCAGAGTCTTTGAAGTTTTCTTCAGGTTTTTAAAGGTAGCAATTTGAGGATATACCAAACAGCAACAGTGAGTTAATGAGCACTTTCTGGAAGGGGCTTAGGTGTTATTACACTTACGCTTTTATGAAACTGTTACTAGGATCATTGCACAGATTAACTGAACTGCCAGCAGCATATTCCTCACTTTAGCATCCCTCGCTCCGATCCTTCAACTTTTGGCACTTTCCAGCTGCGTCCTTCATCATAGTAAGATCAAGTGATGCCTTTTCAGACTTGGGATTTGGTTTTGGGAGGGAAGGTGTGGGCATGATGGCAGGAGAGATCATACTTTGACACTATTGCAGTGGCACATTCACCTCTTGGTTTTGAATGGTGTTTCTTATGTCAATGGTGAAAAAACAGAAGAGGGGTTTTGTGGGCTTCGTGTCGGGCTGTGTCTGCAGCTGGGTCTCTATGGGCAAATATGGCTGGAGCCGCATCAGGGATCACCGCAGGCAGCACATCCACTTCGTCTGCTTGAGGCAGGAGTGGGACAGGACACAATGCAGTGACCAGGGGTAGAAGAACCCTCTAAAGAGTCCTTCAGAGCTTTCAGTGGGAATGAACTCCACATCCCACCCTATGCCCCGCTACTTATATCCTGGTTTTCCTATAGCTATTTACATTGTTTACCCCTTTGGAAACAGAGAAACACATTGAAAATGTGGACTATATCTATAACCATTAAAGTAGATGTTCAGCCTATAACAATGAAATCCTGCAACTACCTACTAAATTATGCACAAACACACCAATTCCTTGACGATTGTGGACAAGTATAATAAACATTTTCTGTTACCAGCCAGGAGGGTTGACTCTGCCGTTTCTTTTCTTGTTTCCATGTGGTGGGCCAGGTGGCCTTCTCCTGGAAGGTAGCTGAGATGAACAAGGCTTTTGGGAGGCAGCTTTAGGGTTTTTTTTTCAGAGCTTTCTGTTGAACTTCTAGGGAAAAAATTATCAAAACTGAAATACACTGTACACAAACCTGTTTCATTTTCTTGGGAATGGGGCTGGAGTCCTAGCCTCAAGAGCTATGAAGCCATGCAAAGTGTTAGAGCTGTGCTTAAAAAAGTCGGGGAAGGGGAGCAGATGCTGGGTGAACTGCCTGCTGCATCATTGCTTTTTTTCTGCCCTTTCATTTTTTAGGGACTCCATCATCATTTAGATACCTGTGACAGCTTGTCTTCTAATAATAATACAGGCACAGGAATTGAGTGAGACCTAAGGTCCATCTATTCCAGTATCTTGTCTCTGACAATATTCATTACAGTCTTTTGTGGGGGGAAAGTGTAAGAGCCATGCAGGAGAGAGATAGGGAATAATGTGATTCCCTGCATGGTCTCCTTTGGATCTATAATACTTAGAGACTGACCTAACCCCTGAGGCACAGAGTTTTATATCCTTTCAGGTTTTTTTGCCATCATTAATTATGACAGCGCTGGATGTAAGAGTGGACGTGTTGTTTCTGTGGATTTTCTCCTCTTTCTGTCTCTTGAGACATGTAATCTTGCATCTTGTTTGTCTGAGCGAAGCAGGACATGCTCCTTACAAACAAGTGAATTATAGGGGCATGAAGGGACATTGCAAAAGGACTAACGTGCCCCATCCTCGTTATTCTTTATGTCTGATAATAAATAACCCAGGTTTTATGATGGAGCCCAGAAGAACTACTTGCAGAGCAAGTAATCAAACATTTTGTTGTGTCTTTTAGCTCTGTGGATTAGTTTGGACAATTTCAATATATTTCCTTATCTCTCTAACATAGGGGCTTTAATAGAGCCCCTCAAAGTAACATTAATATGCTCTGCAGAGAGATTACTTTATGTGCAAAATGAAATCCCTTGCCCCTCTACTTTTTCATCCATTGTTTTAAAAGCACCAATATACACTGGTAATTTTGGAAAGCTCACAAAAGAATAGGTGGGATTTGCTCATAAATCAGCTGTGCTTTGATCTGGCTGCTTCCTTAAGGAGCTCTAAAAGGTGATAATATTTCAATATTTTTTATCTCCCCCAGCATCCTACTTTCACAAGTGACGTAGGTGTGTAAGAATCATCAGGTTTTATTAGGTTCAGATTTCTCTTCCAATGTTTTCTTTCACCTTTTTGTTAGCAGTGCTTTGATTTATCTTTGTTGAGGTTTTGGATGCACCCCGTTACTGAATCATGTTCTCTCATAATGACTTACTAGTCACTGAAGTTCTCCATGCTTAAATGTGTAAGTGGCAAATGTAGACTCTGTAACAAAATACAGAAAATGTTGCTGTAATATTTGAGATGCTTCAATTTGGAGAACAGAGCAGACGGGATATGGAATTTTTGTTTTTATTTATTGTATTGCTCTTTGTGCTTGTTCCATGAGTCTGGTAGCAATATACTGTATTGTACCACTTTGATTTAGAAGAAGCTTTACTTCAGGAGTGTAATTACCCTTTCTTTAGCATTAGTTCATTCTCGGCACATGGGGAACTGTTCCCATATTTCTTCTTTTGTCCTTGTTGGTACTTTCTTATGTGACATTCTCTCAATTCGTATGATCTCTGACCGTAGTGATGCACAAGTCGCTTCTGAGTCAAACAATGGATGAACCCTGTTCAGAACAGCTGCAAAATATATTCTTTGCTTCAGGAGCTGTTTGATGCCATACTCCCTAGGGAAAAATGTTTGTTTCCCCAAAAAAGAAAAAAATCTTCCTGCGAACAAAAGAGATAAAATATTAAGCAACATTTTACCACTGACAAAGAATAAAAATAATTTAAGTGTGGACATGAATGGCTTCAGCAGAGTATAGATTATTTTCAGGTTGAGTGTGCACTCTGCAATTCAAAACACAGTTGAATATTCAGACTTTTTTTTATACATCATTTCAAAATGCATCAATTTTTTTTTTTTTTAAACCAAAAACCGTGCTTAACAGTACATTTTCGAAGGCTGTTGTTGGCTTCTAACCGTGAGTCAGTTTGTCCTTTATCAGAATAGCAACACATGGCTAAACTAACATAAACTCCCTCGACTGTCTTATGCACGTGGTTAGTCTGCTAGCATTTGTGTTGAATTGCAGAGAGGTGATAAGGATGCAGCAACCGTTTCATCCAGGTTTCCATTACGGAGTTGGATTTCAGCTACATCCCACCTTCCCTGCACTATTCCCTTGTAACCTAAAAGTTAAAAAAAAAATCTTGTTTCAGCTCTGGCTGGCTGGCTCCTCGCTGGCAAGGAGTATCCTTTCAGATAACCTCAGCAAAACCAAACAGGTTCTTTGGAGATATAAAGCCTCTGCATTGGTTCTTTAATTGTTACTTTTCGCATGTTATTTAATGCTTCTGTATCCCTTTCTTGCAGCCCATCCAGTTACTGAGTTATATCACGTACGAATTGCAAACAGATGATGGGTCCTGCCATTCCAATGGCATCTTCCAGGTCTAGATGCAGACACAGTGCGAACATCCCCCCAGGGAACATAAGATGCTCCTGATTCTTCACTGAGCTCTGGGATGCCATCTGCAGTTCCCAACACTCCTTGCCCTTTCAGGGCAGCCACACTTCCAGCATGGAAAGTTAATCATATCTGTCTCAAACTTTTATTTCCAAAGTCAGTAATTCATTACCGTGGCCCATAGAGTTCAGCATTTTGGCTGAGAGCTAATTTGATAAATTAGTTGCGGACTTTATTCAGTAGTTGTTTGAAAAGTAAGAAAGTTTTCTGCCAAGTGGGGAGAAGATTTCAGTGCAGATATGTGACAAGACACATGAGGACCTAATGCAAATACGGATTTTGCTTTCTTTAGCTGTCGACATTGCCTTGAAATTGTGATTCTTCCTGATTTTGAAATTGTTTTTAGAGGCTGCCATTGATGTGAAATTTACTTGATTAAATTCGACTGCAGCTTGCGTGTTTTGAAAGTTATATTATGAGCCAACACTGCCTGGATGTGCAAAGTGCCTATCGAGTTTTCTGCCATCGTCTTCTTTCTGGCCGGTCCTGAGAGAGAAGTACTAGGTCGCCATGTCCATTTATTCACAGTGGTAGGGCATCTTTTTAGCTACTTTCTGGGTTTGCTCCTAATTTCCCTCCCAAATTCTGTTAATATTCACTTTCATTAATACAATACAAAACCAGACAATCATCTCAGGGGCCTTTTTGTCATCTAATGAAAATGAAATTATAACAGTGATACACTTCCAGTGCAAGGTGATTCGACTGCAGTAGAGTAGGCAATTACTATTGCATTAACATATCCACGTTACATTAATGATGGAGTGCCACACTTGCTATCAGGAGGCTATGGTTTACTTTTGTCTTGCATGCAGAAAAGGATCATTAGAGTGCCATGAATAATAGAAATCAGAGAAGAAAAAAAGCCTATTCGGGTATTTTATCTATCTTCCTGCCAATATAAAACTCCTTTTTTTCAGTACGTATTCTACAGTTATGTTCTTTTTCCTGACAAAATTTCTGTGTTAAAATTCCTGAATAACATTCTGTGGGAAATGTGATCTGAGTGCTGTTAAGGGCAGTGGCAGGACTCCCACTGATTTCAGCAGCAGTTGAATCAGGGCTGTAAAAACTTGAATACGTCTTGGTAGGTAGCTTCTTCCAAACAGGGTTTTAATCTATAAATCAGTAGGAGACGTACAGGGTCTCTCTGTTCATGTGCTGTAGCTACAGAGCGTTTGCGGGACTGTGGTAGTTGCTGGATTTAGGCAGCTAGAAGGCAGATGGAATGCAAGTGATTCCACCCACGTTGCCTATTGATAATTCATTATTCTTTCACCTTCAGAAAATATTTTCAGCTCTATTCTGGTAAAAAAAGTACCAGATATTTATTTTAAAATGTCTTTCTGCATGGGTTACAGCTTTATTCCACAGCTGCTGTTTTATTTTTTACTTATGAAGACAAGGCATCGTGGAGAGAAGAGGATCTGAAATGCAGACGACCTTCCCGTTTGCCACTCGTCTGTAGGTAACATCCAGAGGTTATGAAAAAGTATCATATTTTCTGCAATATGTAGGGAAAAATTTTCTGAAAGCAGGATGATTCTTATTTTTCATCTGTGTAACCTTTGGGGGAAACCATGTGTGTTTTTGTCATTAGTTTTGCTCTTTGGACTCATTGATTTCACTTGCTGACATGGGGCCTCTTTACGCAGCTTTGCTGATACCCTTGTGAAGTGCCTCTGTCTTGCTGTCCTCTGTATTTTGCATCATCTGCTGAGTGAGAGCTGTGCCACTCTTTACGTTTTCCTAATGTGAAAAGTCCAGTGCATGCCCATTTTCAGAGCATTTCACAAGTCCTGAGAACAGGCAACGCTTCCTGAATACTTGAGGGTGAAATCCCACATACAACGTAATTCTGCCTGTGTTTCCTGTTCCTGGATTACATGATACTATATACTTGATAGGTCAGGACACAGAGAGAGAATGGTACAGCGAGCAGCAACTTTCAGGTAGCTCAATGAAGGCTGGAATGAATAAGAGTGTTTTACACCACAAGAAAATGTTAACTGCAGGGGACAACACTGGGCTGTCCATCCTGCATGGAAAAAGCCACCTATGAATGCTAAAGTATGCAAGAGCTGCAGCAGATGTCTGTGATTTAGAGATTTGAATAACTCTTATACTTGCCAATAGCTCTTATGTACAGGGATTATCCACCCTCTCAGATAAAAATACATTTTATAAAATGTGGAATATAGGGAAGATTGGGTAACCTTGAGCAGTGCTAAAGCTCCTGAGACGGGACAATAGATGGTTTCTTTGGTTGAGTCTCCAACCCTCTCTTACTAGGGCTGTGCTCACTTTCAAGATTTCTCAAAGTCTGGTTTAGCAGCCTGACTGCAAATCAGCCTAGGTAAAGAAATGTCCTCTGACTTTGAAATTATTCCATAGGCTGAGTGGTTTCTGCTTTTGCCATCCCAGGTGACAATTTTCCCTCCGGAACGTGAACGGTTGGCATGGGATGTGGTTGTGTGGGTAGTAATTTTTACTAAGGTGATAAATAATTGATAGATGCACAAACAGGATCTTTACGCTGTCAGATGTAAAACATTACGGGCTATAATATTGCTGTTAGGCTTTTTGGCTGAGATCAAGTATAGTGTCAGCTTTGGTTTATGTATCTTCCAGAGCAGCCTCACAACAGATTCAGAGGTTGTGAAAACATGTTCTTGTGTTGGCTTTTTACTTTGCTCTTTTTAATGATTTTATCAGAAAATGTAGTTATGTAAGTAAGTATACGAGTTTATCCTTCATATGCTAATAAATTGGCATTTACAAACAAGAAACATGTATGTCAGTAACCAGATCAGTAACTGTAAAATAATTTCTATTTATCTCATCTACTAATATCACTCAAAGAAGGCCTCGGGCTTCGAGACAGCAATAACATAAATACCAATTTAAGAGGTCTAGTCAGTAAAGTGCACTGCACACGCACTCCAAATATAATTAGTTACTCTGTTCTGTTCGCATTG
Organism: Pandion haliaetus; assembly: GCA_013401275.1. Classification (NCBI taxonomy): domain Eukaryota; kingdom Metazoa; phylum Chordata; class Aves; order Accipitriformes; family Pandionidae; genus Pandion; species Pandion haliaetus. The sequence continues at coordinate 224,775 of VYZV01024546.1, forward strand.
CATTACCTATGGATTATGTCTATGGATTAGGCCTTCCAGAAATGTTTCTCTCCTGCTGTTTTCCCCTCACTATAAATCAGGGAGGCCAGGAGGTAGCTCCCACCTTTGGGTGGGAATCGTTTGCCTACAAATGTACCTTCTCCATCAGTCACTGCCACCTCCAGTCTAGGGAATTTTCCCTGGGGAAATCTGAAGGGGATTTTAGTGCACGTTAATACTTATCTGAGCACCCAGGAGAGGGATCTGGATATCCTATTAGGGTACCATACAAAAATTGGAGTCCTACTGAGATTACTTTGGAACTCTTACTCTGTTTAAAAAATGCAGGAACCAGTTTCTAATTATGTTTCTTGCATGTCAGAACTACAGGTTTTTGGCTGTCAGACGGAGAGCGAGGCAGCATGAGATTGCCTGCCTTTCTTTGTAGTTTGCTGATGGGGAATGTTAACCTCCTCTTTCTCCAGTGCTTTCAAACTTGAGGCTAATTATCAACAGGGATCCATGTTGCATTTCTTTCTAAAGCAGATTTCAAGGCCATGAAATCCAACATAGTAAGTATCTGAAACTTAAAAGAGGGGAAAAAAAAAAGATGAAAAGAATCTGTAGCATAAGTTTGATTTAGCAGAAATAGGTCTTTCAAGTTTTGTTTGCTTACCTTAGCAGACACATATGAGCCAAAAATACACAGCAGACTCCAAAAATAATGAGCTGGAAAACAATACGCCATTGAGGGGAGTGAATGGTTAGATCAGGAATGAAGAGGTCTCCCTTTTCTGAGGTTACAACTGGTATACTGTGTAAGTTTAGTCTTTGGAACCGGAAAAGTGTGACACTTGTGTTGGTGTACTGGCCCAAATCTTCTAGGCCATATTAGCTCATTTTCAGGTAAATTCAATTGCAGAAACTTTCACAAGTCATACCCTGTTTAGACCTGCAGCTGCATTAAACCAGAAATATTTTGTGAAATTAATTGAATTTGCCATTATTTAATTTAAAACAAACATAGGGAAAGTTGGTATGATATCTAAGTATCTCATTTCAAAGGGGATGACTCAAATATGGATCATTTTGCTGATTGTATGAAGCACTCTTTTTTGCAGAATTTTCCTGCATTGAAAATTTCAAAACAGGGAAGATCTGCTCTTAACAGGAATGAAGCTGAATGCTAAAATTTAAAAATTTGTCGGTATATCAGAACATGGATCTATTGCAGAACTTAATTTGTAATGTAAAAAAAAATATATAGATGGAAAACAGCACTTCACTGTATTGTTAGTCACAATCAGAATTTTTATAGAAGAAAAACATTAGGAAGGTAAGTTTTATTTCACTGTAGAGCAGAGGAGTGGGTAGGTGAGAGGCAGCACATCTGCTCTTCTAGGGTGTTCTGAATGGATGAGGAATAGCTGAGGCTGTGTACCCTGCAGAACCATGCCCATGCACTTGTACTAAAAGTGCCATAAACCCAGGGAAATTAGATATAGAAGTAACATACAAAATCACCTGCTATGCTGCTTGCTCATTCTGTCTGCTACCATACCCTGAGCTTTGTCCACCCACTCTTTAATGCCTGAAGCTTGAAGACTTCCACTTGATTTTTTTTAAGACTGTTTCTTAAAGCAAATGGTAGGTAACTGAGCAATTAGTTGTGGCATTATTGAACTGCCTCTGCTTGCTTGCTTTCGTTTTTCCTACATGTCACCCTAAATATTAGGATAGTTTACAGGCTGGTTTGCAAAACAGTGTGAAAGACTACGATGATAATTTTTTAATTGGTGTGAAGCACCTCAAGATTCTGCCTGGAGAGAAGATGCTTAGGAGGGGATCTGCGATGGATGGTGTAATTCCAGATGGTGGAAATAGCTTCCAAAGAGTCGAAAAATAATATGGAAACGTTTGACTTTTACAGGGAATGATTTCTGATCCAGACCAACACTCCAGCAGTAGCTCCACAATGCATTAGTAATACATTTCCATCCTCAGATGTTCTTCATACATTCCTTCTGTGAAGCACTGGAGCCCCAAATCCAGGACACCTTTGCGTGGCTGGCCCACTCTACCTAAAGCTACACGAAAGCTATTCTATTTTCTTTTCCTCAAAGTGCAGCTTTTCCCCTGTACGACCTTCCTAGAGTTCCTTCCATTCCCCGGTAGGTTTTAAAAAGTTAATCAGTGCCTTGTACAGCGCTCAGTGTCGAAAGTGCTACAACACGGGCTATTTGTTCCTAAATCTACACTCGATACAAGAAGGAGCAAGCAATATATATCCTCATATATACACACGCACGCACGCTTACACCTTCTTTGGCTGACCTGGTTATTCCTGTGTTCCCATTAGCCTGCTAGGCTGTTCCGTTTAACCAGCTGCATGCACTAAATAATAGAAACGTTTAATGTTTTGCCGCTTGAATGGTCCCCAACAACAGTTTGGAACAATGTCGTCCCAGCGGATTGTGATTGCGGGGCGGCTGGATGACAGCCCTGCTTCCTTCCAGCCATTTGCAGGGCTTTGGCGCTGCCGCGACTGCAGCGAGGTGGAAGCGAGGGAGAGAACATGTGCTATTTTCTGAACACTCTCGGTGCAAACAGGAGCGGGGTGTGTATGTGTGTGTGCCTGCGTGTTTACACTTCATGCAAATTCAGATGTTCCTATAGCAGCACAAACCTTTTGCTGCTGCTGGAGAAGCTCTCAGAAGTTGTTTTCCTCTGTTGTTAAATTTAATTTCAATGTTTTACTGTGTCACAGAATGTGTTCTCTGCTTTCCTGCTGGGGAAGACCTTCCTGTGCAGTGCTCGCTGGCTGCAGGCATCCTGGGGTGAAAGCAGAGCTGCAACTCAAACGTGTACCTTCTGACAGATTTTATGAAGAGAGTGCAAGTCTCAGTCCCTCCATCCCTGTCTGTCCTTTCCCTCTCCTTAGACAACACGCTTTCTTTGCAAATGGAGATGCTTTCCCTTGATTTCTCTCTGAGCCTGAAGACCCACAGGTCAAGTTCTTAAAAATCCTGAAATATCCAACCAAAGGACTTGGCAAACCACCTGTGAATACCCTGGTCCTGCCAGCAGGATCAGTGCGGCAGGAGGCTGGCAGCGGGCTGGTGCCTGTGGTGGATCCTGCCTGTGGTCAGAACAGGGAGCTGAATCCTGGAGAGTCCAGCTGTTGCGGACAAGCTTTGTTTAACGCACCCGATCAGCCCTTGCTGACAGAGCCAGCCTCTTGGAAACTAGTTCAGGGTAACTCAGGTGTGCTGAAGGGCCCTGCAGAGCAGGGGGGGGCCTCCGTAATCTGCTGGCAACCTGCTGAGACCCTGTAACACTGGGGTTTAGCTGGGCTAGCAACCCTGCAGAGGGGTTAGTGTCCTCAGCTTACCCCCGGGAAGGCCCAGAGCTGCCACTTTCTGTGGGATGCATCGTGCAGTTTCATGGATTTGGAGAGGCTGCAGGAGGCAGAACTGGTGAATTGCCGCATGTGGAAGAGCATGTCCCACAGAGGGGCGCGGAGGCAGGATGCTCCCAAATAACTCTCAGTAGAAAGCACTGCTGCCAAATGAAGCTAACTGCTGAACTGTGTCAGCTGAGACCGAAAGATGAAATACCCCAAGTGAGCTGGCGCTCCCTCCACATGAAGTGTTTTCTTTTCTTTGTCCAGACACGAAATTGGAAAATGTCAGCTTTGTTTCCCAATGAAAATTCATTGTCTGCCAGCTTTCCTGAAAGCCACTGGTAATGCCTAGCCCCAGCCTACATCAATGGGAGTCCTAAAATACAGCTAGTGGCAAAGAGAAGTGGTAAAAATATAGGCTGCTCTCTTCTTGTAGGTGCTATTACTCTTCCTGCCCCCCTGTGGGTGCCTTATATGAGTGTGGCAGCTTCTATTGATGAAGAGTGCTGTTTCTCCCAAAAGAAGAGGAATTTATTCTTTTTGCTACATGGGGAACCTGTTGTCTGACAAGTATTTCCGTCTCCCAACCTCTGTTCTCCTTTTCTGTACATAAATATAGTGCTTGCGCCTTTCCAAATGCCCCAGCTTTTCTGAAAAACCCAGTGTTGTATACATCAAATCAGGCCATGCATTTTTAATGCAGTCTTATTGACTGGATTCGGGAAACATAAGGATAAAACAAATCGCTATACTATGAAGGAAAAAGCCATTTGGCCAAGTGCATCTGCTCACCTTTGATTTATTTCAGCAACTTTCTCCTATATTTTCAGTCTATTCCCTCCCCTTAAAAATAATCTATTAGTCTTCTAGTATTTTGGCATTTGCATCTGCAGTCTGCTTCTCAGCCTATTCCACATTCACATTCGTTTGATATATACATATGAAATAATCACCCAGAGCTGAAATACTAGCTAAACCTGGTTTCTGATATAATCCCCATAGTATTTAATTTTACTTTCTTAGGCATCTAAAATGATGGCTTGTGTGATTGGTATCTAAATGTATAGTAGTGTATCTTCGAGGAGTTAAACATTGTGTTCGAGCTGGGAGCGTGAAACCTGGCTGAACAAAGCCCCTCCAGATAAATGAGCTGTGTGCTGTTTGCTCAGCGCAGTGTGGATAACGTGAGCCTTGCAAGTGCTGCCTCGGATAAATGCTGTGGAGGGAATGTAGAAATCCACATTTCAAAACCTTGGCTGCCTCCTGAAGCCATCCAGGCTGTTCCTTCAGCCACCAGCTTTGGGTGTGCACCCTTTCATGTGGGCTGTGGGATGTGCTGGGGAAAAAAGAAATTTGGAAAAGGGGTTTTGTGTGTGTGTGTGATTTGGGAAGAGGATTTGCTTTTTCAACAAATAAGTACTAATCTCCTCTGCTGTCTTCAAGCAGGACGTTTGTTAGGATGTGATAGAGTATGGTTCTGAGAGTAGCAGCATGAAGGTACCATCCAGAGGGACTTCTGGATGAGCTTAAACTTCCAGGATGCCTTTGAGACATGGACTGCTGTGTTAGCTTTCCACACGTTGCTGTTAGGTACTGCATAGCCAGTCCGTGTCTTCCAGAAGCAAAAGTATCATAGAATCATAGAACACCAGGTTGGAAGGGACCTCAAGCACCATCTGGTCCAACCTTTCTTGGCAAAAGCATGGTCTAGACAAGATGGCCCAGCACCCTGCTCAGCTGAATCTTGAAAGTGTCCAGTGTTGGGGAACCCGCCACTTCCCCGGGGAGATTATCCCAATGACTGATTGTTGTCATTGTGAAAAATTTTCCTCCCGTCCAATTGGAATCTCCCCAGGAATAACTTGTACCCATTACCCCTGTCTTTTCCATGTGACTCCTTGTAAAAAGGGAGTCTCCATCTTCTTTGTAGCCACCCTTTAAATACTGGAACATGGTGATAAGGTCTCCCTTAAGCCTTCTTTTCTCAAGGCTGAACAAACTCTGCTCTCTCATCCTTTCCTCATATGGCAGGTTTCCCAGTCCTTTGGTCATCTTTGTGGTCCTTCTCTGGACCCTCTTGTGAGAGTCTGAAAGAGTTAATGTCTCAAACATTGTGGTGGGGCAAGTTCTGCCTGATGACTTACTCTGCATAACAACAAACTCTGCCTAGCAAGGAACCGTAGGTGAAAAGAAGCCCATCAGTGCCCATCAGCAACAGGAGGGGGAGGGCGTGCTGGAGGGTGCACAGCTCCCTGTTCTGTTGTGCTGAAGTTGTGAGCGTACCAATTCTGGTGGTGAGCATGCCAGTTCTTGTTGTGAGCAAATAAAAATTGACTTTTGTGAGTTAAAGGATCCCTGGTGTCATTTCACCTTAATCCTGACCTGGGAATCAGCAAACCCGAGTCATCGTCCTGAGAAACTGGGACGTGACACCTTTCCAGCCTGCCCACAGCTTTTTTGCATAGCAGGGACCAAAACTGAACACAGAATTCCAGGTATGTCCTGACAAGTGCTGAGTAGAGTGGGATGATGACTTCTTTATCTCTGCTGGTGGTGCCCTTGTTGATGCAACCCAGCATCCTGTTCGCTTTCTTTGCCGCAGCAGCACAGTGTTCACTCATATTGAGTTTGTTGTAAACAAGGACCCTCAGGTCCCTTTCCACAGATCTGCTCCCCAGCCAGGCGGATCCCAGCCTGTGCTGCACTCCTGGACTATGTTTTCCCAGGTGCAAGACCTTACACTTGTCCTTGTTAAACTTTATAAGGTTCTCGTTAGCCCACGCTTCCAGCCTATCCAGGTCTTCCTGCAGGATGGCTCTCCCTTCTGAAGTGTCCACTTCCCCACTCGGTTTAGTATCATCAGCAAACTTTATCAAGGTACACTTGATCCAATCATCCAGATCACTTACGAAGATATTGAACAGCCTTGGGCCCAATACTGATCACTGGGGGACGCCACTTGTAATGGAGCAATGATCACATAAACCCCACCTCTGCTAACTGCCTTGACAGCCAATGCAGATTGTGTGTGGAAAATGAGAGAAGCTGGGCTTGCAGCCAGCCCTCAGAGAGTGCAGGGAGCGGGTCCAGGTAGGGCCTGATAAATCCACTGTACTTCAACAGCAATAAACTTTTTCTCCAACCAAATCAAGGTGTATCTTGATCTTTTTGCTTCTCTTTTCCTTTCTTTTCTTTATGGCAGAACCTTAGGCACCTGTGGGACTCTGTTTAAAACCTGTAGTACTTGTTTTGATGAGCCCTCTGTGCAAGGGAAAATGTGTAGAATGCACAAATTCTAATAATCCTTTGCACACTGAGGTAGCCAGTTAGGGGTCCAAGTGGCTACATGGCCACACAGGCAACCCGTGTGCCTGCTAGCGTTTCATGGGAATTAATGATGTAATTGCAAATGTTGGTGCTCGTTACAGAAGTGCCTGTGGGGTCCATCCAAAAATGGGGCCCTTGCTGTGCTGATTACTGTGCAACCACTGCAGCAGGTCATTAATATACCAGCCTGTCTCCAGAGCTGTCAGTCTGAGCAGGTGACATGGACAAAGATGAGATGAGAAGGAAAAAGAAGAGAGAAGGGAATGGTCTTATACAAGTCAAAGCGCACTGACAGCAGTTAGAACCTAGTATTTTCAGTCCCATCCCAATGCACTGTCCCTGGACCAAACAAAACCAAGCTTCATGTCTGTCTCCTCTCTAAAATACACAGTCTTGTGCTTTTCTGTCTTGTGTTGCTGCTGTAAGTCTGTGAGTCTTGTGCTCCACATACAGATATAAATTACTATCAGCAGCATAATAAAGAGTGATATACACAGCCATGTCAGCCCTTCTCACACTGCAAGCTTTTATGTTGCTTGCTTAAATCTACTGACTATTGCTGCAACTTCACAAGATATTGGTGCTTTTTAGTCTAATGGGAATGATACGGCCTGTTTTCAGCTGCCTTCAGGAGCAAATATCAGTGCTGTGGGATTTGAAAACAGACTCTCAGTGTTGCGAGGATGGTGCTGACGTGGGGACTTGGAGCAGGTCCTTCAATGGGAGGGGTCCAGCAGGCCAGGGCACTCATGCAGGACTGTCAGTGAAAGTAACCTAAAACACATTGTAGAGGCAGGGTATCATCATGCTTTTGCAGTTTACAGCCATTTACTAGTGTAGGAAATGTTAGCTCGTGGAAAAAAAAATAAAAAATTCAGTGGAGTGTAAATCCTTCTGCATTAGGATGCATTTTCCCTAAATCATCCCTTAACCAAATGGGCTGTGAGGTTCCCTTGTCTCAAGTGGTATTTTAGCCATTCTGACTTTAAGTGATGGATGTATAATTCTGTGACTTGTCCTTAAAGAAACATATTGTGTCCGTGTTCAGTGTTGACCCAAAGCCAAAAAAGGGAAAGGTTTTTGCAGATTTTTGTGTCCAGTAACTTCAGGGAATAATGCTCTTTAAAATATTTCTTTTAATAAGCTTAAGTGGAGAAAATTGAAAAACATCATTCATACTTTGATGTCCTAAGTATGAAATCTGAATAGCTTACTAGCAACTAAATTCTATCCCTTGACCATGGAAAGAGGCAAGATTTAGGAACATCTTAAGATCAAATAAAATAGGGTCAGCTTTGTGATATAGTGGTTGTGCGATTCATTGGCATATGGGAGTCATGAGTTCAAGCTCTGAGCTCAGTATTTCTCTTACAAGCTGACATTCCCACAGAGGGCTGCAGGGCTAGTATTTTGAGCACAATCCTTGAGAAAGGCTTTGGACCAGCTGCATGGGGAGGCCAGGGGCTAAAAAACTTCCCTAGGACATGGGACACCTCAGTTTGAACCTGTTAAACTACAGCTTTCTCTGAGATTTGGGCTAAGGTACTTCTGTAAAACAGAAATAAAAACTCTTTTGTGTCTCAGTAAGGTGTTTTGAGCATTAAAGACACCCCAGACCGGAGTTTAAAAGGTGTTTAGATGCTTGAGATTCAGTTAAGCAATTTGGAAAATCACTCAGGGTTCCCAGGTGCCTAACTTGTTGGCTTCACTGAGTTTTTTCATAAGCTGCTCAGCCAGTATTGACTGATACACCCAGATAAATGAACCTGGAGAGATTTTCACTTCATGGCATGATTTTTAGAGGTGGCTTTAAAAACTCTTCATCTGCTGTGGGAAAAGTAACATTTGGGAAATAGCTGTAAAACATGGTTAGACCCCTACTGCAGTTTATTAGTATTCTTTATGCAAATCCACATGGAAAAATTGCTCTGAAGATACCTGCTTAGGAATCTAAATACTGACGAGCTTGCCAAGGCTGCAGGAAATTGGACATACAAAATGTGTGGCCTGACCTTTGAATAACCCTCATACTGAAATATTCAGTTTGTTGTACACAGTCTGCTTTAATTCATGTTAGAAGGAAAATGGTGTACCCCAGAGCAAAGAACCTGGCCAGGTGTGAAGGGCTGCAGCTGATGTGTGTCATCACCTCCATAGCTGAACTCCAAAAGTCTGTAATTGCACGTGAACTTCAGCATCTTCTTTCCAAAATCAAGTGATTGAGAAGTTGGCTGTGAAGCATTTGAGATTATGTATGTTTGTATGTATGTATTTAACAGGAAGCTTTTTATGAATCAGACAGAACTGAGATGGTATCAAGGATTCTCTAAGCCTTATGGATGTGGATGATTTGGCCACAGCTTTATGATGATACTACTACTAATATATGTACTACCTTCTGGTGAGAAAATGTATTCATCTTTTACCAGCATGAATATGTTAACATTCATGGTGCATTGTGTTTGCCTTCATCTCCTTTAGGAGGATGTAAAGGACCCTTATTTTGGTAACTGGGTTTTAACAGACTCTTAATACCCTGCTGGTTATTGACTATGGGCAATAATCTAGCCTTTATTTATACCTGAGTTCCTCGAAGTCTTGCTTGGCCTCCTTCTCCGTCTTATTTGGGAAGACAGTACAGCTCTCTTTTTGGGGAGGAAGGAGATGGATTCAACCCATAACTGAATAACTCACCTGCCCGAGACACTTAGGGTAGGATTATGGTTGGCCAAATTTCACCTACAGATTATGAAGAGGAATAAACCCCCCCAGGGATTTGGTGGATGGATCATTGCTCTTTCTGCTTCAAGTGAGGACAACTGAGCTCCCACCTTTCAGGCCTCATTCAAGGGCATTGGGTCAGGAGGCACGAACCCAGTCCACAGATGTGGAGGGAATGATTGTTTTTTGACTTTGCGTCAGGAGGACCACCTGTGCTTTCTTAATTGACTTCACTGCGGTGGCTGTAGCAGTAACGGCATGGTACATCAGGCTTTACCGCAGGCTGTAAAGGCATTCCCAGCATCCCTGGATGCATTTTTATGTGCCTTAATAAGCCCATGTACCTGCGTTTTTATTGCTGCAGGATTCTGCTGTTAGAGCAATGCTTTACTTCTGCTTTTATGCATCACCCATTAGATCTGCTTTTGAAGTATCTCTATGAAGAGACAAACCTCCAGAGATGTGTGCAGAATGCAGCATTGAACCTGTCCCCCAAGTGCTTGGGTGAGGACCTAGGCAGTGGACTATCCCTCTCCTCACACACACATATTATATTAATGTTCTTCTTTAATTCATGAAAATGGATGCAGAGAAGATAAGTGACTTATCTGATTCCCATCTGAAGCTGGATAAGAACTTTCTGGCTTGTTCAGCAACCCATAGTCAACCCTCCTTAGAGCCTACAGAGTACAGAAACATTAATGCGTCCTCTTTTCTTTATGGCTTTAATTATTGTGTGACTGGGTACGATGATAAGTGGATATCTTTGTGTTAAGCAGCTAATTAATGTTTGGAACTTAGTCTTTTGTTTATTGTAGAGTTTTGCATGAAACTATTTTCAACTGTAATAGAGTTCATGAAATATGTACTGTAGATTCAAAGTGTTAGAGACAAAAAGATGAGGTGCTGCTAAGGGCCATCAATGCATGTTGACTTCTTTTGGTCCTGCATACATCAAAAAAATGAAGTGAAACCTGTTGCTGGAGGACTGATTGCAGCTAAAGTACCTTGTTTAATCTCACACGTGCAGGATGCCTTGTGAGCCAGGAAGGCTATCAAGATACAGTTTTAATTAACATTTGCTTTTTAGATAATGTGCACAGTTTATTTTGGCAAGAGTTCACTGAATATGAAATTTCCATAATTAAGATACTTACACCTGCAATATTTTGTTTTCTGCAGTATTTTTTCCAAAATGGCATAAATTCTGCAGCATTTATTACCCAGTAGACAACTACTGCAAGAAAGAGCAATTTCTCCCCCTGCTTTTTTTAATCTGCTTTTAACCTCTTGGTTTTGGTGCCTTATTAGGCAGCATCTTCTTTTCACAAATGTGTTTGAGCAATCACAGAATAAAAATAAAGGACAGAAGGTATAAATGTACGAATCTATTCTCAAGATAATTAAATAGAAATCTTCCATTAATTTGTTTTAATATGCACATCTGAATGAACTCATCACTGTATCATCTGAACACCCCACAAAACTATGCAAATCAGTGAGTCATCACAGATACCGTACTTCCATCCTTCAGAAGGAGCCAAACTCTTAAAACAATATGGTTTACATATTTAGAGGTATTAAATGCTCCTTTCAGAGATATTAACAGCCTCCTGTTGTAAGAGGAAAAAGAGAATAGGTGTGAGAAACCTTCCCTGGCGTAGCTGGTGAGCTGAAAGAATTCATGATTCTTGGATGTTCCTCTTTTTTTAAATGGTGCCTAAAAAGAATTTGCTGAAAAAAACTAGTTGTGCTTTATATTTTTCTGTCAAGGATTCTTAAGATGAGGCTGGAAAGCTCTAAAACCAAACAGCAATGGTTGATGAACAATGAGACCTCATATCTTAACTCTGTATAGTGTCAACAGATTTTCATAAGAAACAATGTTGTTAATGTCAAATTAAAATTGAGAAAACTGCTTCCATTCTGGTTGTGTTGGGAGGGGTTAGGAGAGAAGAGAAGGATAAAATCACTGTTCAGAAGGATTGCTGGAAAAAATGAGATTCTTCAGAGCACTCGATTTTGGTAGGGGAGGAAACATGCAGATCCTTTGTGGCACTGTGAGTTTTTTATTTATTGAGGGACTTCCAGGTGAGTGCAGGAGGAGTGTAAAATTGAAGAACAAATTAAGGGTAACAGGTTATTTGTGTTCTGGCTAGATCCTCTTTGTTCTGTATATTGTCAGTAATTCAGTTTTTAGCTACGAAGTAGCCCACCCTGAGAAACCACCAGGAATCCAGTGCACAAGGTTTGAGGGGTCCCACTGTCTCCCCGCGTGCTCAGCGTGTGTGTGTTGATGTAAGGGTTTACAGACTGGGAGGAGAACAACTTGCTCGTAAGAATACAGATATTTCTGAGCTGCTCAAGTTATTTTCTGCTGTCCAAAGAGTGACTGTGAGGAGAGTTGAAATCATGCCAGCCTTCCTGCACGCACACGTACACTATGAAAGTGATAGCTTAAATGCAGACTGCCAGGTAGCCCCTCCTTCCCTATGGCTGTGAAATAACTCTAGCTCCTGGTCCCTGGAAAGAGTTCATCTGCACCCAGGTTCTGCACCCAAAGTTTAGCATGGGTATGACTTTTTTCACAGCTTAGGCCTTACATTTAGCTGTGAGATAGGTAAATGTGGTCAGTCCAGCGGTACCCATCACAGCGTTAGCTTCTGCTGAAATGCCTGCGGGTCCTGGACCAGGTTACAGCTTGGGAGAAGGTCTGTGTGGGACCTCGGTTCTCACCTGCTGAGCTGGGCTGAGCTGTTCCCAGCTGCAGTCCAGAGTAACCCTTGCAATAAAAGACAAGTTTGCTCCGCAGAGGCGCTGGCTGGAGGAATGCTGCATTGATTGCATCCTCAGTATCTTGCAGGGCATAAATGCTAATTAGCATCAACGATTGCTAGAGGGGAGGATGGTGCCCATTGGACTCAGAGGGGTGTAGCTTGCCCTTTCTAAGCAATAAATCTATATTGGTTAAACTGTCTGTATCAGAGTGTTTGTGGAATCAAAAACTGTGTCTGCAAATTTGTGTGAAGTTAATAGTCTCCGTTACCATGTCATCACAGAGATGGGTGACCCGGCTCAAGCAGATATTCTAGATATTAAAGCAACAGTAAGTAGCTGGAATTGAGTCCTTTGAGCAAGGAGGGGAGGAGATGAAGAACAGGCCTTACCGATGGATGCAGAACACTACAGGGAGTGGGCAGAAGACAGGCTGTGAGTTCATTCAAACTAATGCCAAAATTTGCATGAGGGTCCACAAATGGAAATCTATGCTACCCACCAAAAGAATATGGGAATTATTTCTCTACTGTCAGAATGACAACTAACAAGACTGTAACCAGCCGGAGAACATAGAAGGCTTTAAATGACCATCATGTATTATCCTCAGAAAATAATGTAATCTCTTCACAGCTTCCCTATCCCTAAAGTATGTGCTAGTCATTAGCTGTTACGATGTACATAACCGTCCTTTCAGTTTGAGGTCTTTTCTTCATTCATTTTCTTCATTGTACAACAGAGAAGATCTGAAACTACACGCTGTTTTGATCCAAACAAAAATTGCTACTAAGAATAAAAGAAAATCTATCTTTTTATATGCTGCTTAGGAAAACCATTAGTACAAATTCTTGAGGCCTTGGCCAGGTACTCCTGTAATACTGGCCTTTGCGCTCCTGCTTTACCCATATTTTCACGTTCTCGCTCAGTTCTTTGTAATCCATATTAAATATGTTTACATTTAATTCCATTACAGGCTCTTAACTAGTTTGCTGGGGCTTTCCACAGTGTGTGAAAAAGAGCTAAGTGTGCCATATGCTGCATCCCATTTATGCATCTAAAAGTGGGTGGAGCAGGCAGGCAAGACTCAGGGGAAGGAGAAGGTGGATGGGTTATAAGCTAATGGGTTAATAATGGCTGCAGACTGTGCTACGTCTCTATCACGTTCAGCACCTTTGTAGATACAGCTGGGAAATTGTACAAGATGGGTTTGCTCAACCACAAACACACTTGCACAATAGAGACGAAAATGAAAACCAGAGATAAAAGAAGCAATATATTAGCTTCACAGACAGCTGCAATACAAAGGTTTCAGGAAACCATATTTTGAAGAATTAAGAAAGTTTTAGGAGGTAAAGTGGGATGGCTGGAAGGGATATATGGAACAATCAGCGATTGCTGTGCCTTAAAGAGGGACTTCTCAGAGGCTGAGGCTAAATGTGTGTGTTGAAACAGCCAAAGTAGTGAAAGAGGAATACAGAGCTCAGTTAAATGTGAAAGGACAAAGATAAGCTGGACTTAGAGTCAGCAAAAAGAAGAAAAAGAAGCTCCCTTAGAAATAATCTATAAAAGAGAAGGAAGTTCAAGAAGGAGAGCAGGCCTATAGTAAGTGAAGAGAAGGGTCTATTTAAATAGTAACTCAAGTGGCTAAGGTGCTAAAATAATTTTTAAACATTTCTGCAGCGAAGAGAAAGATTAGTTTCTGAGTCCAGGGAATTGGTATCGATAGCCATTTGCTTTTGATGGGGCAATATTTTGCTCAATAGTGGTTAGGGATATTATATATGTTATCTCTGGCATCCAGGAATATCCTCGGAAGGCCAGAGGCAATAAATGTGGATCTGAGTGACGAAGGGTGGGGAGGAGCACGGTGAGATCCCTCCAACATTTGCGGCTCAGGAAGGCCAGATGCTGTGGAGTTACAGGGCCCAAGGAGTTAAACTGGCAACTCTGCAGAGGAGCAGCAGTGGAAGAGCTGATGGGCTTGTCTAACATTTAGAGGTGCAATGTTACAAGCCTTGATCTAATTAGCACCTTCTGAAGCAGTAGCCAGAGCAAGCCAGTGGGATGTCTGTGTGTCTAAAGTAACCCAGAGAGTCTAGGGGGGTGCTAAAAGTGTGACAATATGTCTAAGCTGGCATTAAATCGGATTTTCAACTGAAGGGTGTAAGACAACACCCTTGGGTTGGGTACTCAGGCCGACAGGATACGTGCCTAAGGCAGCCGTACACCCTGGACTGGCAGGGCTTGCTCTTTTTTTTCCTCGTTTCTTCTTTTCTTTAATGTGAAAATAATTTTCTTCCATTTGAAACAAAACTTTAAAGATAAACACACTTACGTTGATCTTCTGCAGAGGAATGAACTTCACCTGCAGGGACTTAATTAGCAGTCACTGTGTAAACAAAACGGGCAGATTATAGAAAAGTGGAGCTGATAAAATTGGAGGTATCATGGGTTACCTGGTGAAAAGCTAATAGACTATCAGTCTGAAAACAGTATGTAAAGTGATTCTGGCAGTTCCATTTGAGAAATATCTTCTATCATCAGTAAAATAAATGGAGAAAAAATCACTGGTGTTAGAAGGCTAATGAAACTAAGTGCAATAAAGAATACAAGTTTATAAAGAGTAAATCCCACTAAGAAAGCTTGCTGTGGTTTAAAACAGAATCACCACCTCTTTTGGCAGCAGATAATGCAATTAATGTCATACATTTGGATTTTTCCAAAGCATTTGCTATCGCATTTCAAGAAATCTATTTGACAAATTAGTTTAGTGAGGCTTGCGATATGATGCATGGCCAAGAGACTGCACAACAGAAGCTGAATGATGCATAGCCAAGTATTGCAGTCAGAAGAGGTACCTAATGGGGTTTTCTGGGAAAGGTGTTAGGTCCGGTTTTACTTAACCTCTTCATTAATGAGCTGGGAGAGAGAGTAAGTGTGCAAATTAATGATCTCAGTTTGAGTAGATTTGCAGATAAAAAAGAAGAGAGAAATAAGGAACACGGGCAAAAAGCTAACAAAATGCCTTCACCTTAAAAATACGAATGCAGGTGTATATATAACTTAGGAGAGCTAGTTGGCAACACACAGCTGGCACTGAAATAATAGTCCGAAAGGGCAATAGAAGGAAACAAATTAGACGTAAGTTTGCAATGAAGTGTGCCAATATGAAAAATAAATATAAATTTGGGGTGTATTTGGCAGCATTTCATCATAGTGCAGAGGATGTGACAGTATGACTCACATCTCTTAGGACATTGGATAGTCAGATGGGAGGAAGTATTAAAATATACACTGTGAAAAATAATCTTATATTGGCAGGTAGATGGTTGAAATGATATACCGGTCTTTTACTTATACTCTGTATTTCTCTAAAGTCAAGAAACAAATAGTTTTAGCCTGGATTTGTTACGCCATAAAGCTACACAAAATGCAAACTGGGAGATAAATCACACAGATGACGAAAGGGATGTAAAGGAAGAGGAAGAAGTGTAAAGCCTGATGCTTAGCACATGCAGTTTCCAGCTCTTGTGTCTGAATTTTTCTCCTCGTGGAGAGTTTATTCATACATGGTCTGCACTTTCTGTGGTGCTTCCCAGCTGATGAGCACTGTGATGTGACATCTGAAGGATTTGGGAATATGGAAGGAAAAAAAAAGAAAAGAACAGGGAAAAGAAACACTGAAATTTAAGAAAAAACAGAGATCAAATGCAGGCTAACAATAATAATTTGGGGTTATTTCAATCAGGTTGCAAAACTTCTTTGTATGATTGCAAAGGGTGCAGGATTTTCTGTGAAACAGGTGCCTCATTAAATTAGGCTTATGTTCGGGAAGGCTTGAGAACAAATTTTTTGGAAGGGGTGGAGAGAAATGGAAATAACAGTTCTGGGCAATTGGTAGTTCAGAGTGACCATCAAAGCCCCCAAAATGTTATTTTTAGTTGCAGATGGCTGGTGAGAGAGAACTGAGTGAGCTCCTCTTGTTCTCTGCTGAGGGGCCAGGTGCTAATGAACACGCGGGTTTCGCAGGACGGAGAGACAACAGCTCACGCTCGCCGTGCTTTGTACTTCCACAGCTCTTTTTGTCAAGAGGTTGTGAGAATTTATCCAGATACTCCATTAAGTGGAATGATCTGCTGAGCAGAGAGAGCTTGCAATTCAGGTATAATCTTTGATAAGAACACAAACAAACCAACAAAAATTAATCCCACTGTAGGTTTTTTGACCACAGGGGTGAATACTAACAAACTTAACCTGGGTTTTCTCTGGGAAGATATATAATTGTTCTTAGAGAGTTGCTGTAATTTAGGGTTACCCATATTTTCATCAAGGGTAAGTTACTCAAATTCAGATATAAACTATCCTTACTGTTTTTAGTCTGACATATGCAGCCTAGACCTGGTTTTGAGAATGCCTTTATTATTTCCATGAATTTGGCAAACAACATAGGTCTGCTTTGGTCTGTAAGTGCTGGTGAATTGTTCTCTCTGTAATTTATGATGTGCAAATGGCTCCTTAAGACTCCTGGCATTGCTCCTGTTCCCTCCTTGGAGGACTGGAGTTTTCCTGAGTTTGAGTGGCTTCTTAGAGGCAGGAGGTGCAGCATGTAGTAATTTCCAAGCAATTTGAGGCATTTCTCACTGACCCAGGCTCATCACAAGTGTACTTTGCAGGTTTTATTTGCTGTTCAGCTGTGCTAGTCTCCACCATGTTTTAGGCATTTTCCCATAAAAAGGAAAGTGTTAAACTCGTGTTGTAGTTGTAGGAAAAGTTTATGCTGATGGAAGGTAGGGCTGACGATGGTTAGGGCTGGTCCCATGCTCTCCTTGTAGTAACTCCTGCCCCCATTCTGCTGCTGCCACTTTTTCCCAGGGGACAGCAGCCGCGGCACTGCTGCACCTTCAGACTCACACCTCCATCATGCTTCTCTGTGACCCACACCATGAGCTGTCCCTAAGGAAACAGCATTATTAATAGGGTGCATTCTGGTAGGACCTTCTTCATCAGCTGTCTACCATCACAGTTCTCCTAATTTCACTGTTTTCTTACAGAGCAGGAGAAGTCCTTTCAAAGTGTGATGGAAAGAAACTGTAATGGCACTAGTGAAAGAGCATTTTGGAATACCTCTTTGGAAGAGGACAATGTGAAGTCATGGGAGGATATATGATGCTTGCTTTCTCTGCATTATTTTTATGGCTGCTGGGGAAATTTGCAAAACATGCTGTTTCCCAGTGTGTGGCTGTGTAACTGATTGGTAAGGGAGAGTGCTGAGATGTATTTTCTCTATCTTGTGTTTGATCTTTTATCTTTTCAAGTCCAACCTGCTACTGCATTCACTTACCATAATCTAGTGTCAAGTACCCATTCACATATGGTGGTTTTGTCCTGTCATTTATATACCTGCAACCCTCTGTATAGGCATCGTTAATGTATGAATGCAGAATCAGCCCTTATATGATGCATCATGATTAGGTTCAAGTGTACAGTGTGTGATAAACTTGCTGTATCCAGGAGATGCATTAGAGAACTCTTTGTTGCACATGAATCACCTGCCTGATCAACTGATGCAAAATATTTTTTCCGTTAAAGCACAGGAATGAAACAGTGCCCTTTTCCATAAATAATATTCTGTTTTGTACATGCATGCTACTGAGCAGGAAATCAAAGGAAATATTTATGAGTGGTAGTAATAGTTAATTTTTTTAAAAGCAGTATAAACCCATGTGCTCCAGGTCACATGGCAAGCCTCGGTTGACATAAAATCAGAAGAATCAGTCTTTTATGGACTAGATATTCCATAAAAGCCAGAGGTTTTGTGCATCCTCCAGAGCATCTGATCCTGCCCGCTTATGGATGGGCTGCTGTCCCATTGTGGCTAGTCAACTCCTGTCTCCTGAATGTGTAGTTGCCTAGCTATGCACTTGCATTCCTATTTAGTAAAGGTCATAATGTGTTGGTATTTTTTTTTACATGGTCTATTTCATCTGCCATTCAGCTGAGTGCATTTTATGTGGGGGACAAGAAGTGGCTCCTCTGTTCAAACCAGTGTCACACGGGCAAGCCCAAGCTGTCCTGCCGCTGAGCTGCCCAGAGACCTACATGTGATTTGCCTATTTGTGATGGGAAATCATAGATGCCCTGGCCCAGGAAGCTGTGATCCTTTTGCAGTTGGATACACTTTGTATTACTAAACTGAAGAATGTGTGAAATCAATTGGGAGGGGAAAAAAAAATCAATGCCTGGATTTTCAGGATGAAAAGGCAAGATAGCCACACAATTAAGCACTGGAACACATTTTCCACTCTCTTCCTGTCATGTTCTCCTGATTCTCTGTCTTGGTTGTTCATCAGAAATAATTAAACTCTTTCCCACAGGCAACAATTCCTTGCTTAAAAAATTTGAGTAAAAAGAAGGCATTTATAATCACCTACCCTTTTTGAAGGTGAAAATGGAGATTATCTTTGATGAAATAAATGTATGTGGGGAGTCTTCCTGACTACCAGAGTATCACACCCTATGGCAGTATGAACGGTGTTCATCGTCAGATGGGATGCTCTCCACGGTGTGTCTCCAGCCCTCCGGTACATCTTAGCTCTGAAGAACTGGTGGAAAGGTTTCGATTTCAGACTTAGGCCCAAGTCTAAGCCCCTGCCCATTCAGTAAGGGGTGTTTATTCTGGTAAATCTGCATATGGACTTGACGTTTTTAAGCAGCAGGAATGAAGCAGGAAACATATCCAATTTGTACCTATCAAATATCACCCTTTTATTTAGTCATACTGTGTCTTCCCTTTTCATGCTAAGAGTTGTCTTTGTTCCTTTTGACTCTTACCCCCAAGGGAGTTTGAGCTTTGAAAGTGTTTCATGTTTCAGAGCAGCCTTTTTTCCCCCTCAGATTTGTTTACTGATCCATCCTTGGTAAGACCTTTTAGTGAATGTGATAGGAAGGTTATTAAAAATAAAATATTCATCAGGAAATCAGCCATAAACATGTGGGCTGGTTAAAATTCAATTCCTAATTCTTTCAACCTTGACATCATTTTGCTTTTTGCTTAATATCTCTGTATACAAATTTCTGAGCTAATTTATTTTATCAACTTATGCTTCTTTCTGTTGTTCATACAACTCGCTCTTGTCTGCTTAATAGCATCAAATAACACAACAATGGTAAAAATGACAATGACAAATGGAGGATTGTGACAGATTGGCTGAATGTGAATGTCTCTTACTGAGAGAAGTGTTTCAGGAGTGCCATTAATTGCTTTCACAGCAGTGAGTTGTTTGTGCATCTTGTCTGTCACTCGGTGCCTGCTCCTGCTCCTCCCGTGTGGAGGGGTGCCGTCTTCTTTCCTTTAAAGGCCTGGGACAGTCGTGCAGGGAAGCCAAGACAAGGAGTGCAGGAAAGATAGAGGAGGGAAAGCAAAGAAAGTTGGTCCGGGGCAGAGGTGGGAGCTGGATTTATCTGGATTATTAAATGCAAGGAGGGACAGAAGATTGGTGCAAACCGGCCATCTCTGGGAAGCAGCATGACAGTGATGGTGGTGACTGGCTGCCAGCTGGCAGCTCTGATGGGGCACACCATCTCCACTGCACAATTCCCACTGAGGCTGAGGCTGTCAATAATGCTCATTCTGGTGGTTGTGTTCTTCATTTTCTAGAAAGACGGTTCAATTCTTTTACTTCCTCCCACTGGCTCCTCCTCAACACGTTCACTCAGGCCTTTGATCTTATCACGGGGGAGAATTAAAATTACCCCATCCAAAACTGTTCTCCGTTTCTCCTCTGGGTTCAGGGGTGTTGGCTGCAAGGCACGGTAGATCCTTGCTCCATCTACTCTCTAAGATGCGGTTGGGCTGAGGAGCTGTACAAAAGCACATGCCTTTCACTTATCGCAGACCTGGGAAGCTTGTACAGGGCTGGAAGAACCATCCCTGTCCCGTGTACAGACAGATGGACAGAATTTCAGTCCAGCCTTCCGTACTTTATTACGGTTACTTCTGCCTGTCACATTGGGGTTCAGTAGTGTATTGCTTTCTTTGTCAGCTCCAATTTCAGGTGGTTTACGCATGGATTTTAGACTTTTTTTAATTAGAGAAAAATATGCTTCAATTCTTTGGACATCTTGCTTTGCAAATTAGTGACTGCAGCCAACAGTTGCTTGTCAGCTCGCAGTATGTGTGATAATTGTAAAGATCAAGTAGGAACGTGCATCGTCAGAGAGCTACCAGCATTCAGCATGTCCTCAAAGACTACGTGCTGCTGGCACGCCAAGGGGAAGGACGCAATGACAGCTCGGCAGAGTAAACCAGGGCTCAAGCAGTACCTGTTGGAGAGTGTCACTGCTGCCGTGCATGCCCGCTGCTTGCCTGGCAGGGCTCTGCCTCTGATGGTTGTTCTGGGGAGTCCCCATGGTCTTCACTGCTAGAGGTAGGGAGGAAAAGAGCCACCACTGAAATCATCGGTCTGATGAGCACTGCTAGGAGAGGAATGATCTAGGCATTTAATTTTCATTTTCAGAGCGATTCAGACCATTTCCTCAGGGTGACCGATGTATTTTGGAGACTAAGAAACATTTTTAATCTTGGTAATGTTTATTTTATTAAAAAAGAAATAAGAGGTGACCCTGAAAGTGCTGGAGTTAGGCACAGTGTGTTCCTTTCTGAGCCCTTCCTGAAGCACTCTTCTTCAGAAACAGCAATTTGCCGATTTGGTTTCTGACCCATGCGTGTCCCTTAGCCTTCTACAAGGGTTTGGTGTGCCTAGGAATAAGAAAATAATTATTTCTTTTTATTGCATGCAGGTTTTTGTCTGACTTCTTTCCTTC
This sequence comes from Pandion haliaetus, assembly GCA_013401275.1. Taxonomy (NCBI): domain Eukaryota; kingdom Metazoa; phylum Chordata; class Aves; order Accipitriformes; family Pandionidae; genus Pandion; species Pandion haliaetus. Next base: position 245,803 of record VYZV01024546.1, read on the forward strand.
GAATCTCCAGGTTATATAGTCAGGAGATATCAAAGGGCAGGTTTTGAAGTACATGCACTCAATTGCTCAGCCGTCTGTCTTAGTTGAAATCATGATTATGCTTTAGAGCAGAGATTGATTTTCTTCCTTGACTGCATTGTCTTCCACAAGAGGAGAAGATGCTCGCCAAGCCTACGTAAACTCTTGCTCTCACCTTCAGTAGAGGTGAGCATTTTTTAAGTGCCACAGGTAGTTGAAAGCCTTGTTGGATCATGAAAATCCATTCAGAGGCCTAAAGAGCTAAGGCTTGGAGTAAAATATCTTTTTTGATAAATCCACCGCTCCTTCTGTCCTTTCTTCCAAAAGGTCAAAGCTAATGATTTCCCATATGGTTGGCACATGGAAAAAAAATACAGTGCAGAGAATCAGAGTTTGTTTACTACTACTTTGTATATCAATATGAGGAAAAAGCATAAACAGTTTTCCTTGCAGGCTGGTGCCTGGGGAATAGAAATCAGGGAGCAATTTGCTAGTCTTAGTGTATTTGTGAATGTGCATTTCTGCCTGATGGCAAATGTTAAATCAGCCTTGGAGTCAGTCACCCACCATAAACTTTCCATATCCTAATGTACACAGAAATGTATTTGTATCCCAGTAGAGAATGGATTTTGAATTAGCTTTAACCAGGCAGTGTCTCAGTTTTGCTCATGATCTGCAAAAGGAGAGAGAACAGCTAGGAAGTGCATATTAGGAAATTTGATAGACAATGAGTAATTGAAATGTGAGGCTAGTAATGTATTTGCTTCCCCACTTACCTGTAATAGAAGTACAGGGAAAGCAAAGATTTTCTTGTTCCTTTTTACTTAAATGGGGGCATTTCTCATTTATCTTTTCTTGCTGTAGAAAATTGTTTTTTTTCCCCATTAAATTATAAATGTGTATTTCTCCTCTTCAGATGCTTCCTTCTGAAACAAGTTGTTTTAAAACCTAACAATTTAGAGGTGGGCATGTGTTAACAACTAACATTTTTTCTGATTTGTGTGTATTTTTTTCCCATCAAGACTGGTTTTGGTACCAGCTGGGGGCAGATTCTAAGTCAGTCACTATTGAAATTCTTAAAAATCGGGTGTTTAAAGTGATTTGAACAAGGTTACCCACAGGAGTTGAATTTGCAGCATCTGGACCTTGCAAAATGTGTGTTTGTCTGTTAAAAGAGTGAAGCCACTTTTTGGCTGAAAAAAAAATCAGAGCTTGCCTTCTGATACAGAAGAAGGTTGTCTTTGTTTCTCAGATCAAAGTGTGATCCTGTAGCTGAGCCTGTAAAATGCCTGGTGCCTCCTCCTCCTCCCCTCAATCCTGTAACGCATTGATTCATCAAAATCAATCGCACTTTCATGAATTAGTCATTCGGTTCCTCGCTGCATCTGGACAAATTATGTACTTCTTCCTGCACACCAATATCTCTGGCTCTGGTCTCTGAAGCAAATGATGCTGCCTGGCTTGTTAATGGGTCAGGCTGCTTCTGATAGGGAGCTGGCTGACAGCAAATAAACAGTTATTTTGTAGGATTTTGTTTGATCACCTGCAAGAATCGCCCTAAACATCTGTGATGAAGGGACTCGTTGCCTTCCAGTAGCGATGGCAGAGGGAGGAGTTTTCAAAGGCATAAAGCACCGTTGCTGTTTAAGGATGGATTAAATGCTGTGTTATCACCAGCACCTTTATTAGATGTGCCTGTCTGTGTGGCAGGTTGGCCTGTGGGTCAGTCCAGGAGCCATGTCCCTGCAAGGTGCAGCAGGAAACCCTCCTGCCTTTCGGATATTTCTTGCTCAAAATAATTAGAAGCGTGGCTGATGACAAGCTGTCCGTAAAGACTGGCTTGTTACCTGTTCCCACCAATACCGTTTACGACCTGTACCCCCTTGTTATTATGGGTTTGTGTGGCGCGGTTTTCCTTGGTGGCAGGGGAGGGGGGCTGCAGAGGCGGCCCCTTTAAGAAGTTGCTAGAAGGTCCCCGGTGCCAAAATGTCGGACCCACCCCTGGGAGGGGAGTGACGGTGGTAGCGCCTGTGGGAGAACATATTTAAGAAGGGGAACCGGTAGTGTGGGGGTTGGGAAACG
>VYZV01024546.1:248459-262472 GCA_013401275.1 Pandion haliaetus
GAGTGAGCGGCTTTGTGGTGCTTTGTTACCGACTGAGCTGAAACCACGACACCCATGCTGGGGGAGGATTCAGAACCAGCAGTGTATGGCAGGAGTGCAGGATGCGCCCCATGGAGCAGGCCCATGGGGGTGACACAGCCTGGTTGGCATGGTGTGGGAGTTCAAAGCAGGACTTCTGCATCCCCCCTGCTCCCCAAACCCCTTACAGCACTGTGAGCCCCAAAACATCCAACCATTTTCTGTGTTGGCAAAATGGGATGTTGCTGTGAGGATCCTCCACCAATTGTGGCACATTCTTGAAGGTGTTGATTTTTGGACACAAACTAAGTTCTCCTTGTGAAGCCCAGCACTCATGTCTGAGCAGGATGTACCTGCAGGTACAGCTAACTCATCTCGCCAACGAGCGCAGCATGGGGTGCGGGCATCCTTCCTGACTCCTGTTGTTTTGTGCTTTGAAGCATGAAATGTAATCATCATTACCTTATTGCTCTCTTATCTCCCTTGGGTGCTGTGCCCTCTATCTCATCTGCTTGGCGCAGAAATCACTGCTTACAAAAATCCTCTGCCTCTTTAAAATCTAGCTGGAGCATTTGACTTGATGGCCTTCCATGATAGGAAATTCTTCAGGCTGGCTGTGTGAACAAGTATTTCCTTTTATTTGTTCCAAATTTACTGGCAATTATTGACTGACCCCTTTGCTCTTGTGTTATAGGATGGTACGAAAAGAGAGGGATTGATCAATCTTCAGTATACTGCCCTGCAGAGTTAACGATATTTTATTTTCCTGTATTATGGGAGAGAGATCCTTTTTCATTAGAAATGATCAATTCCTAAGTTTTTCAGGGCATTCAAGTTCCTGAACTTTACAGATAGTAAAGAATAAGATGAAAAGGCGTAGAGTTTTTCTTGAAATAAATCGTTGAAGAAGATGAAGAAAAATCAACGGTTGTTCATTTATGTGTATTGCTTTGTGCCTAAATAAATTAGAATCAAAATTGTCCAGTGAAGGAAATGCAGGCCTCTGCTGCCTCTGCTGCGTAAGATCTTCAGGCAACATTTATGGAGTTTGAAAATAATGTTTCTGGTAATAAATGGCAGAAATATTCTGTTTTCTGCATCAGCAGATATGAGGATTAAAGGATTTGACCATATTAAACAATTTTGCACAGCTTTGGCTCCCAGGGCTTGCAGGCTGTGTTATCAGAGTTCATCTCACGGCATTTCCAGACCTGATTTTAGAAGAGAATATGTTCTTGCTTTGCAAGTGGTCACTCCCTAATTTAGGCCATCTTTGGCAGGATTAAAAAAACAAAGATAAAGAGATTATTTTTCTTCTCTTGAAAGTGGGATAGCTTCTTAAGGCTCCCCCCTACCCCAGTCAGCCATTTGCAATTATGGAGATAATTGAATTGTATTGTTTCTCTGTACTCCCCCAAGCTCTGCTTATGCTGGGCTATCACATCGCTATGGAAACTTGAAAACGATAGTAGCTGATCTTTGGGTGAACAAGAAGGTTTCCTCTGCCATTTGTCATCATAATCAAGCTGGACCTGGAGTGTAACAACCTGCCCTGTGGTGTCCCTGAGGCAGGCATCTCCCACTCTATTTTTTATTTTTTAATTTCTGAATTTAAAACCATGGAATAGTTTGTTCTCATTCTAGCTATCCAACATAAAGACATGGCATAGGTACCAAAATAAGAGTGAGATGCCTTTGAGGTAACTAGGTGTGAAATAAATCCTGAGCATCCTCCTACCTTCAGGGTTTGTATCGGACCAAGGAAGTTAGTCCCTGCTGTGCTCCAAAAGCAAATGTTCCTGCTTTCCTCTGCCAAGAACAGGATGGGGCAGGTATGTGTTTGACTCAGTTAACCAAATACATTGTCTTAAAATTGCTCTGAAGACAACTGCTAACAGCAAACATTGATGCAGGAGGCTGGCCTGATTTGTAACCTTGGTTAAAACCATCCCAGCTGCCTTAGTGCCATTCCAGCACTTCTTTTTGCAGCATCAAGTTGCCTGCTGTGAAAGCACCAGCCTTCCCGTGCTTTTGAAGAGTCATTGCTTCGACATCGTCTGTGTGGATGTTTGACTTCCTTTACATGTTTTCCGGCTGGCTGTACTGCTTTGGGTCCATGTATCAGTAACACCACAGTAATAAATCATCACCCATTTCTATTGCATGTGTATACTGAGGAGTTATTTTTATGATCCGAAGAGCAAGTTTTTACAAGTTATCATTTTCAATTAATGTGTCGTTTATGTGATATCCATCTACTAGACTCCTGAGAGCCCTGGAGACTGATTTTATTTTAGAATTATTTTTTTGCGTTGAGGAATCATTAAATTCTAGGTGAAAAATTATGTAGATACACATTAAGCTTTACTTGAGTAGTCCCACCGACTCCTTTTTGGCTCATCCTTCCTCATCTTCAGGTTTCTTTTTCTAGACCAAAAAAGTGGTTTTCAGTCATACAAGCCCTTTTTTTGAATTTCTAGTGAACTGTAGCATCGACTGCAGCATTAAAATTCTCTCCCAGTGCTGCATGTCACAAGCCATATTTTACAAAGCTTCTTTACCTTTATCAAAGAAAACTCTTAGAACTTTGAAAGTCCTGAATGCAGATGTCTGCGCACGTTGACTTTTGCCATCTGCACAGGATTAATCAAGGCTGTCACACATCTAGCCGTAAAACCTTTAATATTTTTAAAAGGTTTGAAGCTGCTATATTTATCACATGCATCAGGGAGAATAAACTGTTAAACTGCTGTATCAGTAGGAAATAGTTTTAGTTGTTGCAAAGTAAGGCAGAGATGAGCCTCAAATGCTAGCCAGCTAGAAAAAAAACCCTCTAGATATTAGACTGAGATGCTGCTCTTTGAATCTTCCGCAAATATTTCCTCTCACATACACACGTATGCAAATCACACTGTATTCGGTGGAATTTGCACATGGAGGCTGGTGAAAACATTAATCGGTTCCTCTAAATAGGAAATAAAAAGGGTAGCATGCCCTTTACTCTGCTGGTAAATACCTCATTTCTAAAGGAATCCAATTGTTGACTTTGTCACTACAAGACATTAATTTTGACACACAGCTTCTGATATTGTGCACGTAACATCAGAAGTCGTCTCATGTATTTGTAGCAGCCTGTGTCCAACGCAAGCATAATGCAGAAGTTTGTTATTTTATTTTAATGCTTTTCGGGAGTAGCCACCTTTTCAGCCTGATGTTGGAAAGTTTCTATGAGATTTCAACCTAGAGGCAGAAAAACTTTGTCAAAATTTTTGCATTGCATTTGAGTAATCACAAACCAACAAACAGCGGTGATGGTTTCTCAAACCTAATTTGAAATTCTTGAGTCTGCAAAGCTAAATTGGAAGTGCCACCAAGACAGATGTTGCTTTTCTCTTAATTCTGCACTTCAGCTTTTAGCTTTGCTGGAGATTTGAACAAAAGAGAAATGGTGGAGAAGAAATAAAAGTTAATGGCTCCTTTTCATCTTTGAAACAGGTTTGAGTGTGGAGAAAGTTTGGATGAGTTTACTTTTCCTTGTATATATTCCTTATGTACACATATATGTGTATGGATATGCTTAGAAATGTGTAACACGGTAAGATACAGCACCAGTACACAACCACTGATTATCTGTTCAGAGGATAACGATGCTGAAATCACGTATGGATCTGAATGGCCATTATTGTGTACACTGATCCCTGCCCAAACATGCTCATACCAGAACGAGACTGGCTTTGTTCTGTTCAGCTTAAGATGTTTGGGAAGGCACAGGCAGAATCTTAACTAGGGGAAGAGCTGGTGTTGGGGCCATACCAGCTTTTTCCAAATCTCCAGGAGGAATTATAATCATAGTGGTGTAAATGGCAAGGTGTGTGCACTAATATTGAGCAATAGACTGTACTTTGATGTCCTTTTTATGAAACTGTAGTGATTTTCAATGTTCGGTGGGTGAGTTGTAAGGCAGGCAGATCCTGAGCAGGGTTCAGCATCCCCTGAGAGCTGCCGAACAACTTAATTCCTTATGGCTACCATCAAAGCTGAGGGTGTTACGCACCGTGTAAGGTGAGCACCTACCCGATTATGCACGGCTGCAACGCTTGCTTCTCAATTCTCCCATAAGCCTTTCTTACAATTGAAACATTGCAAAGGCTAAATTATCAAAAAGGTGTCCAAATAATGATGGCAATTACATCATTAATTAGGCATGGAAGTGCAGTTGCTTAAAAATTTTCAACAGTTGGTGCTCAATAGCAAAGAAACCATTGTGCAACTAAATAAACCCCCAGAAATGATCAGGTGGATCTGGGGGCAGGTAAGTCCATTTAAGTGTGGAATTGCAGAGTCAGTGTAATTAGTTACCTAATTGTGTGCCCAAACTTGTCTGATGCATTTAGTGTGCATGTATAATTAACGATGATTTATTGAAAAGCAGTCTTACTGTAAATGCTTTCCTTGTCATTTCCTAAAAATCAAATTGCTGAGGGAAAGATTAGAATCTGATTTAATGTATATGTGTAGAATTAGAATTTCTTCTTGTGTTTTTTTTTGCTAGATTAAAATAGCTAAATGTCCTGGTTTCAGCTGGGATAGAGTTAATTGTCTTCCTAGTAGCTGATATAGTGCTATGTTGTCATTTCATTAGTGTTATTATTATCATTATTAGTTTCTTCTTTTCTGTTCTATTAAACCATTCTTATCTCAACCCATGAGTTTTAGTTCTTTTCCCGATTTTCTCCCCCATCCCACTGGGTGTGGGGGGGAAGTGAGTGAGCGGCTGCGTGGTGCTTAGTTGCTGGCTGGGGTTAAACCACGACATTAAACCTAGAAATTATCTGCGTATAAACTCATAAGTTGGAGTGAACGTAATACAATCAAGTTCAATTTGTTGCACTAATACTAACAGTTCAAATATTCCTCTCAATTCACACAGGAAAGAGGAGAAAAAGCAGAATTTGTTGCAGGTAGCATAGAAGTGTGAACAGTGTATCTTCTCCCCCAAAGCTCCCTACCTTGAATGGTGCTGTGCATTTGAGTAAAAGTTAAACTGCTTTCTAGGTACATAGATAAATGTTGGATTATGGCAATGTGAACTCTGTCACTGAGTTTGCATTTCTTCGGGAGTAAGTCTGTGGTACAGTCACAACTTTGCTTCTCATGGAGCTGCTGTTTTGCCAGTATGGGGAGGAAAGTATGACAGCACTGAGAAGAGGCACCTGGCAGGGCTGGCACTGCTTTTTGGTTGTGTCTTCCTCGAGTCTTGAAGCTTCAGTGCATCTGTAGATGTTGTAGCCAAGTGAGGGGGGGTTTCAGAAGCTCTCGGAAACCAGGCTTGCAAAGCTTTCTCAGCCTCCCATGGCATTGGTGTTTAAGCTGTTTCTAGAAATTTGGGGTTTAGAAAAAGGCAGGAGGGGAGAAGGAATTGTGATTTATTTTTCCCTGATCAGCTGGGGCCCTTGGCGTGCATGTAAGCTGGCCATTAGACTTGCTTCTAATGGGGAACTTCCCAGGGAGCTCCAAAACAGGGGAGGACCCTGAACTGAGCTTCATGGGTGGCATCCTATTTCACTGTCCAAAAGAAAAGTTTCAGGTGAGGTGGGCCGTGGGCAGTAGGTTGTTACATGGCAGCCTTGAGAACAACGGCTGCCCCTTCTCCCAAAGTGACAGCACAGCTGTGCTCTTCCCTCTCAGTGGTGCTTCCCTGGTCTGAAGATGGTGTCCCAGCACATCCCCCTTCCAATAGCAACTGCATTACATATTTCTGCTACTCATGTTCCTTCTTTCCAGTGTTTCCTTTTTCCGTGATGGGCAAATCTCATTTCTTGGATATTTCGGACAGGTTTGAGAGCCAAATGATGAAAAAAAAATCACCATCGATTTCTTCAGGTTTCCTAATAATCTTTGCACTATTACCTCTTTCCTTCCTATTTTTTACTTAACACAGCACAGATCTGTCATTGCTTCTTTTTCATCTTCTTATTTTCAGGCTTTTGTTTCCTGCCTTGCTTTTCTTGATGGGCTCAACACTGCTTCCCCTGATCTTCTGTTCATCTTTGTTTTCACTGACACACACGGATCCTGTATTCGTTCTGGCATTCAGATCTTTCCTCATTTCCTTTCTATCTTTTAACAGTCTTCTCTCATCTCTTCAGATATGACTTCCAAGCTGTCTGGCAGCTTCTTCTCCTAGCTACCCTGTAGTACAAGGAAAAGTAATGTGTGCTGCACAGCAAGTCCGGTGGGGGAAAGCAGAGCAGATTGCTTGATTCTTTGGTTTTCAAATACTGGTTTAAATGAAAATGGGTTTCATTGCTTGAAAATATACATAATCAAAGAAATACCTTGATCACATGAAAAATACAATTCTATTCTATGAATATAAATTAAAATATATCGTGTAGGCTATTTAGTGCCTATTATTCTAGAATTCTAATACAGTTTGCTATCTCTTATTCCTACCAAGTTTTTCTCAATGTTATTTTTAAAGTAGATTTCATAGATATAAGTTGTGGAAGAAAAAATAAAGTGTAAATTATTACAACAAGGAATCTGGAAAATTACTTAGGTCCTAATTTTCCATCCTGTAATATTTGGGTAAACAGATGAAGAACCGCATTGATTTCAGAACCACTTCATGTGGAAACACATGTAGCAAGATTTGTGCTTTAATCACCACTAGAATCCAAATCATCCTGAAAGTGTAAGAATCAATTAATTGTCTCCCTTTTTCTTGATCTTTGCCTGAGCTGGCTACACCAGGACAAGCTGTGATAACTCTTTGCTTTTAGCACAGCTAGGTTTCTTCTGCAGAGCGCAGTGATAGGCATACAGAAGGTTGACTGGGTACATACAAATTAGTACAAAACATATCAGTAATAATGCTTCACATCTTCACAGCACTTCACAGACATTAACTAATGAATTGTCACAGAAACCGTATAACATAGACAAGTATCTTTGTCCTCATTATAAAGATGGAGGAAGTGAGGTAACAGGGATAAATCACTTGTCCTGGGGCCCAGAACAGCTGACAGCAGAGGAAGGATTTGTAATGGAGGAATTTCTGGCCAAAGATGTGGGAAGACTGAGATTTCGCTTTCCTTGATGACTGTCTCACACAAAAAATTGCCAAAGGCGGGAAAATACCATCCCTTTCGCCCATCCTTTTCCTTCCTTGGCAAGTTTTATTGCCTCTTGCTCTTATAGGTGTTTCTAAAACGTCTGTGTACAATAAGTTGGGGGAGAGTGTAAAGGTCAAAAATAGTATCTTGGAAAATGGTATTTTTTTGAATTTCCCAGTCTGATGAGTCATTCATTGCCATGACATATCGTGTCTGCTTTTGTTAGTCATGTCATATTAGACTCAGTGAGCGAGAATGATCCTGCCTATTCCAGGCTGGCTGATTTCATGAAAAAACTTAAATTGAGAGTGACACTAAAGTGCAAAAGAGTAATCTGAGGGAATGCAGTTAGTTTGCTTCAGATCTTATTTCTTCTGTACGTTGGACTGACATGAATGTTTTTCTTCATAACCTGCAGTTCACAACCAGCTGAGTTCTCTAAGATTATGCACTTTACAAAAGTGACACTATTTTATTGAATTAAGTAAACGATTTGTCACTGCTGAAACTTAGTGTTAGTAATTTATTACAAATTACATCATTATTTTACAATACAGGACAAGTGAGTCAGATGAAATGCATCTAGCTAATTCTGAATTTCAGGATAATCGATGAAACCTTTGTTAGATTAAAATATGATATATTATCTAAAGCCATTTAGCTGGGTCTGGACTGAAATTTAGATATATCTATAGCAACACGACTCTTAATTTCAAAAACAAGCACATGTTTCCATTGCTACTTTCAGTATGTGTCACCATGTTCTGATGAACAAATCCATGGAGAATGTGTTTTATTCTGTGCTATTCATCACAGGGTCATATTTTGTGCTGTGATATTGAGGGTTTCCAGCAGAACAAGCAGTCATACCAGTTGTGCACAGAGGGATGCCTTTCCCTCCCTGACCAATGCTCTGAAAGTCTGTGTGCTTTGGTGACATCCTTCTGACAGACAAGTTTTCCATTGAATTGTTGAATTTGTATCTAGGAGGTGTTGAACTAAGCTTTGGCCGTTGAGTGCTCTGAAGCTGAGAGGGAGACCTTGGATGGGATTTGGTGTGTCGTGGGACATGTGGCAGAGCGGGTGGGTAGATGGCTTCCTGCAGGTTGTGTGCCCAGCAGATCTGCTGCCGTGCTCTCCTCCAGCTCGCTTTGGGCTGATGGCTTCTTCTGTGGGTAGGTTGTATTGCCACAAGCCTGACAGGACAGTTGAAAGTACATCTGACTTGAAGTCAAGTCATCACCTAAGAGGTTGAAGTCCTTGTTATGGGTTTGTGTGGCGCGGTTTTGGGGTTTTTTTGGTAGTGGGAGAGGGGGCTGCAGAGGTGGCTCCTGTAAGAAGCTGCTAAGAAGCTTCCCCGGCTCCAAGTCGGACCCGTCTCTGGCCCAGGCTGACCCAATCAGTGATGGTGGCAGTGCCTCTGGGAGAACAGATTTAAGAAGGGGAACCAGCAGTGGGTGGGGGTTGGAACGTGAGAGGAACACCTCTGCCGATACCGAGGTCAGTGGAGAAGGAGGGCGAGGAGGGGCGCCTGAGAAGGCTGATGGCCCTGCAGCCTGTGGTGAGACAGCAGGCTGTCCTCCTGCAGCCCAGGGAGAGGAGCGGGGGAGCGGAGGCCCCCCAAGATGGCCGTGACTCCATGGTAAAAACTGCGCTGGAGCAGTGTGTGACTGGAGAGCAGCCCGCGGAAAGGACCTGCGCCAGGGAAGTTCGGGAANCTGGCGGGAGGAGGGAGAAAGCACCAGGAATGGAGCTGAGCCGGGAAGTCGGGAGGGGTGGAGGGGAGGTGTTCTGATGTTTGGTTTCCCTTCCTCATACCCTTGTGTTTTGTTTTTGATTTGATTTGTAGTAAATTAAATTCGTTTTGTTTCTTCCCCAAGTTGAGCCTGTCTTTTGCCCGTGACCATAAGTGGGGAGTGATCCCTCCCAGTCCTTGTCTTGACCCATGAGCCTGCCTTTGTATTTTCTCCTCATCCCAACGTGGCCAGGTACGGGGGTGGGAGGGTGAGCAAGCGGCTTCGTGGTGCTTTTTTACTGACTGAGCTGAACACGAAACCATGACAGTCCCTTACCTCTGTCTTAGGCTCTAGAACAACTCCCACATTACTCTCTGAGTTGACTAAAGTCAGGTCTAGCATTACAAAAATTTGGCATCAGTGTGGTTGTAAACTTATACCTATGACCATGACCTCTACCTTGCTGTTTTCCTGGTTTCCACCCATAGATCTTTTTTGCTAAAACAATGGGATGTTTTAGAGTAGTGGTGTGCTTATACATGGCGAGAGTACCTAGGCCTGCCTTAAGTGAAGCACAGTCTATTGTTTTTCACTGTAGTTAAATCTGCCTTTTAAAGTTTTAAAATTAGAAAACTGTAAGATCTCAGTGAGCTAGGAATAATTTTTTCCAACCACAGGAAAGGGTAGGAATTTTGAAAATGTTACCAGGTGATCAAAAAGCTGAAACCTGGAATATTTTCATTAACTGAAAAGGAAGATAAAATTTTAGAAAGGAAGAAGTCAACTGAGTGAAAGATTTCCTTTCAAGCTATTTTAATAGTAACTTTTATGTATATCTAAATGACAAGTAAATTGAAATCAGAGATAATGATTTTTAAAAAGTCAGTATTAAGTGATTATTATTATTTCCAAAACTGGTTGATAAATTAATTGAAAATTATTTTTCCTTCAAAAGCGATGTTTTAACATCTCTTGTTTTCTAATTTTAAAAAAATTGTGTTCTGAATTTCGCAGGATTCCTTTTTTCCCTGTTTTTTTTTGCATTTTTGCCATGTATTTTTCTGAGTCAGTATAGCCTTACTTTCTATTAGGAAGGAAAGACATTGTGGCCAATAGTTGTAGGCAATTTGTGCAATCTAAACCAAGCTTCTAAGTATAGGGAGGAGAAACACTCTTCTAAATCAGAGTGAAAACATTTGGTTATAAGGTCTGTTTCTGAGGCTGTGGCTCTTGCTGACTTCCGAAGGGGAAGGCCCTGTTTTTTATAAAGAGGTTTTTTCCTTTCTCCCTCCCTTTAACCTGTTGGCGGTAGGAGTTGGATTTCTTTCTGTCAGAAAGTCCCCTCTTGGCAGTGGATGTGCTTGGGATACTTATGTGATTAATGACCCTAGTTAAGGGCCTGTTACCAAGGGAGACTTCAATTCATTTCACTTCACTGGAGCATTATATACCATGTGTTGTCATCAGTGAAGATACAGTGTTCTGCAATTACAGTAGGTAAAATTCTGTCTTTCAGCATATGGGTGATGAGTCCTCCTTCAGCATTCTCCAAAGGACAGAATTGTGAAATACCCTCAGCTGTGTTGTCTGAGAAAGAACCTGCCTAGATTTTGTTCTGCTCATGTATGTGGCTTTTGGGGGGAAACAAGGATTGCATTACTTTGTGTTTAGGATTTTGAGGCTGTGGAAGATTGAGGGAGAAAAATAAGAAAAGTTGTAACCCAGCCTTTTTATCTCGGTTTCCACTCTGTCCCTCAGCGTCTTTATTAGGATATGGTTTTCCATGTGTGCTGTCTGCCTACAGTGAATTGAAATAAATAATAAGAACAGCAGCATTTCTGCTACTTTTTTTGTAGGAGGAAAATGGACTTCCCTGACTACTAAAAATTATTCCCCCAGCAGTTTATTTAATATCCCCACAGTCACAACTGCAGGAAATGCAAACTGGAATGGGGGAAGAAAATAAAGTTTAGTGTGAAGTCCCCTATGTCTGCTGATGGAAGGGCAGCTCCGTTCTGCAGGTGAAGTCCAGCTGCCACCACCTTTAGTGACTGGCTTCTTGGGGCTTCGCAGCAGCCCTTATTCAGAGAGAGTGTAAAAGAGAGGCCGGCAGAAGAGGAAATTTGTAGGCCATTTATGTCTCATGGATGGGTGTAGGTCACTTCTGTCTTCCTGCCCGGTCCAGGGACCCACGAGGTGGGAGTACAGGTGAGGAAGAAAATGGCAAAAGCTGGTTTGCTTGTGGCAGACACGTGGCAAGGTGAGTAGCCTGGGTGGCTGCTGTTCCTCAGCCCCGTGCCCCTGCATTGCTGCCTTCTGCTTGCGGGGGAACGGGGAGAAGCTCACATGTATGTCCTGGGTTAGGCAGAAGGTGGGTTGACAACTCTTCCAAGGTAACAACTTTCTGAACCAGAGCATAGATGTAACAAAGTCATTTGCAGCTCCTCTTGCTGCAGAGCTTACAGCATCACTGGCCTGTTCAAGGGATTTACTGGCTTGGTGAGGAGTTTGTGCATCAGATTAGCAAATAATCTGAGATGCATTTGTCAAGATGGCTAATGGGTTGCATGGCTTCCTGATGGCATGGCTTGTCACACGATAGACATGAGTGATATCCTCCTGTCACAGCACGTCTCAGTCCTGGTCACTTTTAGGTTTCTGCCTCTTGTAGTTCAACTAGCAGCATGAGCTTCAGCTCAAGAAAAACAATTTATGAACTGTTTTATTTGAGATATTGCCTAAAGTTGCTTTTGAAAATGGTTGTTAGTCACCTCTGTCACTTTGATGCTTTTCAAAATTGTATTTCCTGTCCAATTTCTCACTTTGTCAGACAGCAGTAATTAAGGTTTAGCGTGCAGAATTTAAGCCAGAAAGGACGTGCTGTGCAAAAGATGTATGTGGGCACTGGGGAGTAAATTCAGCAGCCTTCTAGTTGTAAATATTTTATCACTTTATCTGTAAGATTATGACCATGATACACAATGGGAGTTGGAGATGTGACTGAAGATGAAAATGTGACTGTCTGCTGAGGGTGTTCATGCACTGAAATGCAGTGGTAGCTCTATTGAGCCTATCTGGTCACTGAATTAATTTATATTCACCAACCCCCTCAACCTGGGAAATGAAGGGAAAAGTTGTAATAGTTCACTAGTTAAGGTAAGAAGATTCTCTCTGGAAAGACCCAGCAGTGGTGATAGCATTGCTTTTTCCCGCCTCTCCCTTTTCTAAGTGTTCAAGTAAGAAAAGATGCCTTGGTTTGCAAAATGCAGGAAGGAAGTATCACTGGGGTTGCAATGGCTTTGGCAAATTGCACTGAAGCCTGAGGATGAGTAGACGGCAGCCAGCCCTACATCCCTCACCTGGTCTGTCAGCTCTTGATTCTGTGTGTGTTTTCAAGAGCAGATCCAAGTGAACAGCGATTAAGAAATAACTCACGGAAAGTCATTTTTCTGAAAATTTTCCTGCTCTGAAAACGAGACAAGGAACAGATGCAGAAATTGTCCTCCAGACCTGGGTTTACACCACGCATCAATGCTGTAGGTTGTTTCGATCAAGTGCCTGGTCTGTCTTACGGCATGGGAGAGGAATCACTGCTCACCAAAGCCTGTGCTGTGTTTGGGGTGCAAATTGTCTGCTGGGTAACACCAACATTATTTGGAGAATAGGATAAAAGCAAAGGATTATGTATCTGGATTTCAGTATGCTTATAGTTGGAGCTTTACTTTCGATAAATGTCTAATTAAAGTGAAAGGATGAAAGCGCTCCTTCGGTAAGGTATTACACTGTTAATTCTGTTACTTGTTCAGTTGCATGAGAAAAATGATAGACTGAGCTACCAGATAGTTTATACTAATGGCATATGGGTTGTTTGTTTTTTGCAGCTGAGCAGAGCGACAGCTCTGGGCATGCCACTGTGCTGACTGTTATAGATTGAATTTACAATTCCTCCATCATTCCTATTTGCATGGACATTTTAGTGCCTCTGGACCTTTGCACAATTACCTCCCAGGATTATTAATCAAGTCCCAAAACATTAACATGTCCAATCTAGTTAATTCAAAGAGATAGGTTTTATTAAAAAAACCAAATCCTGGCAAGGCCTGTAGCCTATATAAGATTATTCTATAGAATCTCTACCTCTGGTGCAAAAGAAAAACCTCTTACGTGTGATACAAAGCAACTAGACCAAAAATAGCTGCTACAACTGAGATCTTGCTGTGGTTGGCTAACCTGTGGCTTTACAGCAAATAACAAGGAATGTCTTGAATAGTTTAATTTTCCTCTCATTTAAAGCATAAGTTCTGTGTACAATGCAAAGTTATGTAATACCACCCATAGGGCATGTTTCTAGCAGTTTTCAGGGTCTTCACTTTCAATTTAAACAGTTTGTGTATCTTCAACATGAATGGATGGTTGCAGTAGCTGCATTAATGAAACATAACATCTATCTCAGTGAGTCAGTGAAAGCCAGTAAATGTATTCACCACAGATTTGCTAGTTGAAGTGTAGGTAATACAACTACATCCAAGTTTCCGTTTTGATTCAGAGCGGTAGTATGGCTGTGAAGCCAGTCCTCTCATTGTCCCCACTGATTGTGTGCTGATTCAATTCACAGCTCTGTTTTGCTGTGCACAAACTGCCCCAGGCAATGCATCCCAACCTCTAATGGAGATAAAAGATCTGAAACAGTGATAAGTTTTGAACCACACGCATGGTGGGCATGTTTGGTTGAGGGGAGCAGATTAAATCTAGTCCCCAGTGAATGCCTGAAATACATATAGTGTAGACGTGAAAGCCTCAGTACCAGACTGAATCTAATGATTTACTTCTGCTGTGTGAAAATACTTGCTAATGTAGATATAGTGGTGAGACTACAATGGAGAAACTCCTTGTAACTGGTGGCTGTGGATATAGTACCTAAACTGTGAAGTTTCCCAGCACATCTACAATTGTATATTGGACTGAACTGGTGAATCATGCGCTCATCACACGCTGTGCCTGTGTATCTCATTTCCTCTCTTGAAGTCTTACCAAAGACACCGCAAGACCAAAACTGGACAAAATAATGCTTTCAATGTGCATACGTTACTGTAGAAGTCAAGATCAGTGTGTTGGCAAGTGTAAAGGGTGAGACTTGCTTC
>VYZV01024546.1:263826-285684 GCA_013401275.1 Pandion haliaetus
AGCATCTGTGTGATTAACCTGCCATACAAATGTGGGTGCTATAAAATGAACTTGCTCCAAGGCAGCTTTGATTTGCATGCTCAACACTTTCCAAGTGTTGCATTCATAAATCAGTAGTTTTTTGTGTGTGTCTGTTCTGGGTAAGTGTTTTTCCTTCATTCTGCCCTCTGTCCTGCAGCCCAACGTGTATATCATGGCCATATGAGACCTGCCCAGCATGTAGATCTAGAGATACTGATTTTATTTCTTAGGTACAAGAGAAGACCTATTGCCCAAGCTTTCTAAAATAAATACAGAAATTATTAATAGCTTGTGGAAAAAATAATAAAGAAAAAAAAGGAAAGGAGAAAGTGACCTGCCAGTCCATTAGCAGGAAATGCAATATTACAAAAGGTACATGTTTCTGCCCATTGCAGCGTGCAGTATGCAGCATGTGGTATGAACATCTGAGTTCATATAAGCCGAACCACTAGCAGAATACATCTAAATTCCCTTTTATTTGAAATTTTGCATTTCTTGCAGAGAAGCTGAGCTGTTGCCATTTCAGACAAGCGTAGCCCAAAGTCTTTCAGTTCCAGATCATACTGTTTTCTAGGGAGTGCCTCGCTTGGGTGCTGCATTTCTTAGCAAACAGTCCTAGCTGTTTGTGGTGGGGAGCATGGCTGGCTCTGCCCAAACATTATCAATGCCAAGTTCATTTAAACTGCCTAAAGTTAATTGACTCATTGTGGAATGGGATTTCATTCTTCCCTTATCGCAGAGCAGTGTCCTCATTTGATGATACAGATTAATAGATTTTCAATTCCTGCAGATAAACTTTCTAATCAGAGTTGTGCATCTTAAGAAGTGGAACAAGTTATTTTGGGAAAGGTAGAAGGCAGATCTGAAGCAATAGTGCATTTTCCTTTATTTTACCTGTAAGAACATAGCACCCATAAGAACAGGCGGTAGCTTCTGACTCAACATCTCTGCTGGAAACTTAACATTAGTATATCTGCATAAGACCTGAAGACTTATTCCTTCTTACTGTCTTTCCCCTAGAAAACTCAGGTTTATGACTGTTTTATCCCTGCCTTCTTACCACTCAGTTGTTTAGAGACAACCTACAGTAATACCTTCTGCAAATGTGGGAACACGAGCATGGGAATACTGTAAAATATTGTTGACTTGAAAACTTGTTGAGTACTATTGAATACTTGTTGACTTGTTTTTACCTCCTGATGTCATCACATGAAAGATCTCTCTGGGTAACAGTAACCTGGGTTCAGATTTCTCATTAGAGATTGTTAGGCTGAGAACATGGAGCATGACTATGTTTGATTTAAGTGGGTACGTAGGATAAAGGTGAGAGAACAACAACAAAGAAGCTAGGAAGGATTAAAGTTGGTCTGAAATGAGCAACATTATGCTGGGACACACCAAAGTTACAGCAGTCTTTTTCGTTGGGTACTACAGTTTTGTATGTTGCCAAAAAAAAAAGGCTTAAAGATACGTTAGGAACCCAAACTGGTGCATAGCTCAAGAAGTTCCAGATCAAAGGATCTGGAAAACAGTGTTTTGTGGGCTCCATGTCCTGCACACACAGACCCAAGCTTTAAAGGTGGCTTTAAATTTAAGATATTTGAATTGGGTTCTTCCCTCTAGCTCCTTAACTACCTAAGGATAGATGTTGAGCTTTGGGAATTGGTTGGCATTTGGTCCTGAGCCACAAGTCTGATACTGTTCAGGCTCTTCTGAATGGGAGGAGGCAGGAAATGTATCACGTGATATACAACTGATGAAGCAGTTGATGATATTTTAATATGTGGAATTTATTTTCAGCTGTAAGTATGGATTATGTATAATGCATATTTAAACCATTTCTGTCTGAATTCCCTCTGCAGCTGACAAGGTGTGTAATTAAAAAGAGAAGCTTGCTATGGCCAGCTAGACTTGCCTGATGCCATGTGGTCAGCTTGTGAAGAGAAAATTACATTAAGGAAAGACGGGTGTTAGATCTAATGTCAACCGATTAGAGCAAGGGTGGCTAAGTGCAATGTTTACCAGAGTAAAAGGTTAAGGGAAAAGGTTAAGGAAGGAAAGCAAGGCAAGATATGAGATAAGAGGTTTGAAAGCCATTGTGTTCCTCACTTACATCCTAGGAGATAATCCGAGCAAGTCCATCAAGATGAATGTAATGGATGGTACTGAGCTGCAGTTCCCGCCAGGGACCAGGCATGGAAATTGGGAGAAAAGTGCCTGCAAGTGTCACTTTCCATGCACTGGATAGGGGAAGGATGGTAATAATAATTTCAAAGGACTTCTGATATTATTATTTGTTGAAATACTTATTCTCTCATTTACAGCATTGTTTCAGAGCAGGCAGGAGAAGAGAAACTAAATAAGGTGGCCTAACCTGGCTTGAAACAGAGTAAGGAGAATATGCTTTTTTTTTTTTTTTTTTTTTTTTTAGTATTTCACAGAAGTTTTCTTTGCCTTTGCTGCTTTTACTACCTTAATTTTTCACAACAAATGTTGCACTACTGGATATGCAACACTGCTTATCAATACAGAAAGCACTACCTGGGAAATAGTCAAGTAGTGCCAATTTTTGTTACACCGAAGATATGGATTTGCTTTGTTGATTTTTTTTTTTTGGTTGTTCTTCTAATATTACTCTCTTGTCTCCAGGCAAGAAAGCAGTTCTCCCTTTGCCTCAGAAACATGTGGTATAACCTCATGTCTCGCTGGCAGGGGATTTAAAACAGCCACTATAATTTACATGATAATTGTCATATTTTTTACTTCCCATACAAGTTTCTCCTCATTTGAGATTGTTCTGTCCTTTAGCAAATAGCGCACTTACCTTTGGCTCTGCAGGGAGCTCTTGGCAATCTTGAGTCAGGAATATAATGGAAAAATGGCTCACCTGATGATTTCAAGGGGATTACAGATTTAGGGAAAATAATCTGGTGGATGGGAAAGGGAGGAGAATTCCACCAGGCACTACTGGAGCAGAACAAATATTGAACTCTGTCATCATTGGCTTGCCTGTCTTTCAGCACATCTTTTTTTTGCAGTGCTGCAGAGGGTGAGAGGGAAAGAGGCTGCGGGGACGTTTGGGAAGCACCTGGTGCAAGTGCAGCAAAGATGCACATGCAAAAACCACGTATCTTCTCTATGCTTAACAGGCTGCAAGCAGTTCTTGAATCACAAGTCCGTCTTGCTCTGTTTTAAGGGGGTTTGCCAGGCTAAGGGGAGCATTACAGACTTTACCTGAGTGACATTTTTTCCAAGTACAGACCTGAGACCGTGCTGCAGGAATGACAACTGTTCCATGTTTATACTACATAAATGCAAACTTTGCTAAGAGCTGCAGTGCTTGTTCTGGTTGCAGAGGAGATCGATCATTCTGGCTTTTGCACAGCTCCGCTCTTTGCCATTCGGCTTGTCCTCTTTGAAATACAAGTGATAGAAATTAGTATATTAGCAGGAGACTGCAGGATGTAATTGTATGTTGACTGAAATGTTTCTGATGGATGGACCTGGTGAGATGACATCTCTTATTTATGGAGAAGGGAGCACAGGTAGTTGATAGATTTGACAAGAGCACAGTGGCAAAACAAAATAACACTAAGGGAGAATGAGAATGTATTTGCTAATGGCCTCTCTCGCAGCTGTATACACTGATTTAATCTCTCCAAAGCACTCTGTTGTTTATGAGGCCTGTGGGTACAATTTTATGCCTGACTGAAGAGGTTGCTAATAGCTGCCATATTTGTGTTTAAGGACCTGCGAAGGATTAAACTAAGTATTTTAAAGCAATGAGCCATAATAAAGTAATAATATATTGAAAATAATAAACAGCTTTTTATTCAATAATTGGCTGCAAAACTGGTGAACTTTAAATGACAAAACTACTAATTATAAATGCAATTGCTAATCATATATTCATTGGGGAATGCAAATTAAAACCATGGCATAAAGTGTCTATATGTGCCAGAGGCAACAAGTCATGGAACACGATGGTAGGCTCCTTTAAAAAAACACAAAACCAATAAAAAACCCTTAAGGGAAAACAAGATATTCCTCTAGGAACAGGTTGTGGTGATTACTCGGGATTGCTTTGTAAAGGGGATAAAGCTGTTGCAAGAGGGGAGAAGTATCTGTTCTTCTCAGTGCCAAGGTGTGATGTCCCACGTTGGGACATTTTGTGTCTCGGTCAGAATGAAATAATCTCAAACCCACAATAAGTACTGGAACACTGGAGGTTTCCTTTTCCCATTTTTGAAGAATGATATTCTTCCACCCCAGTAATCTTATTCTTTTCCCTTCTCTAGGAACTACAGCTCTTGTGGTTCCCATCCCTCAAAGCACAGCATCATGATCAAGGTTTCCCCTCTTCCTGAAGGTCATTTTTGATAGAGCAGATCTGGTGAAGATGTTCTGAATAGATGATAAGAGGAGGTTCCTGAAAGCCTCAGTGATGAGTTATTTTGTGCTTTTCTTACCAAAATATGTAAGAAGTCAGGAAGATGCTGAGGTTAAGCCATCATCAGCATCTACGTGTTTAAGGGCAGAAGCCTTTCTCAGGCCACTTCTAAGCCAAAAGCCATCCTATGTCAGTGCCATCTGCCCATCCACAGCTTGATAACAGATAGTAGGTGATACTATTGATTACAGTTCAGTGTTCTGTGTGAAATTAGTTTGCTGGCCCAAACTAAGCTGTTTGCCACTTGCTAAATGGTCGTTTCCATGTAGCCACAGCCAGTTGCTGCTGGTTGTACGGCTTTGGTGCACAGGGGGCTCACCATGATTCTAGATGATGTTAAAAGGAGACAGAGCAAACTCTTTTGCTGCTGTTTCTCATTGAAGGCTGTGCTGGCTCGGTCACACCTGAAATCCCTGCTGGATTCTCCGTGGGACTTGCACAGTTGAAGGTGTTACAGGGCTGCATGTCTGACAGGATGAAAAATGTAGAGGCATGTCTGGATCTGAGTCTCCACTAGTAATATTTGTCTCTGGCTTCCAGCAGAAGCTGTGTACATGGCTGCACAGCCATATTTCCCTTTCTTGATGAATATATAAAATATATATGTCTATTAATTTGCTCTTAGGAGCCTTCAGGTTTCCATTAATGACTTGTGTCCCTCAAGGACCTTGCAATATCAAGTTTATATAGAGACGCCAGCGTAATAGCCTAAGAGACAAGCAGCACATCACGTGGTTAATGCCCTCCAGGAAATCATGTAGAGCGGTTGTGACAGTCCAAATGTCTTGGCAGGTCACTGAGTCTGCAGTGGCTCCTCCTGTGCAGCCCCAAGTGCAATGTCCCCCAGTTCAGCAGCCAAGGAAGACAGATTTACCTGTAATGACAGCACCGACTGGCTTTTGGTATTACGAGCTGTGAGTGTTGAGCTCCCTGGAAAAATGGAATAGGTACTTAGGCACTTGCATATAAATTTTAGGTCCTTACCTTAAATATCCATGTTAGAAATCCTTCAGAGGAAAAAAGCATTTTCTAGGCCAGACATAGTTGGAAATGATAATTTTTATTCAGCTTCCTATAGATTCTATGTTGATTTTATTTTCTTATTTCCCTGGCATCATCTGGCTGAGTTACATATGCCTTTGTAGCTAAAAAGGCATTTACCAGTTGAACAGCGTCTATACAGGTTTGTTGGAAACCCCATTTTAAATGTCACCACTGAGGTTGGACAACCTTCTAGAAAATGTGCAGTCAGGAGTCAGGCTTGATGCAGAAGTTACCATGTGAGCTTTTGGCACCATTTAATGCACCACATTATGTGAGATGATGGTGGAAATCCATCTTGAAGATGTTTTCAGTGTGGCCCCTGTGTATCTGTATTACATGAGCGACAACAGGACTGTGCAGAGGCTGCTGGGTCATCCCAGTCTTTATTGGAGGGAAGAAGGGAGCCAGATGAAGTTGCTGAGGCTGGCAGCCGGCAACCCGGATTCAGGGTTGCAGAAATTTAATTCTTCAGTGACCACAGGAGAAACCCGATTTCTTTTTATTTCTCAGTGTTACAACTTAGCCTTCAGAGAACCAAAACAGGAACATGTAACTTGTTTGGCTACAAAGCTCAGTAGCATATCTCCACTACACTGAATTGCTTGAGAAAAAATTTTCAGACAAAAAAAAAAAGCAAGTGAATAAAAAGAAACAATAAATCTATGAACATTGTAACTTGTTAAAAGACAATTTATGGACAGTGAAGGGGCTGAAGTAGTTGAATAAATTATTATCACTGAAATTATTCAGCCCTGTTTAAATTATGGAAGATGTTACCAGGTTGTTGTCTCAAGTCATCTTGCATACTTTATATGCAGTGGTCTTCTGAGTCCTTCTGAGATCTCTTACGTCAGGCTAAACTGTTGATTGAATATTTGTTAACACTTTCAGTCTTTCCACAAAAACATCCTTTTACTGCAGCTTGTGAAAGAGACCTGTCATAGAGTGACATGTTATGAAGGTACCAGTGCAGGTTTTAGTGGCCTTGGTTCAGCCAGGCTCCAGACCAGCTGGATGAGCAGGTCTCTGAGTAGGGGAAAGCTCCTCTGGGCAGTGGCTGGGCTTTCCTGGGTGCTGGTTTGGGGCTGAGGAGTGATTCCCTGAAGGGATACAGCAGTTACCAGTCTTCCCTCTCATCAGTGTAGATGTCACTCCTTCAGCTCACCGCCTGGCACAGAAGCACCCTGCAGCCTGCATGCATGTAAAAACGTCATGAACGCAATCAGGGAGATGCATTTCTGAGATGCCCTCAGTCATAACGTTCAGTTGTGGCAGGGGATGGGTCAGGATGGAGCTGGTTCACGGATGTACATCTCCTTCAGGCTCTGTGCAGGATCAAGACCAAGGGCTAGTCTTATTCTCCAAGAAACAAGCATTGCTCAGTCTGTGCAGCCAACTAAAAAGTGAGGTTTCTTTAGGATCCCAGCTACTCAAAGGTGTTCAAGAGGACTCTGATGTTTCCTTAAAAAAAAAAAAAATCACACGTGAGTTACAGAGAAGAAACAAACCTATCTCCCTGACCACTAAGGGAATCACAGCTCAGGGGATTATTTGTTGGTTGAACTGGTAACAGTGAATGGTTTGGATAAGGATACAGGTGATATCAATCATGCATCATTTGCAAGCAAAACCACTGAGCTATGTGCATGCACTAACCACCAGATGTGCTGACTCATTGTGGGGGCTGAAAATCAGCTTTGTTCTGTGGGGATTATGGCTGCTGCAAGCCCTCGGCCATACCTGGGCAGCCCCCGGCCCTTCTGGGGGAGCTCAGGTGGGAACAAGGGCCTCATCTGAGGAGGAAGAGCTTTCCCAGCTCCCCCTGTAAATGCTGGCTGTGAGCAGCTTGCTTTGGGGTGTGTGAGGCAGAACAAAAACTGAGGTGCTGCTATAAAATATTTAGAGTGACAATAGAGTTTTTTTATCCTCTTGGACTAAATTAGTTAACAGCTTGGATGCTGAGAGTGGGGGCAACTCTGCAATGAAAAAGGTACTTTTTTTCTCTTAAGCTATGTAATTTCTTGGGGTATAATTATATAGAAATGCAAGTGTCCTGTAAAACAAGGTCAGGTGTGTAATTCTGTTGATGTGGGGGAATTGTCAAAGTATTTGCATAGAGACTTGCATCAATCAGCTGTGTGACAAAAGTATTTACATAAGCAGCAGTTCAGCTACTTTTTGGCTTTTAAGAGTTAAATCACTGAAATATTAAATAAATTCCTCAGCCCTGAAGTTAGGGCCGGGGTCAGTGGTGAGTCAGAGGTAACTTCTTTGTGCTGTAATGCGTAAAGGTGCAGAGATGCACTTAGCTACGTTGGTGGGGAAAGTTGAGAGTTGTAGATCAAAGTCCTGAAAGTAAGTTTTAAAGTTGCTTTGTCTTTCTGTAGTCTGTACAGCTCTGCTTTTTTCAAGTTCCAGATTGTTCTCTATGTTTTGTATGTGTTGGGTCTCGCATCGTGCGTCTTCTAAGAATATGTGTTCATCGTGTCATTGGCCTTGGGGATTGGCCTGGGGAGTTTCTCTCTGTGCATTACCTCCCCATGGTGGTTTGGTGTTGTTGAGAAAGTGGATATGGATGTCACCAAACTCTTGCTCAGCTGTGCTGTTTAATTTTGCTGTGGTTGTTTTAGTGATACCTTAACAAATTTATAGACAAAGGTGGTAGAGGTGTCGTAGAAGAGATGGGTTTAATAACCACTTGTAGAGAAAACAAAAGCAAATCCAGTGACAGGCCTGGCAATTCCCACCTTCGTTATTGCTGACAGAAGGCACAAGAATAAAAACAAGCCAGTTTACATGCACTGACACTAATATACAACCAATGGTGATGTCCCGAAGGAAATCTCACCAATTAGCACGAAAGCTGCTGCAGTTATCAACTGAGACAAGATTTAGCCGTGGAAAGTACAAGGTTTTAAGATGAACCTATGACTTCTTCTCCCAAATGCTTTCCTATCCAAACACATGCGGAGATTTGTAAGACAGCTCAAGTGAACTTCCTGGTAGGGTCTTGTGGTCTGGTGAAGCAGTTTGCTACATGCCTGTCTTGCTCCCAATGCTGATGTTTTCACGATAATGCTGCACTCCGTCATTCCCAGAAACTAAATATATTTTTATTTATATATATATATAAGGTGAGAAATAATGGGATTGCATGACAAAATTCAGCATTGGAAAAGTCTTTAAAAATGAAGATGGAAATGCTGAGATGCATGCTAGAGAGATGGAGGATAGTAGGGGAAGGATTTGGGTTCCTTCACTTTGCATAAACTGCTCAGTACCCTGTGTTTAATCTGAAACTGGACAGGAAAAATAAAAGGGGGGAAACTACCACACCATCTGTAAAAACTGCCATGACAATTTATGCTGCATTAAAAACCTTTCCCTGAAGCTGTGCTTTAATAAGATTCCTAGTCAGAAGTCAAGCTCTGCCTAGTAATTCATTCTAAACTCTCATAATGCATTTATTAGTGTGGAAATGGCAGAAGTGAAGTGACCATATTTGAGGTCCGTATTCAAAATTAGCAAAATTTAATGTCGTTCTGAGTTAAAAAGGAAGGAAAACGAGTGCTGTAGCATGCAGTGAGTGATATCTTTTGCATGAGCAGGCGGCTAAATGAGCATTGTTTGAAATAACATTTTATTAGGTTTCCTTAAAGTGGTTACTCAATGTGATAGATTATTTTTTTCTCTGATAAAGTTATTGAAATGAGAAATGTTCCATTATAAAGGAATTTCTTGAAAGACAAGGATATACTTTATCATATTATAGCTCTTGCATCATATTAAATGCTGTTTATGTGTTTTATTGAAATCCAAACCTCTTGCTTAGCATTTCTTTTCCAACAATATAAACGCTTATGATTCACAGCCTCTTACATAATAGATATATTAATGAGTTCCTGCATATTTTATTGCTTTGTATTATTCTAAAAGCCATTCATCTATTTTTCTTGATTATCAGTTATGGCAAAAACGTTATAATTTTTCTCTGAATATCATTGTTCCAACCAAGTTCAGGACTTTCAGAACTAATTTTAGCTACCTGTTGGACTCATCAAACCTCATTCTTTTCTTCCTTTTTCCTGTTGAAAATTGTATCCAGCCAAAGACCCAGCGTATTTTTATCTGAATACAGGAGGATAAATTCTGCTTTGGGGTACTTGCATGTTCTTTCATTCAAGTAGATTAGAGTTGTGCATATGAATCTCAGGCCCTAATTATGTTTCTAAGAATAGAAATTTCTTGCTATAAATAAATGACTCATTGAAATGATTCCTGTATGTTTAGGCTGCAGATGTGACTTCTGCATATTCATTAACCTCCCAGCTCTCCACTTGAGATATGGAAATGCTTAATGATTAGCAGGCGGCGTGCTAGGAGGACACTGGGAGAAAGGGTGTTTGCCACATCTATTGGAGGGGGTTAAAGCCAAACTAACAAATTATGGGAGCAAGTGGCAGTGGCTTCAAGCTGTTCTTGTGTCCTCTCTGTCACAGACCAGCTTGGGGTGGAATGGACCCTGCTGTAAGTTCAGTCTGGAGAGACTTTCAGAACGGGGGCCACCTCATGTGGTGCAGTTTTGACGCTACGTAGTGCTTCACACTTTATCTTTTCTCATATTTTCCTTGGATTGAACTGGTTTATTTGCTGAAGAGGGGGCGGAATAGGTATAAATTTTAACTTATTTTTCTATTTGCTGTAAGTCATGTGAAGTCACGTAAGGTGGATGTTTAAGTTACCTGGTTTCTAATTAATTTTTGGAAAAACTTCAAGTTTCACAGGGATCTGTCTGGTTCATAGGCAATTCTTTGCATGTTTTGCAGCCTACTGTTAGTCCCAAGAACATGGCTTTGCTAAGGATCACTCCCTGCACCAGTCTGAACAGTGGTTTGCATATAAGTGGAAAAATTATTTATTGTATATGTTGTGTACAGTATTTTTGACAAGGCTACTTCATAATATTATTTCTTTGTTTTATTTTCTTTCTCAGTGGCTTTAGTTACTATCAAAACAGGACATTAATGAATAAATAAAAAGTCCATTTTTACACAGCAAAACAGTTGGCAAAAACATCATTTCCACTGTGCAGAAGCAAATGTGTGGACTGCAGCCCACTTAGTACCACAGACCAGGTTAAAATGTGATTTAAGTGATGCACAGATCTAACGCTGTCCCAGCTCCAAGAGGTCCATGCCAACTGAGGGGAACAACCGTGCTTTCACTGTGAGCACAAGCCTTAATGGTGTGGGTTCGATTAACAAATCACACGAATACAATATGGCAGAACGAGCTCTCCTTTTACCCTGGCAAATATTGATTTATATTCCCAGAGTGACAGAAAGCATTTTTATTTTTATGTCCAGCAACAAGTTGTTGCCACGGCAACATCAGTGTTGGGCACCATTTGTGTCCCACCCTCATCCCAAAGTCAAACCCAGTAGATTCTGAAACTCTTTAAAAATGATTGCAGTGATAAATTTTTTAAGGTAAGTTTTACTTCTTGTCTCTTTTCCTGGGGTTTGAATAATTTATATTCCAGGAAGGTAATGCATGAATCTACAGCATCTTCTGCCAGCCACTGTCTGTATTGGGCAAAGTCCAACATTCCCTACAAAAAGAGCAGAAAAGCTTCATTTCTGCTCTCTTTGACCCCTTGCCTACTCCTTCCCTCCTGCTTTCTTTAAGGGGGGGGGNCAAACCCACCCTCAACGCTTCCTTCAACTGCACACTTGCTAAATTATTATTATTTTTTTTAAAATCTGCAGCCTGTTTCTACTACTCGTGAAGCCAATAGTTGAGTTTGCAAAGTCAAGCTCTTGTCTTTGCAGGGTGCTTGGACAGGGCATGTGTAACATCTTTTCTGTTTGATGAGTGCAACTATGATACTTTCCTGCCTTGCTAGATGATTGCCCTTGTTTCGTGGGCAATCTCCCCAAAGCTAGAGATGAGGTGAGTAGGCTTATTCCTAAGGCTCCTGTAATTTTCTTAACGTCTTGCAGTTGCTCCTGTTTTTACCACTGAATTTCCAGGTCATACTCTGTCTTACAGCAGAGTATTTTTTCTGTGACTGAGAGTAGATGGCTTTTTCTGAATATATAGACTATTCCCGCAGAGTACCCATACCCAGTTCTGTGGGACTTGCTCTGCTGAGTGCTGACCTGCTGCCATCTCTGCTACAAGAACGGATATTTGAACTTAAAAGATTATACTTATATTCTTCTGACTATACTAAAATATTTGTTTCCTTGGGCAAAGGGAGGGATGGCTAAATGGCATACCTGAAGAAAAAGCTCCTGTGGTAGCAACTGTAAATTCTGACCAGCACTGGGGTGCACGTGGTTCCCCTCTAGATCCTCACGACGAGGGTTTGCTAATAGAAATCCTTTCTGCCTAAAAGAAGTTTCATATTCCCAGCAACTATTTTCTACTGCTGTTTCTGCTAGTTGCTGGTCACCCAGGCAGGTTGTAGACTCTGTCCTTGGAGATACTCAAAACCCAGCTGGCCCCAGCCCTGAGTGACCTGTTCTGGGGCACCCAGTCCTGAGCAGGGAGGATCTCCAGACATCTCTGCCAACCTTAGCGATGCAAGGAAATAGACCCAAACCATGCCTTAGTGCGAGTGCCAGCACTCCAGCTCCATTTGTGGGTTGGCTTAGTGTAAATACTCACAGCTTGTGCAGTTGGAGCAGTCTCCTGCCACCCTGGGGTACGCTGTAAAGGCTGCTCTGCTCCCTGCCTGCCTTGCTGGGATGGGACAAGCAAGCATCATGACTACTTCATCATCAGTGTGTCAAAACCAGCAAGAAAACACCCATGCTGCCACACCTACTTGTAGCATAGACTGGCTGGAATTATTTACTGTTAGTGGATGAGCAGGTATTTGAACAATCCTTTCTTCTTTTTTATTTTTCCCCCATCTTGCAAGGTTTAAATATAATTAAAAGGAGATTGACTGAAAATCAAGTTTGGTTTATCTGTGGGTGACCCAGCAAACCACATCTTTTTAATTTCATGCATCAATGAGATGATACGTCATGCTTTGTACAGTGCGACAGCTTGCTACATTGCATAACTCAACATGCTGATGCAACCAGGCATGCAAAATTAACCTGATCATCAAACCCAGGAAATTCAAGACAACAAGCAGCTTCCTCTGCAGCTTGCATTGTTCAACAAACCTTGTTATTCCCTATCTTCCCTCTTAGTCCCCCTCTGTACAAATGACAAGAATGGTGTATTTTGAAAGAGATGATGGGGTAAAAATTATGTGGATAACTTCAGACTGGATTGGGGTTGAACCAACCCTGTTTCTCTGTTGGGCAGCTCAAAAGAATGGGCATCTCTTTGTTTTTTGGGTTAGCTTGGGAAGGAGAGTGGCTACTGCACTTCTTGCAAGGGCTGTGCCTAGCTTGCTTTTTTATTTATTTATTTTTTTTTTAACAGTGGTATGAGCCTATAGTTGCCACATCTCCTTGCATGCCATTTACCCGCTCTTAGGACTATTCCAGTGCTGTGAAGAGGCTGAGAGTCCAACAAACCTCATATGAACTCGCCTTTCTCTGTTTCTACACTGCATAGCCATGTAAGCACCAGCTGCTATCTGGCCTTTGTGGCAAACTTCTTTTTGGAGTGACATCAAGAGGGACATCCCAGGGAAGGGAACAGGAATATTGCTCAGCAGATGCAGGGCTGCTTTGTGGGACCCTCTGCAGCCACCCCTGAAAACCGCCAGCAACACATGCTCAGTTGCGCTGTGCCCCAAGAAAAGTATAATTATGAACTGCAGGGAGAATAAAAGACTGATGCTGGGCATTAATATTTTCAAAGTCAAAGGCTGTGACATGCCACATGTAAGCTTGAGCATCCAGTGCTTTGCTTGGGGCAAAATTTTTGCTTAATATCTGACATCTGTCAGTGGCTCCTTGCACGTTCCTGGGCGAATTAAAATAGAAATTCTGCAGGAGTTTCTTGCATGGTTGTGGCACTGGGAAGCCCTGAGAAACTGCTCTTGATGACCACACTTGAAAGTCTGGAAAATGGGGAGGGTTTTCTGTGCAATCTTACCTGTCTACTTGTGCTCATTATCATAGCACCTGAGAGCAGCTCAGGGAAGTCCCAGGCCAAAGTAACGACTGGCATGTGCTTACCTGAACTGTGAAAATCAAAACAAAATAGGGCTTAGTGTCTAAATAAGGATCCAACTCAGTGTTGGGATTATTGCAGTGACTGGTTTAGATTTTTTGTAATTATGACAGTGACATAGTTGTTTACCTTCAAACTGAAATAACGAGAATGTGAGTTTGGATGTCTCCAGGTGACCAGAGTGATGTCCAGATGTTGTTGTTCTGGCTGGAAGAAGTCCCTTTGGAGCAGGAGCTGTTTGTGTAGCACCTGGTGCAATGAAGTTCAACTCCTTCAGCTGTACCCCTGATTTTCATGTATATTAAAAGAGGGGAAAATGAACAGCCTGAAATCTATTTCTTACCTTAATCCCTGTATCAGCAAAAGGGCTCCTCTAAAATAATGAGAATTAGTGTGTCTTGGAGAGGTAGAAGAGGGCCATGACAGTGTGGAGTCCTTAGATATTGTTCTTGCTTGAGTTGCTTTGCATTTCCTCAAAGTGTACAGTGCCCTCTGGCACAATATACCTCCACACTGCATTGCTAAGTGCTGAAACTTCACATCTTAATTCTATGTGAGTAGTTTTCTCTTGAGGCTGCGGTGCCTCTGTGGAGAGGGAGCCTGATAGCAGCACTGAGAAGGTTACACATTATGCAGAAAAATGTTGATGGTGTATTAAAAAATATCTTCACTAAAGTGTTTTTTATTTTTGTTTTTGTCTTGTACAATCATATTTGAAGTACATCCACTTTGAGGTTCAGTGAGGAAAAGCCTGTTTATTTGAAGCTGATGGAGATACTTGAATGGAGGATAACTGGGATATAGGGCTCTGGGATAAATTACTCCACTTTTATTTTCTTTTCCTTTTAATCTGGAATGCACACAAGCCACACAGCAATATTATCATCACTTTGCACTTTCCTTAGGAAGTATCTTAATATTCTATAATCCTCTTTGCTACAGAATGGGGACTGAACTAAGATGGAATTATATTTTAATATTTTAATGTAATTCCTCATGAAACAAAAGGGGACCGTGTTCGGAAGCTGGCTAGATATATGGCAAGTGGGAACTAGACAAGCTGTGTAACATCATGGCCAGTTTCTATGGCAACAAAAATGTCAGCTATCCTTTTGGCTGATTCTATTAATCTGTGGTAGAGGCACTGATACTGACACATTCAGAATTTATTTAAACAAGAAGGTGAAAAGATAACCTCAGCGCAGCTTATAAACAAGGGGGAAGTTAAGCCACTAACATAATGCTATCTGACATGTATATAACAGCGTAACAGGCAAGTAAGACATTTCCAAAGGCAGCCACTCTGAATTTTATCGGAAAAGTGATTAAGCCATTTACCAGGAGGAGTTACCCGGTATTGTTTGGGTTTTTTGACAAAATTCCAGGTTCGCCTCCAGGGTTGCTGTACTCGAAAACGCTGCCCTGTGTTCACCCGTGTGCTTTTGAACCAGTGGTCAGGTACCACTAAACCCACTAAGCGGGGTGAAATCTGGGCACCTGGGACATCCTAAACTAGTTGCCCAGTTTCTGGGGTCATCCCCCTCCATGCTTGCTGGCTTCAGTCCTGGTTTTATTCATGTAGCTGGAGTAAAGTGGCTGCCTGACAGAGAAAGCTGTACTACTTGGTGATTAAAATGCATGGGCTGGCCACTGGAAAATGGAAAAAGCAGTTGCAAAGAAACAAACTACATTCTCTATTCCCTCTATGTGGGTCAAATATTTTCCTAGGGATACTCAGAGATGATTGTGCTATGCTATTTCCCTTTGGTACTTTATCCTTTATTCTCTTGCTATTGAAATAGCTAAATGTTTTCCTACTTTTCAATGTACCATGACAATACAAACTATATGGTGATGTCGGAGCACAAAATAAATATGGATGCAGTTACTTGTCATTATGATAAAACAACATCTTTTCATCTTTATCTTGGAATTACAGGCTCCTCAGGAAGATGACAGTGTCTTGTTATGGAAAATGAATTTTTGGAGGTAGAAAGATATCTTTTAACTTATTCTTGAATTCTTCCTGTTTGCCAGAGGCATGTAGAAAAATTAGCTTCTTTCCCAATTCTTTTGCTGGTTTTATTAAAATTCATAGTACAAAAAGTGCCATATAAAAGTGCTTGTGTGTGACTGAGAAAAAGAAGAGCTGGAAAATGCAGAGCTGAAGTTATTATAAGATTATTAGCTGGCTGCTGTCTGGATTTTTTTTTTTTTTTTTTAGTTTTTAAAANAGTTATTAAAAAAAAAAAGAGTAAGCCTTCAATATCTTTGTTTCTTTTTAGGCTTGTAATGTACTGAAAAGAACTTAATGTAATATACACTTCTGATTTTTTAAAAAAATTAAAAAGCCAAATTCCCAAATAGAAAAATTGTCAGATTTGTAACCACAGTATAGCTCATGGAAACAGAGTTCGTGTGAACTTTTGAACTTTTTCGAATTCAGAAAAGCTTTCTGACAGGGGCAGGAATTTTCAAGTTTATTCCATGCTTCTGTTAAACAAAATCATGTTCCTATAACCTGTAGATCTGCCTCTTTCATCATTTGTTAAGCAGGTGGTGTTGCAAAATTGCACAAATGCACTATGTTTTGAGCTTTTTACAAAGTTAAAAAGTAGTGATATTACATCTGGTGTACAGCAAAGTTAGTTTCTCCCAGTTTCTAGCCCAAGAACAACAGTTAGGTTAAAGACAAGTTTCTTATCAATGTACGTATTTAATATCATCAATATATTAAGTTCTGCCTCTAACTCCCATGGGAGTTTGCTGGTGTTTCAGACAGCTTTTCTTTCCATCTTTATTGTAGTGGCAGAGAAACGTAGGTCATGTCACTTGGTATTACAGAAAATGAAGCAGATGTGACTAAGACTGAACCCGAGAGCTTGGAACAGCATTGCTCTGCCCCTGTCTAGGGGAAGTGAGGATGGAGCTGCTCACTGAAAAACTCCACTCCCTCCTAAATCCCAGTGGCGTTTGAACTATCAGGAGCCTTTTCTGAAGATGGTCTTGATTATTTTTCTTTTCTTTCCTTTCTACAGGAAATTTTAACAAACTGTGGTTGGGAAGGTTTCTCTAGCTCCGGTAGCAGGGAAAGAGAGCACCTTGGGTTTCTTCCTCTCCTGGTACGCTTTCAAGCCTGCCCATCTCTTCTGCTGAAAGTGATTCCTTTTGTACTTCCTCACTGAAGACCCACCTGAACTCGGGGCTCCCACAGATGGGGCAGTGTCCTACCCCCAGGAACCTCACTAGTCTAGATCACAGGGAAGAATGTCACTCTAATCCTGAAACACAGAGAAAACAAAACTTTAAACCTCTTAAATGACTACAGGAAGGCTGTTCTTAATCCTGGATTAATTGTTACA
This sequence comes from Pandion haliaetus, assembly GCA_013401275.1. Lineage (NCBI taxonomy): Eukaryota > Metazoa > Chordata > Aves > Accipitriformes > Pandionidae > Pandion > Pandion haliaetus. The sequence goes on from VYZV01024546.1 coordinate 280,849, forward strand.
GCAAAACCAGACCTTTTTCTAAGGAAGGTGAAATCTCCTAAGAGGGGAGAAAGTGGGGGAGTGGAATTTCTTCTAATTGGAATTTCTTCTAATTGTTTTTATTCTTAAGCAGGACTGATATACTGTATGCGACAAATGTTAACAGCTCTGAATTCAGATGGAAAGTCATGCCAGAGACATTGTGAGAAGAATGCAGTCTTTCCTTCTGAAACCATTGACTTGGAAAACTTGCACATACAAAAAGGCTGACCTTTTGAGGAGTTACAGACCTTAACTTCTGATTAAGGACTGTATTTAATTTCACTGAGGATCTAACCTGAGGGCAGGCTCTAGCTTAGTGTACTTTGAAGTCAAATGCTTGGTTGGTCCTATCATGATCAAAAAGTGTTTTGAGTCCTAGGTGTTAGCAAGGGAAATACCTCTGGTGCAAAATCGGGTATATCTTGGTTTGTTTTAAGTACTTCTTGTATGATTTTGAAGGCATTATTTGGGATATCTCCTGTAGTGCTTTAAAAATAAGGACCCTCATTTATTCTTTTGTCATCTTTTGTTCAATAACCTCACTTCTGACCTGGCAGAAAAGAGTGAATCTACTCCAGTTGCCTGAGTTGCCATCTCTGTACACAGAGGTTGGACCGGCTCTGTTAGTGCACTTGGATTTCCTTGTCTGCCTTGCCTTTGGCCCTTCAAAAGACACAAGCACTGATTTTTATTATTCTTATTTTATGCATGTTTATACATATATACACACGTGTGTGTGTGTGTGTGTGTATAAAAAAGTTATATATTATGTATCATATAACATTATATTATGTTATAATAGCATATTTTAAGTATCGAGCATTGTGTTTAAAACCCAGGCATTCCTCATCAATAATGTGGCAGCGGCCTGCCAGATGCCTGTCTTGTCAGCCAGATGTTGCTAGAGGGGCTCTTCAATAAAGCCTGCCAAAGGACTAGAAATCATGTTGCTGGCTTTTGGCAGATTCTGATGCACATTGGAAGTAGGGCCTGCAGTAGGCGTGTGCCTCCTTGTAGCAAAAGGACTGGTGTTTTCAGGGTCACATCAGAGCAGGATAGGCCAGAAGTGGAAGGTGGTCTGAGCTGATGTGGAGTAGCAGAGAGATGGCCTGATGTTCATTAGCAAGCTTCATAGCTAATTTGGTGCCTTATTTGACATTTCTAAAAATGATGGATGGACACATGACTTAGTTTATACTTTCACCTCTAAAGGATACAATCAGAACCACTTAATTGTAAACTGAAGGGCCTCCTTCTGCTAATAACTGATGTTGGTTGTCCATCTGCTTATGAAACAGGTGGCCAGGTGGTAAAATAGTAAAATCTCATCGAAAGATGGGACAGCAAGCTTGATGTTCTCCATTCCTTTTTCCTCACATCCTTTTCTTCCTTGCCCCACATCTACCCAGCTTAAAAAAAAAATAAAAATTAAAAAATCAACATGAAGGCAATCTTTTCTATGTGAGGCTGGAGACCTGAACCCTGGGGCTGTCCTTGGATTGATGTTGTCCTGAGCTTGCAGTGACATTGCAAGGGTTTGGGTGACTGCAATTGTCGTGGTTTCGTGTTCAGCTTGGTACAAAGCACCACGAAGCCGCTCACTCACCCCCCACCCCCGCGCCTGGTCACGTTTGGGATGAGGAGAAAATACAAAGGCAGGCTTGTGGGTCAAGACAAGGACTGGGAGGGATCACTCTCCGCTTATGGTCATGGGCAAAAGACAGGCTCAACTTGGGGAAGAAACAAAATCAATTTAATTTACTACAAATCAAATCAAAACCAAGGATATTAGGAAGGAAAACCAAACCTCAGANTTCCCTGGCGCGGGTGCTTTCCATGGGCTGCTCTCCAGTCTCACACTGCTTTAGTGCAGTTTTTACCATGGGGTTACGGCCATCTTCGGGAGCCTCCGCTCCACCGTTCACCCCCACGGGCTGCAGGAGGACAGCCTGCCTTCTCACCACAGGCTGCAGGGCCATCAGCCTCCTCAGGCGCCCCCTCCTCCCCCTCCACTTCCATGACTCCAGTGTCACCAGAGATGTTCCTCTCGCGTTTCCCAACCCCCACACTGCCGGTTCCCCTTCTTAAATCTGTTCTCCCAGAGGTGCTACCACCGTCACTCCCTGTCTGGGCTGCAGAGGCGGGTCCGACTCTTTGGTGCCAGGGGAGCTTCCAGCAGCTTCTTAAAGGAGCCACCTCTGTGGCCCCCTCCCCCACTACCAAAGAAAACCGTGCCACACAAACCCATAACAGCAATTTAAAAAGCCAATGTATGTTGGTAGGGTGCAGTTGCCCTAGTATAGGCTCTTGGACCAGCCCAGTTCTACAGGGTGAAATGTATTTGCTCAAGGTGTTCATAAAAGTGTTTAGGTTAACCAGGGAGGCACATCTGGGAGGGTATGTGTACAGTTGGTTCATGTGGCTTGGCCAACAATATGCTGAGTCACAGTAATGTGATGGCTTGTAGCATTCTGCCGCTTCCTTGGAGGAAGAAAATGTGCTTTCTCCTTATTGCCAGAAAGGTCCGATCAGTTGGGGTGTAATGCAGGGAAACCCATTAAATTCAGAGCTGCTACATGTTCACTCCAAAATATGGTCCCCGTTGAATTTCCTTCTGCCAAAGAAAAGCAAGTCAACCAGGACCCATCAATACTATTGTTTCTCCAAAACTCCTGATGTTTCACTGGTGCACAAGGGGAATCATTTAACGATCACCTAAACCTACGTCAGCTGCTCAGTGTCAAAGTTCCCCTTGGCAGTTGGCAGATTCCGGGGACGGGTGAATGACTAGAGAGTTTTATTCCCTCCGGACTGTGTCACAGCACAGTAGGAGATTTGCCCCAGTCAATGTGTGAAGTCTTACCTTTGTGCGATACTAAGAAAGGAAACACTGAAACATACTGAAGTGAGAGGATATTGCCTTTAATTAGGCTGGATGTGTGCTGAATTCACATGAGAAATGTCTGTTCTGTATTAAATCAGGCAGGATTAGAGCCTCTGCTAGTGCAGACTGTTGGGGACACGGTGAAGTCAGTGCAGACGTGCTGATTCACTCCTCCCTACGTGTGGCATTAGTGCTGATCCTTGTTACCAGACTAAAAACGTCTAAGACAACACAAGGCTGTGATACTTAACGTTTTTAGGCAATTGCTGTTTTTGTCAAAACTGTCTGTAGCTTTTCTTCTTCAGTACAAGATGGTAAGTAATGAGCTATTGGAATAATGTCTGTTTGAAACATCCATAGCCATATGGCAATGTGGGAGGCGAGGATAAAACAGGGATCAGTCACAAGTGTTTACTTTGAAACATAGATAAAAAGGCAAGTTTTGTGCTGCAGCTTGGTTACGTGTTGGATCAGGTACTGGAAACAGAGTAGTTTTTAATTACTTTTGTGTTTAGTGAACTTTAAAATCCCAACCACTTAAATCCGTTGTGTATTAGTCCTCCTGATTGCTCTCTTCAAATCCACACCGTGAAACAACAGGATAAACCCATGTTTGAGTGAAACCACAACCGACTAATCCACATACGTGTTGGATGTTATTTGCAACACTGATGTGAGCTGTAGGGTGTTAGAACAGGGAAAATGTTGCTTAGGAAGGTTTGTAAAACTGCTTGGCTGCACTTACAAGATGGTTTCAGAGGTGTTTTGGGTTGCTTTAAGACCAGTGCAAGACCCCCTGGCAAGTGCTTGGCTGAATAGTTTAATTTTTTCCCAAAGAGCTGAAAAATGTGGGCTTCTTCCTGGGGTGAGCCACAGCTGCAGAAATTGGAGTCCTCTGGGAAAGGAGGTGGGTTATTTTAGTAACTGAAGCATGTTTGGAAGTGACAATTTGTAAAAATATGCCTCTGGAGATAAATCCTCATTTGGGATCAGGGGAGTTGTACTCATTTTTTTGCCTTTGCTGAGCTTTGCACGTGCGCTGTTGGCTCCTGCCTCCTTCCCGGAGCGGGAGCCCCAAAACTCAGCTGTCTGCTCCATCCCGGGGTTCCCACGTAGGAAACCTTTTGGGAGATGAGGGAAAAGAGGCCGTTGTGCACCAGTCAGTGAGGCAATTGGAATCGAATGGTATTAAGAAAATGTTTTGGTTCAACAAAGAAAACCTCCTGTGGCCCACATGCACTTCATGTCTAAAATACTTCTGCAGACTAATTAGATTGATGCTCCTATTGGGTAGGATGAAGGTGGATATGTAGGTGAAGAGAGAAATTTACTGCATCAATATTGTCCAGCAGTTTCCTCCAGGAATACATTATCGACTGCTGATCAACTAAAGGATACTCGTTGGTTTTTAAAAGGAAACGTTGTGAAAGTGGAACAGTTGCTGCACAAAGTAGAAGCACAGGGCAGGGAAAAAAAATCTCAAACTTTTCTAATACTGTGTGGGCTTTTGATTAGAGAGCACTCTGTATGCTAATTGAATGTTGTCATATATTAGCATAATCTTGGGGTTATATCTGGTCAGCGTTAATGATAAGTGATAGAGGCGCATTTCAGAAACTCAGTTTCATCAGATGGGAATTATATCCTGTAAATGCAAGCCCAGTTCGTAATATTTAATCTTTGTGTTGATTTATCCCAGCCTTAGACTATTTATACCAATTTGCTACTGGAAAACGTATCATCTTGTGTGTGATCTTGATGTGTAATTGCACACATACAATACAGACATTATACAAAGTTGTTATGGGTTTGTGTGGTGTGGTTTTCCTTGGTGGCAGGGGAGGGGGGCTGCAGAGGCGGCCCCTTTAAGAAGTTGCTGGAAGAATTTGCCGCCCCAAAATGTCGGATGCGCGCGCCAGAATGTCGGACCC
>VYZV01024546.1:291326-307231 GCA_013401275.1 Pandion haliaetus
TTTTCTCCTCATCCCAACGTAGCCAGGCAAGGGGGTGGGGGGTGAGTGAGCGGCTTCGTGGTGCTTTGTTACCGACTGAGCTGACCTGAAACCACGACATATGTGTAAGAGGCAAACAAAACCCCATGCTTTTGAGTGGTGCTTTATCCAATGCAGTAAATCCATGGAGGAGAACATGTAGGTGAATATAGCTGGCGGTCACCTTAAAGCATTGTGGTGAAGAACACAAGAAATGTTTCTTTGGGAAGCTTATTTTTCGTAATACGTGGTATATGGATGGAACAACACTATTCCTACTGAAACGAGCTGTCATCGCTTCTGTAATTAGCCCGATGTTAATGATATGATAGGAGTTCACCCTAATTTCAAGGATGAAGTTGTGTTAGAGAGGCTCAGTTCCCAGAAAAATGACAGAAGAATCTTTAGTCTTGGTATCAAGTATTTAGCTAAATAAACTTTCCAAATCAACTTTTATGGTGTTTGCCTAAATTAGAGAGCAAGTTGTTTATGTAAGAAATTGAAATGTTAGGAAAAAATCACACATGTTCACTTAAATCTTTTTTATTTATAAATGCTTGAAGTATAAAATGGTCAGATTTTGATCTGACTTTTCATTGTGGAGGCTCTATCTATGGAGATATTTCTGACTTGCACCATTTCAATCAAGTTCAGAGGTGATTTTTTTTCCTTCTCTGTCAGCACAGATACAGAAAAGCTGTTACAAAATGATCCCTTTAATCCTGTACCATTTTTATGTGCTGATTAGAATCAGGGTAATTTCAGCCTGTGTTGAAGGAGTTAATCTTCCTGATGGAGATGTGAAAAGTAGGAGCCATTTTAAATCTCAATACCACATGCCGCCTTAGGGATCACACTGTGCTAAAACCCAAGATAAAAAGGCCTGACAAAGATTATTGACGGTTTACCTTTTAATGAGCAGCTTGGATTGATTTTTATTTCCCTCCGGGGCTGCTTGCTTTGCCCTGTTTTCACCCATGATGTCATGATTAACAAAAACAACAACAACAACAAAATTAAGGCTTCATATCTGTATAACTGTAGAGAAATAGAGAGTAGCCATGGCATTAAAGGGAAACCTGTGCCAAATCCCATTGAACCTCCTAGGAAAAGCCAGAGCACTTGAGTCAATGGTTTGGGGCTTCTCCCATCAGAGGAAATGCACCTTCTACCAAACACCACCTCGATTCTTCATGTATATTAAATATTTTAGATAACGTATCATTCTGCAAATCAGCAGAAAAACAAGAAAATGCCTTCAAATATATTTAATATTATTGCTGAGAAAGGCAGTGATTTATCTTCTTTTGCCAAGCCCCTACCCCTCTAAAGCCAACACTAAAAAAACTGCCTCTGGCTACGTTCCCATAATTTCGTTCAAATCCTTAAGCTTCAAGAGAGAGCTGCTCTGTCACCACAAAACTATCATCCCGAAAGCTCTTAAGCTCTGACATCATCTATTCTGTTTGAGTCCTTGTGTATAGACCTTGCCAGAAAATGGAAATCCCTTTTTCACATGGGAGAAAGGGCGTATTTTTTAAAGAAAAAATTCCCATTCTGCTTTAGGATGAAACACTATTACAAAAAAAAAAAAAAGAGAGAGAGAGAAAGACAAGGCTGTTTTTCCCAGGCATGGCTTTCCAGAACAAAACCCTGTTTTCGAAGAACAGGATGGAGCAAAGCCTTCCAGGCAGGCAGATGGGAAGCCGGCGGCACAGAATCGTTCTGCAAAGTGGCAAAGTGGAAACTTTCCCATGGAAATCTCCTGTTTTCCGAAGGCAGGAGATGCATGTGCCTTCTGTGCTGGGTTAGGAGATGGCTCCAGCCTCCCAGGCAGGGTTGGACAACCTGTCTGTGATCAGTAGGTGGTTTTGGGGCCAGCTGGAGTGAAGTGTAAAGAGTGACAATGTGTGTGTGCGGCCACTCGGAGGCTATAGGGGCTGGAAAAATGCACCTCCAAGCCAGTTTGTGAGAACTGAAGGAGCCTGCTGATATATAGGTGTTCCTCAGAGTTACATGGGATGGAGGTATAATTGGAAACATGGGAGTTAAGAGCACTTGAGTGGTACTTGTGTGAGGCCGTGCAGAGCTGGGTGCTGTAGAACATCATTCCTTAAGGTACTCAGCCTGTTGCAGGAGAGATGCTGTTGGGGCTTTCCCAACATGGGAGAGATGGAGGGGAGAGAAGCAAGCACAGAAGGGAAACTACTGGTTAAATTACTTGATCTATCACTAAAATACTTTTCTCAGAGTGTGCTGGGTTTTCTTTTTGTTAATTTTTTTTTTCTTCATTTTTCTTTAGAAGGGGAGTATGTTGAATAACTATGGGATATTCTCAGCAATGTAAAACTTGAATTCTTTAAACCCCATTCTTACCTATCAAATTGGCAGGCTCAAGAAGCAGTTATTCCACTGCAACTTCAAATCACCGCTTCAAAAATTGATCTGGGCTTAGGTATGTCTTTGCGCGTCCATGCTTATTAGCTTCATGTTGTGATTAACTTAATGGGCTATGGAATTTTACATGTTCTCTATGCAAATGCAACTGAAAAACCAATTATTGAAAAGTGAAAAATGAACTCTAGGAGACAGTCATTAGACTATTAGAATCCCCAGTTCCTTTGGAAACTGTATTTGGGTAATACGTGGTTTTAATACTGAATTTCAACCCCAGAAAAAGCAATTGGCAATTACATTTTTTCAGGCAGTATGAAAACGTTTTGACAGGCCTGCCTGCGTGGGCTACTAAGACCCACTGGGCTTTACGAGTTGGAAAATTAGTCACGGCTTCAATAAAACGTTGTAGTCCACTTAGTACCCTATTTTCAAGATCCTTAGATGTACAAGCATCTGTGAATTTAGCTTGGGTGCCTGGTGAGTATAATCCATATTAGCTGGGCTGGATCCAGCAGCAGAGGTGCTCCCCTGGCTGCAGCCTTGCAGGACTATCTTCCAGTGAATGTGTTTCATGTGGGTAGATGGTGATGAAAAACCTCCTCTAAAGCCTGATTAGGTAATTTATGGGCCCAAAACCACGTGGACAGACTGTGGCAGCATCTATTGAGACAGCAAGTACATCAACATTGTTGTGTTATGGGCTTGTGGCCCAGATGGCACTATTACTGTTAATTGGAAAATGATGCTGATGATCCCCTCTTCCCCCCCCTCCCCCAATAGCTCTATTTTTAAAATATGTTCCTATTCATCTGCCAAAGGTGCTACAGGTGGCTGTTGATCAGCTATGTGGTGTTCACAGGCCAGTGGCCCCCAGCTTTTGTTAAAAGCCTCTTCAAAATGAAGCTGCTGGTGGGGGCATGGTTTACATATTGCCAGCTGCAGTGAGTGTTGATGTGGTGATGCCCTGCGCTTGCAGAGAGAACGTGAGCGCTAGCATTTGGTGAGCTGTACTCTCAAACTGGAGTTCATGTGTCTGTTTCTAGGGGATGGAGCTCAATGTCAACTAAAAAAACTGATGCAAGTCCTTTGTGGAGGGAATACTGTCAGTCCTCAAATGTGCATGGACCAGCACTGTTGTGCCATCTTCCTTTCTAGCTGGTGAGCTGTAACTAGCACTCAGCTTGCTGAGATGCACATTTGCACCCTTTATCCTCCCTTACCTGCCATTTCCATTGCAAGTTTGTCCAGTCTTCACCCCTGCAATTTCCCCCCTCCTTCCACAACAGGTTTTGTGGATGCAGGTGTCTCTGTGCTGGTAGGCTCCCTGTCCTCTGTGTGATGGAAGTGCGTTACTATAACACACCCTGCATCTCGTGCTTGGCATCAGCAGGTCCTGCGTGGGTCCAGGGCCCCCCCACCCCCAGAAATGGTTGCAGGGCTGGGGACTGTCAGTGTATGTGATGGGCCATGAGTGGCCGTTTAATGCACACGCGTACGTTGCCTTGCACTCTGGGGAGCGCAGGGCCTGATTCGATTCTTTGTTTGGCTCGCTTCAGCTGCTGTAAAACACTCTCGTAACAGGGTGACAGGCTGGAAGACCTTGTGTAGGAATGAGTCACCCTGGGCTCCGCGGGGAGTTGTGCAAACAGATTAGGGGCAGCATCTGACCTTTCATTTTCCATAGTGCCTAGACACAATTGGATGAAGAGGTGAGAGGGTATCCAAAGAATACTGGCTGTAATTTAATCAACTGGCATTTAGATGTGCAGTGATGAGTGTCTGTAAATGCTTTGGATGGATGAATATAAGATAGAACCAAAAGGAAGAGAAATAAGGATGTGTAAATTCCATAGACCAAAGTTTAGAAGAACATAGTAAGAGAGTAGGTGAATGGGAGTGAGATGTGATGAATATGATGCAGAAGCTAAAAGCTACTGGACATGAAGCATCATACGTTGAACTGTTCTGAGTCTATTCAACCAGGTAGCTTAAAGCCATTTGAAATACCCTCTATACAAGTGAAGAGGGAAGAATAAAAATAATCAAAGTATAGATACAACATGTATCAAGAGTAAACACAGTGATAAGGAAGATTATGAAGCAAAGAGAAGGAATATGGTGTGTGGCAAGCAGATGTGGAGACTGAAGGGAAGGTGCATAAAAGATAGATGTAAATAATAAGGCATTTGTCAAATCCTTGAATGTAAAATGTCAGGGCTTCAAGAACTTGTAAAGGTTATTTACTAACTAAGTCCAGAGTGAAATACTGTTTAACTACTACACAGTCATGTGCACGTATGCTTTGCTGAATAGGACTGGTTTGATTACTTAGTGCCTAAATAAAAAATAATAATTCTTTGCCTCTTCGTTGCCAGGGAAATGGGAGATAAATGCCATAAGAAATTGATGTAAATTTCTGAGCTTTTAAAAGAAAGCAGGAATGAAGGGGGACGGGGAGGAATTGCATCAGAAATTACAATCCTTAAGTATTGAAATTTGTATTGGAAAACTTAAGAGATAGAATTAACATAGAAGACTTGGGATTGAGAAGACTGTAGAATTGCATTGGTTTAGGTGTGGGAAGGCATTGATAAATTTTCAAAGACCCTTAGGAGATGAATTCATAAACGGGATCTAGGAAAATCTACTTTTAAATCTGACTTTGGAATGGGAGAGTCAAAGAAACTCTGTAAGGGCTTAAATAAGATATAACATGGAAAACTCTTTTAAATCAGGATAATTAGTATTCATTCAGAATTACATAATCACGTGCAATATCTAATTAATTCTTTTTAGGAACCCATGTCAGTAGCTAAAAAAGAGAGTCAAAATATATTAGGAGTTTGATAAAGCTGTCTATAGACCACATAGCATTCAAAGGCTCATCTTCGTCTGGTAGCTGAGAAGAGCAGGTGTCTTTAGTCTCTACTTCAGAGGCTAGGGTTTCACTTGGAAGACAAAGCAATTCTGAGTTACTGGCATAGAAACAACAGAAGGCATTGTAAATGCTTGGTATGTTAATAACCTGGGAAGGGGAATTTGCAGCAGGATAACAGAAAAAAAAAAATACAACAGTGAGACAGAACTGGGAAACAAAGAATTAGAACAGAAGAGGTAAGCAACCTATAATACTTCTGAATACATCGCATAGATTAAGAGCACAGACAGATAAGCAGGCTGCACAATTTATGGTAAAGCTAGATAAGCCTATGGACAGAAAAAGCATGAAATATAAAAAGATGCAGCAAAATAACCTCCATGGCTGTACACTGACAAGATGGAAAAAGAATGGATGGGAAAGGTAGTTGGATGATGTTGCCTTCATCACAAATGTTATCATCAGTACATTACAGCAAACAATATATTAAAGCACATGTAGCAGAATGACATTTAAATCGGATGAAATAATCTGATGCCAAACAAAGGACTGGGGACTACCTCTGCAGTCACGTGTGTGTAGCTTTGCTTGCATCTTTCTCAGCTATAGGCCCAGACAACGTATGGCAGAGGGTAGCCACGTTTTTCTTCTGAATTCTCGAACCATTTATATGTACTGTCCTCACATTTACATATACTGTATTGTTAGACATTGTATTCAGCATATTCAGTAAAATTAACCAGAAGCCATTACAACAAATTGGTTACATGCACAAAATTGCCATTGTCTTGTAAAGGGAGAGAGTATCAAGAAGAAATGCTATAATTACACTCAAGACTTCTGGAATGAGAGTTCTGTACTTGCTAAATGTAAATGCATCCCCCAGATAGTTTCTTTCAGCTATTTATCCTCTGAGAATCTATTAGCTATTGCTGTTTCTGTGTGGGTTATATAAAGAGCCATGTAGATAAATCAATAACATTTGCAAATGTGATGAACTAGGATGTGCTGCAGGTTGCTGTGACCAGACTGCTCTGTGGCCTAAGTACAATTCACTTAACTCTCAGTTTGTTCCCAGGTGCAAAAGTGTGACTTGTTTTTGCCAGTCTTCTCAGTGATACAGTCTTTCTTCTTTTCTTTCTGGTGAAGCAGCTATAAATTATGGCCCACCTCCAAGTTAGAGCAGGGTGAATTCCCTTCCTTGGTCTTCTCATCTCCGTCCTCTTCTGACAGATGACAAGAAGGCAGAGTCCTGGGCGTGCTGTGAAGGTGGTAGGTGGATTGCCCTTTTCTAGATGTCTGTGTGTCTTGTGGCTTACTTGCCATGTGCCTCAGATCCCAAAAACCCAATTTCTTTTGTATATCAGTGATGGGAAGCAGCTGCATTCTTCTCTACATCCTACCTGTCTTTCTTGCCAGCTCGAAGACATAGGTTGCTCTTGGGTGCATCCTTCAAAGAGGCTGTCCTTCTGCTTCCTTACATGCAGTTGTGTTTTTCTAGGTATTATGATACTGTTGCACGGTGAGCAGCGTTCACATCTTTGAACTAAATCAGCCCTGATCAATTTTAAGCATGTGGACTAACTTATTAGATCTGTAATCTTACTTCTGTAGGCAACAATCCTCCACATTTTTGGATGTCTGGCACTGAATTAGTGGGAAAAGGCTGCTGCATCAACAGATCAATTGAGCAGAGACAGTGTGTGGGTCTGACGTGACCCATCTTGGACATGCTGCTTTCAAATCTAAATCTGCTAGTTGTGAGGTGCTTGGATCACCAGCTGTATTGCACTGAGGATGAAGAGCACAGCAGCTCCTTCCTAAATCCTTTGTACATGTGATGTAGCACATCTAAAATAACCCCAGAAGAATTTGCTCTGTAGCTTCCCTTAAATCACATACTTTGAATTTGATGACAGCTCCTAATCTCACCGCACTGTAGATTTTCAGTGGGTTAGAGCAGTAGTGCCTGTGTGTGCTGTAGTGGTTGCGTTTGCCTCTGCTGTAACAGCAAGGGAGAAAGATCTTTATTCACTAGAAGATCAATGATTAATTTTCAAGCTGCAGAGTTTGGAGCTGATCCAGCCTAGAACTTCTCCAATATTTATGGTGTTTAGCTCCAGGATTTTCCAATTTAAGCATTTCTGTAGTCTAAGTAGGGTTATGAAGTGTTAGAGCAAACTCTCAAAATACCTACCTTGCCCTAAGAGAAATAATCTGTGCAATAACGTAAAAAGGTTTTAATCTATGCACTTTGAATAGTGGTTCGATAGTCTCTGAAGACGTCCCATTTAATTTGGAGTTAATTCCACCTTCATTACTTCATGGATGCACTTGAGGTGCTCTGTGGTGTTTAATTTGGGTTCTTTTGAATGCCAGATGCAGAGAATTAGAGTAATTATAGTGTGTAACTCAGCTTTTAAAGGCTGTTTCCTTTTTAGAGAGTATAAAGAGTATATAAATTGTTCTAAACGTTTTAGTTGGTATTGATGTCCTGGAAGATTATCCAGCTGGAAATGGAATGCAAGTTCTTTGTGTTTCTCTACCCAAAGATAACATCAGCATTCCTGGCTGCTTTCTTAAGGAAAAAACCTAACAACCCTGTGTGTGCAGGGGGGTGTTGTGGGGGGTGGGGGAAATGACATGCATCTATCTACACGTGTGGTGCTCTTTGGGAAAAATACCATCACCTTGATGGAAATAGTCTGGTAGTGCCACCCTTTACTTTAGGGTCTAGGAGACCTAGTCATGGATTCGCAGGCTACTGTGATAAATACTCTGGATACCAACGTAATGCCAGTACCCATTTCCAAGTCTATACTTTATGTCACCTTGTAAGAACTGTTACTCATGGGGAGGGGATTGCCATATGCATCTGCAAAAGAACCTTTTACTTCTCTTTTCAAAACCAACCTTTGTGCCTACAAAACCTCAACAAATACTGGTTTTCCTTTGTGCTGGTGCCTATTGTGGAATCTTACCCCACTATTTCTATGTGCTTGCTCGTCTGTCTCTCCTGAAGCTGCACTGTCAGGAGCAAGGACTTTGGTGTTACTGCAGCACCTGGCACAAATGGGCATGAAAACAAAGCTTTTGCTCTTGAATTAGCCCATGAAAAGCTAAGGAAAAAAAAAAAAAAGTGCCAAAGTGTCCAGGTCTATCAGGGTTAACTCAACTCTTCAGCCATTCAACAAGTCAGCTGAGATTCAGAGTCTGGAGCTATCGATTGCAGTTTTCATAAGTTTTTAAGGTGTGTTGAAGTTTAAAAAGCAAAATAGTAAATGTTATTAAAATATATAAATAATTGTGCTCTCCCCTTTCAGTGCAGTCATGACAGCAGGTCTTTAGTACAGAATAAAAACAGTGGGCAGAGGCTTTGTTTTCTTTTCCAGTAATTGCGTGCAATCCTACAGTCATTTCTGGTGCCTGTGTTTTTGGCAGTCAGGTTTAGGTTGTGCAGAACGTGTTTGCACCGGCTGGCTGTGCAGCGAGGAGCAGCTGCCATGGTGATTTTCATTGCAATGAAGAACTGACTCTTAGGAGCCGTCCTAAGTTTTCTGCACATTTAATCAGCTATCCCGGTGGGGAGCTAAAACAAAAGGAATATATGTACTGCTAAACCTAAAGCAAATTTCCTGTGAAAATGTGAATATGACACTTGGGTATGACCTGTTTCAGTACACCATAATTCACTTGGGCAAAATGCGGTCTTGGAGCTGCCTCACACGATGCACAAGCCGTGATGAGATGTACCATCTCTGATGGGGGCTTTCGAGGCAGTGGCTGCAGTGGGAATTGTGTCTGACAGCTTAATATTTCAGTTGTGACTGGCCATACTTAGAGTAATGAGGATGTAATTATTTTTTTTTAGGCTAGTTAGAGCCACAAACATATGGTACAGTAGCAGAAGAAATTATTTTGGGTAGCAAGCCTTAAATAATTTTTTTGGCAATCAAATGACTAGGCCTTTCCCAAGGAAAACAGAACTTCCCATAAAGCACCATATCGGCAAGTCTTCATTACTGCTCTTCCACCCAAAGACAAGCCATACTTCCTCCCATCTTTCATTTGACTGCGAGTCTGGACAATATATTTGCTGTTGGCAATGCCTGGTTAGCTTGCTGTCACCTGGAGGAGAGGATAGCACAGCAGGGTCTCTTTCCTTGCTATGTGAAGGGCTAATGTGTTGGGAGAATTAGTTTAGGTTTGACTTTTTTTTTTTTTAATTGTTATTTTTATTTTTTCCCCTTTGAAAGTGGCTATACCTATGTTCACCATTGGTGCAAGAAGAAGTGACGGGTTTTTGGAGTGTCAGTAACATTTTATAGAGTTCTATTGAATAAACAGTGAGCCACTTCTCAAATGTGGAAGTTTATAGTAAAGCATGCAACTACTGAATGTTAGAGATTGGTAGCATCGTCTTCATGAGGGTCTGTATGTTTTTGTGGTCATCCTTGTGTCCAGGGCTCTGTGCAGTGAAATGCACAGACCTAGTTTTCTCTTTCTGCAGAAATGGGAAGTTCCAGTTAGGGTATCCCCTAATGAGTCTGTAGTCTGTGTTTGTACGTCCTTAAGGCAGGTAACACATATGCCACTTCCTCATTAGCATGTGAAACTCTGCTAAAGAGAGGGAGCATGTGCCTGGGATCCCAAGTTCTGCATGGTGGCTGATTGCTCCTTCTCCTGCGTGGAATAATTTCTGTAGCAGCTCTGATGTGGGCAACGCCATTTGTTGCACAAACTATCAGACGGGTTTGTGTCCTCATGGTAGCTGAAGGGGCTGTTTTGTTCGGAAGCAGAAGGGATCTGATCTCAGGTGAAAGAACAAAGTCCGGTGATCCCAAATAATATCTTTGTCAACATTTATGGATTTATGGGGCTGTGAATATATTGCCTCAGCCCCGCGAGAGCCTTTGTAGGGGAAAACAAATCTAGCATGAGTGGTCCTCCAACCAACCTTATTTTCCCTCCTTGCTGGAACAGAGCACGTTTCCCAGTGTTTTCAATGTAAAAGGCATGCTTTGAAAGTGAAACCTCTGACCTCGCTCTGTAGTGCGATGGTTTCTGGAAGCTGTGTTTTGCTGAAAGCTTTTGCTTTTAAAGGAGAAAAAGAGCAAACAAGAATGCTTGATGGAGTCAAAGCTAAAAAGAATTCCTTCTCTTTAATGTTTGCTTTTAGAAGTTGGAGAGGAATTTAGGGCCCAAAATTAGGTGTTGAGGTGTTAGTATAGGGAGAGCCGATTCTGTACAAATGTTGAGATGAGTGGTGTATCCATAAACACCTCCCAAAGCAGTTCTCTGTTATCCTGCAACGTTCACAGCCCTGACCCGTCCTGCGCTCCATATTTACATTTGTTTCTTGAAAGTTTCCCTTTTTTTTCCTCCTAAAGCACAGCTGGAAGAGGTAGAGCTAGAGCAGGAGGAGCCGCAGCAGGAGCTGCTGTGCTCGAGGAGGGAATGATGGCGTGAGTCCTCTTGGGAACTGAAGTCACATTTTTTTCATGTGGAGGGCACGTGGTGAAGGCTGCAAGCTTTCCTACTGAAGGAGCGCTGGTTATGCCCTTAACCTGCAGTGCTAATGAGGGTAAAAACTACAGAGCACAGACAGGTTAGTTGATAGCTTTCCCAGGAGTTAGAAGGCCATAGAGACAAGTGAGGTATCAAAGTTGCTTTGATTTTTCTAACTCATGAAATTGACAGAAGGATTTGTCTTTGCTAATAATTTACCTCAAGTTTGGATTTCATTCAGGCAAGGAAGGTGCCCTTTTTTTTTCTTTTTTTTTTCCTCTCTTTTTGAGGATAAGGCAGCCATAGTCAAACCATTTGGTTTCTGGCAGGCAAAATGGAAGAGGGGGTGCATCAGGGTGAGAACCCCAGCATGAATTTTTCCATCTTTTAGCTGATGCCCTTTCTCTTAGAAGCTTTCTCATAAATGCACATGTTTTTGTTTTGAATCCATTCTGTGGAAAGACTAAATGATAAATTGGATGAAACAATAAAAAAGTCATCTCTTCCTCTGAACTGATTTGTTTATCATGTGATGTGCGATTGTTACAGAAAATTACTCTAAGTGCCTATTGATTTCACACAGTTGTATGCTAGGACTTATTCTGGAAGAGCCTGGGTTCCTCTTGGCTTCTGGGGATGGCAGCGGAGACAGAGGGTGCATGGTACCCACTGATGCAATGCTGTGCTTCAGGGGAGCCGGGTCCCAAATTCAGCCACCTGCTTGATACTAGTTCAAGTCTTGGTTCATAAATAAGAGTTGGGAGATCAGTTCTCAGAGGCTGTTTTGGGGTGGTCTTCCCCCTGTATTAAGCAATTTGCTAATCATCTTGTTCATTAGTTCTTGAGAGGAAGAAGGGGACCTTTATTGGGCAATGTAAACTGAAACAGGCTCAGAAGAACTACCAGTATAGTGATGGATGGGGAATAGCAGAACTGGAGAAAATCTCTTTTAGCATTTTTCTTGTGTTAAGTATTAGGGATGTGCTGGTTTTGGCTGGGACAGAGCTAATTTTCTTCACAGTAGCTAGTATGGGGCTATGTTTTGGGGTTGTGCTGAAAACAGGGTTGATAATAGAGGGATGTTTTCATTATTGCTGAGCAGGGCTTACACAGAGCCAAGGCCTTTGCTGCTTCTCACCCCACCCCAGCAGCGAGCAGGCTGGGGGGGGCACAAGGAGTTGGGAGGGGACACAGTCGGGGCAGCTGACCCCAACTGGCCCCAGGGATATTCCAGACCATATGATGTCATGCCCAGCATATAAAGCTGGGGGAAGAAGAAGCAAGGGGCAGGGGGGGATGTTTGGAGTGATGGCGTTTGTCTTCCCAAGGAACTGTTACGCGTGCTGGAGCCCTGCTTTCCTGGAGATGTGAACACCTGCCTGGCAATGGGAAGTGGTGAATGGATTCCTTATTTTGCTTTGCTTGTGTGCACGGCTTTTGCTTTACCTATTAAACTGTCTTTATCTCGATCCATGAGTTTTGTCACTCTTACCCTTCTGATTCTCTCCCCCGTCCCAGTGGGGGGGAGTGAGCAAGTGGCTGTATGGGGCTTAGTTGCTGCCTGGGGTTAAACCACAACAGCCCTTTTCGGTGCCCAACGTGGGGCTCAAAGGGTTTAAGGTAATGACAGGTTTGATTGGAATGTGCTAGGTCAGATTTATAGCTGTTAGTGCTGTTTAGCTGTCAACTGGCAGGCTCCTGTGCTTGCCATGGGGTTTACTTGCCTCACTGTATATTAGAGTCTAGCGCTCGTTAATGACTGCTTTTTGCTTTTGCTGCTTGCTGTTCTGCTGTAGTGCTTATCATCTTACTCTGCTGTGCCTGGGAACGCTTTGATAACAGCAATGGTGATGTGCTTGGGCTGGCAGATGGCCAGGGCATCGCTGCTGTTTCTGTACTGCTGTACTGGACAGGCTGGAACTCCTGTGTGAACTCAAGTCGAAGGGACTGTGACCTGTGGATGAGTCTGTGTGGGAGCAGGACACTCCGAAGCGTCTATGGCTGTGGATAAGCCCATGCCAGAGTAGGTACATGTCAAAGCATCTGTGCCACAGCAGGTATACCTCTGGAGGGATTGTGGCCCAAGGGTAAGTCCGCAGTGGAGAAGGTACACCTCAAAGTATCTGTGGCTAAGTCCGTGCTGCAGCAGGTACACCTTGAAGCATCAGTGGCTGGGCATGAGGTCATGCTGGTGCGCCTCAAAGCGTGTGGCCGTGGATAAGCTCATAACAGAGCAGGTACACCCCTGGAGGGACTGCAGCCATGGGTAAGGCCATGTTGGAGCAGATTTACTTCTGAAGGGACTGTGGCTGTGGGTAAGGCCACACTGGAGCAGGTCTGTCTGTGAAGGCATTGTGGCCCATGGAGAAGGTCACGCTGGAACAAGTGCATCTCGAAGTGACTGTGGCTGTGGATAAGTCTGTGCCACAGCAGGCATACTGCTGAAGAGAATGTGGCACATAGATATGGCTCCACTTGGAGCAAGTACAAAAAAGGGACTCGAGATTGGGTGGGTGGGCAAAAGACTCTTCCCCAGGGCTGCTGAAAGCCTTGGGTGCGGGAGTGATTTTGACTGACTGCTGAAAATAGTCTGTCAAAGCAAGAGCATGCTTCAAGTTGCAGCAGCAAACTACAAGTGGTATTTTCTGAAGTAAAGATGTCAAAAGACTATACGTGCTTTGCTAGGAAAGTGCTTGATAGTGAACTAATTTAACTCCAATAATACGTGTCTTGCTCCTTTCCCACTGCTATGTAAATTGGCAATGTTTTATCCTGCTTTAGTCTATGGGAAGATGCACACTGTCTGCAGGTGGGACAGACGTGAAGTCAGAGCTGGCTGTAAGTGTAAGCAAGGCCGGCAATTGGCTTGGGCAAAGGATTGCCAGGAGCAGCAAAGCAACCACAACCACTGCCTTGCTAGAGCTTCGGGAGCCAAAATGAATGGCAGAAAAGGCAGGAGCAGAAGCCCTTTGTCCTTTTGTCAGGGCTGGTCCGTTCCTAAGGGTGTCCACTCATCCATGGGCAATAAAGCTTGATCCTGCCAGTGGTCCCCAGAAAACATGAGCCTCTTGCAAACTAGAAACAAGACACACGTTTTAAATAGGGAGGATGATCTAAATTACTGCCACAACACACCATAGGCTGTGGCGTTCTCCATCAGTGAGTATTTTGAAGTCCTGTGTCCTATTTGGTGCAGATCAGGCAAGATGTTCCAGTAGTTCCTTCAGGTTTTATTGCCTATAAAACTGCAAATGTGACAGAGAAAATATTTGCTGTCTTCCCAAGCCACAATTTTTCCTAGAGCTAGTGGGGTTGGTTATTTAAAAACAAACAAACCAACCCTCCTTGTTACGCAGTCTCAGCTGGGTCATGTAAGATGTCCGTATACCACCAGAGGTGCTAATGGGAATGCTACTGGTCCCCTTCAAATCAATACCTGTACTAGTGGAAAGCACAAAGGCTCACTGTCACTTTTCACCTGAGCCAGAATCTGCTACTACCTTTGGGATACAGGCAATAAAGTGCACAAATCAACAAGGTTGCATCTTACTTATGCATTTCTGAATGTTTCCTGGTTTTCTTCACGTTCTTGTTAAGAAAGTGAAGCTGCAGCAAACCCCTGTGCAGGAGGCCACTGTGAGGCACCTCCTGTCTGTTCTTCAGGCCCTTGAGGCATTTTGGTGGGCATCAGGTTAGTGGTGTGGAAAGCAATTGCAAGAGCAGGCCTGATCTAGATTAACATCTCTTGAACACACACACACACACACACAGAGCTCCTGAAATACCACTAATTAGTGTCTGAGGAATACTGACTGCGTGGGAAGTTAGACATTCACCAGGCTGTTCATCTGGGAGCCGTCTGAGGAACAGCTCTTCCACGCCGGACATCTGCAGGATTAAAAAAAAAAAGAGAGAGAAAGAAAAAGATACAGTTCATTAACCAACAACAACATTACCCATAAAGCAACTGGGGAAGCTAATCACTGCCACTAAATCTTACTCTGTTTACCATCAATTAATATTTAGTCTCCCAAATTTGGAGCTCTTTTGTTCACATGCCTCATGTTGTGTAGAGATGCCGCAAATCTGGGAATTGCAACTAGCGGTGGTTTGCATCAGCATGCCCCATGGGCCACAATGATCTCTGCAAAAGCCTTCAGGGTGCTGGTCTATTAAAGAGATAATAGTACAGATTTGAAAGCTTCAGCTGATTAATTAAATGCAAACACAAAATTGTACTCATAGGCCCTTTCAAAGGACTCTGAGTCCTTTTCTTAAGTCGGTTCCACCTTGACCTGAGTAAGCGCTTGTGTAATAGATTAAAGGTGACCCATAAAGAGAGAAAATGGATTTGCACTGTTTTTAAACTTGGGTTTGTATGTCGTAGAGAGAAGATCTTTTCTGCTGCACATGCATGCCTGCTTACTCCCTTATGAATACACGGAAAACAGCATTTTGTGTTTCCTGATGATGTGGGGGGGTTAGGGTGGCACATCAAAAGAAAGCAGACGGGAGAAACTTTCTGCCTGGTTTGTGCAGCATGCTTGCAAGAAGCAAGCATGGCACAAACTGCATTTCTGGTGAACTGCTCCGAAGGAACCAAACCGTTAGAGACTTCTGACAAGATTTTCTGCTTTTGCCCTTGGCGTGTGCATCTAAGCCCATCCAGTGCTGGGTTGTCTGTGTCAGATGTCCTGTATGTCTCCTATCGCATCTACTGCATGTGTGCATGTCGTGGTTTCAGGTCAGCTCAGCCGGTAACAAAGCACCACGAAGCCGCTCACTCACCCCCCACCCCCTCGCCTGGCCACGTTGGGATGAGGAGAAAATCCAAAGGCAGGCTCGTGGGTCGAGACAAGGACTGGGAGGGATCACTCCCCACTTATGGTCACGGGCAAAAGACAGGCTCAACTTGGGGAAGAAACAAAATCAATTTAATTTACTACAAATCAAAACAGAAACAAAACACAAGGGTATTAGGAAGGGAAACTAAACATCAGAACACCTGCCCCCACCCCTCCCGGTTTCCCGGCTCAGCTCCATTCCCGGTTCTCGCTACCTCCTCCCCCCGGCGGCGCAGGGGAACAGGGGATGGGGCTTGAGG
>VYZV01024546.1:317822-400850 GCA_013401275.1 Pandion haliaetus
GGGGGCTTTGACTTCCCTATTTTGCTCTTTGAACTTGACTTCATGAATAAAGGTGATGAAGAAGGTGAAGGGTGAGGGATCTGTGGTTTTGGAGTGTTTGAGAGGATGCATGACACATCCCTGTGAGCTGCTGAGCCCAGGTTGGACCTCTGCCAGCCTCCGGGCACAAGATTAAGATCTAATTTCAGACGGCCTTTACCAACCTCAGTATGAAGAGCAGCAAAAGCAATGAATACCCTCTGTATCAGTGTTTGCCAGCCGGCAGGGCATCCAAAAGCTGCTTCTGTCCCCGGGGAGGTTTGTGAAGCGTTCCCATTTCCCCACGCATCCTTTGTTGCTGCTCCCTGGCTGCGGAGCCGGCTTGCCCTGCCTGTCACAACGGCCCCCCTGCTTGAATGTGCATATTAATCTTGATTCTAAAATATCCTACAGACGCCACATGCAAATGTATTGAGTGATTCAAATTGGTTTTCTCTGTTTGTAAATGTAGTGTTCTGTGACTGCTCAGGGGCACTTCTAACATATGCTTCTTGATATCTGACATTTTTCAAAATTTCAAGCAAGGAGGATATTTGCAGCATAGGCACGTGTGGGCCTGTTGTGCTGCCCTGCCTCTCCTCCCACCCCGCAGCGCACACCTGGAGCCTGCCTTGTGCAAGAGTGGGTTCAGATCCTTAAATGAAAGGTTTTTCTTTTTGGATGGGTGTATACAGCTGGGACTGACACAAGCGGCAGAATGCAAATTCTCTGTGAATTAAGCAGAAAAGCCCTATCCCATTCCCAGAATTTCAGCTACTGCAAAGTCTATTGTTCAGGAGGTTTGCGTGAAAATAGCATTACTTATCTTCCTGCCTTAAATTGTCTCTGCAGAGACCTGCTCTCTGCAGGCTGGTGATGCGGGAGGGGAGAGCCCAACTGCTGCTTTCAGCCCCAGGCTGGGGCCACCAGCCCTGGTAAGGGGGCCAGGGAGCAGGGAAGGCACAAGAGAGCCTTTTGCTGCCTCTTTCCACACCAAACCCATTTTCATGACCTCCACATGTTCCTTGCTGCTCATGGTGAGACTTCTCAGTTCCTCCTCTCTCCTTGGGCAGCGTGATCTAGTGGATGGCACCTGAAGGTCTTTTAATGGCTCAAGTCCCTGGTCTGTAAGCACAGATGGGTGGAGGTGAACTGGCTGAAACTCCTGCTGCGCTCACCTGGTCGTCCTGCCGGTCTGTAAAGAGGTTGCTGCTCTTGGATGAGGCATCCCTGAAATACCTGCGAGGCTGATGCTGAGCACGGTGGTGTGTTTTCAAACCAGCCCTAATGGGCCCAGCTGCAGACTGGGAGTGAGGAGGAGCGGGCTGACGTGCCATTTGGCCACCTCACTGCAGCGATGGTCGCCGGTGCGAAGACAACCTTCAGGCAACTGAGTCGAACCCACCTGCATTTGCAAGCCAGCACTGCTTGATTTCTCTAGCTGAGGAGACCGGAGAGATAATGCATCACCCGTTGGGTTCCCAGGCACAGGCTGCATTGGGTGTGAGGTTTGCACGTGGCAGCCAGGGTTACGTGACCAGAAACCGCTGCGGTGCATCCGGCGAGAGGCTGCGGTGGTCACGGTGCTGCCAGGATGGAGCTGCACTCCCTAGGCTCCAGAAATGCACAGCCTGGTTCCTTGAATGCCTGGCTGCACCACAAGTGTTTAGGTACACGTTTTAACACTAATTCCTTCCACTGAAGGGGAATAAGTACTCTAACAGGTTGCTACAAAATTAAAATTCGTGTTACCTTTCTTTAAGCTCAGAAGACTCTGTTGTCAGCATCTCCAGAGGTCCTAGTTTACCTTCTTCTGGTTCATTTAATGATATAACAGTGAGAAGTACAGATATTCCTTTTAATGTTGATGTGCAACGTTTAGAGTTAAATGTCTCTGCTGGTTGCTGGGTACTTTCTGCTACTGCCAACCACATGAACTTTTTAAACATATGCTAATGAGCCTGACTTGCTCCCATTCCTTCTGTATAATCCATGAAGGAAGAAAAGTCAATCTTAGTCTTACTGCCTAATGGCCTCTATACATTGTAGTTAGCACAAAACCACTGTGAAGTGATGGAGATCAAGAGTTAAATGCATGAATTAAGCAGAGTCCCTCTGACCACACTCCATTAGAAGAGAAACTGTCTCTAGGGAGACAAAACAAGATTTCTCTTTATATATACATTATGAGAGTTGCCCAGTGATCCTCCAGGCATTTTGAAACATTACTGGCACCCTAGTGATGTGGACAGAATATAATTTATCAATATCGCTACAACTTCCTACCTGAGATGTTGCTGGAATACAGATGTGCTACAGCCTAATAAGGTTTGAAGGAGTATGTATGTTATACATAGCATCACTTTCTATCACGTACTTGATTTCTCAGTCTTGATAGAAGTCTAAAAGGTTTATTAATAGGATTTGCATTTATTTCAGCAGTCTATATAAGGCTTTTTATTTTTAACATTGCTTTTGAGCACCTGCACACAGTTTTCTGGCTTGGCCAGCAGCTGTTTGTGAATGCTTTGCTCAGAAGATAGAGGGGGAAAGTTATCCAGCAAAACTCCTGTGATGGGTTAATGCAACAGAATTACAGTGGTAAACCTCATGTAGTGGCAGCAGACTGGTGAGGTTCAGCCACGGGACAGGAAAGTCTTCCACAGTTCTTTCAAGCAAAATCTTTTCATCTGCAGCAGCTGGGGAAAAAGCAGCTGCTGTAAAAGACTGCCTCCACTCCAGCACTGTGATGCTATTCTTAGCATTGTTATGATTGATTACGGTGTCTTATGTGTTCATTGGGTAAAAATAAGAGACTAACAGACCTCGTCTCCTGCCTCATGTTCCTGCAACTCCATTCAAAATGCAACCGCCGTAGTCATCTTCGTACCTGGAGTGTTTTATGGTGATATGGGCCAGCCTTCTCTGCTGTGTTGGACACAATCATCTGATGTCAACTTTTGAAGCCAGTGACAGTTTATTTCTCTGCATTTATCTTACTGTGATCCTCCTGCTCCTCCCCTTGCATCAGGCATTTCTCCCATAGCACCTTCCCCTCACTGCCCTAGCCCCAGACACTGCTGTTGTCCTGCATACGTGTGACTCTTGCCTCCCTGTGCCTTTCCAAGCCTTCCTCTGGTGCAGGCTGTGATCTGCCAACTGTCCTTGGTGGGACAACTTAAATATCTCTAGCCCGTGCCAGCACCATTCCCCACTTCTCTGCCTACCACATCCACAGTAACTGTGCTTCTACACCCATCTCCTGACTCCTTTCCCTATTTGGGAATGCAAGAAATATCTTTTACCATATGTTTTATATGTTGTTACACGTAAGTACGTTATCTTAACTAACGTCTCTGGATGCTTCTCTAGCACAAACAGGAACGTTTCCAGCAGCAGTGGTGAGCACTGTGTTAACTTCTCCAGGGTGCTCGAGCAGTTGCCTCAGCTTTTTTACTCTTCCAATTTTAGTGTGGGCAAAGAGATACCAGATAAGAATCTGGAACAGAGGGACACCTGCTATTTGCATGTAGAAATTGTGCGTTATGGAATGGGGTTGTACAAATCTTAGGAGTTATTTGGATAATGTCTTAGTAGCATCCCTCAGTAGATACTGCATGACCTTTGAAGAGAGAGTCTACCATCACCTGTGCCCTTCAGTAGGGTTTGGTACCAGTACCAAAAACTCTGCTGGCTACTTTGGAGTGAGAAACTTCAAAGAATAAAAGTACAGAGAGTATAACACCAGAGAATATTTATTTCTCAAAGAAATCCATGAATATGAGTTAGTGCTGTCACAGTGGTTTGGGCAGACACGTTTCCTTCTGTCGCTCTTTCAGATTTCCCAGAAGCATTCTCAGAGGGGCCTCCGATCTTCAAAAAAACATGTTAGGACATTTTAGCCCTTCTAATAAACTATTCAGAAGGAATCTCTTAATCTATAATGAGAATCTCACTTGACATTGTTTGTTTTCCTTTATATACCTAAACATGAGAAGAGTTCTGCAGAAGTTGGATGTGGATGTTTACGGTGGAGTGTGATAAATTGTTTTCAAGAACTATATGCTGCACTGGTTTGTGATGGCTTTCAAAACAGAAAGAAAAATATATAATCTTTCTTCAAGTGCTGTTTTTATCATTAATTCCTTAGCCACAGGATCTAAGTGTAATTATTAAAAGGGAGTAAAAGAACAGGAAGAGCTAAATTGGGTGTGCATACTTTCTCTGCCAGATGTAGTGTGTAGGTCTGAGTCCATCTGATTTCAGTGTGAACTTTGTAAATTTGTAGTCTGCAGTAGGGCGGCACATTGAGCTTCGAGTGCAGCATGATGCTGTACAGTGTTTACAGCTATTTTCTTTCCTCTCTGGGTGCCAATAGCTGCCTCTTAGAGAGACTAGCTGGAAGAGCGCTCCAGTAATCCTTTTAGAGCTTGTGGGATCTGAGTTTAAGTACTGCTTTTGCTGCTCCTCTCTTGAAGACAATTCCTCACGGTAGGATCAGTGTGATCAGATGTGTTATTGCTGAGGTTTTGTATAGGGCGTGCAGCCTTTCTTCCAGCTCTAGCATGCCATGTGTATCAAGCCGTCACCCCAGGAGGTGAGCTTCCAGATCCCCATTGCCTTGAACTTGAAGATGGTCACACAGGAAGATTTTTTTGTGGTACTTCACTTCTGCTGCTCGCTCACATAATGCCATGAACATGTTCGTTCTATAAAGACACGGGCTTTGGGTTAGTTTTGTAATATTGCCACATTCTGGGTTTCCTTCTGATATTTATTCTCTGTGTTCTGGTCTCCCCCATCGTGTTTTGGTTTGATGCAAGCTTCTTAATGGAAAAGCAGTTGCTTAGTGAAATACAATGCCTATCAACTGTCTGATCACAGCTATCGGTTCGTGGACTTAAACTGAGACTGTGTCAGTGTAAAGGATCCATGAAGAAAATTTGCTTCATAAAATTCATCTTGCATATCATGACTCTCTTTGTCCGTAACGTTCAGAAGCTCACTGTTCTTTTCCCATAATCTACTGAATAATAACAGTTAGCGCTTGCATCTGCAAATCAATACACAGGCTTTAGCTCCCGACTGTAATGAAAGTTGTGTTATTGTATTAAACAGTAACCATTACCTTTCATGCCTGTAACTGATTGTTGTGTTCTGTGTTTCTGTCAAATTTATAGAATCAAAGAATAGTTGGGGTTGGAAGGGACCTTTAAAGGTCATCTAGTCCACCCCCCCTGCAATGAGCAGAGGACATTAAGAAATTTGACGACAATCACCTCCTGAAGCTTTAACAAAAGGCAGAAATTCCCCCGGTGCTTCTGGCAATTACACATTAGTCTTTGTGGAGACAGAAGATTATTTGCTGATTCCTGTTTGCTGATTCCATGTATGCTCCAGTACATAATGGTTTGTTAATCCTTTAAAACAGCATAGCTAGAAATATTCTTTCAAAATTACACTATTTTGGTTCTATTAAAAAAAAAAAAGCCATCAAAACTGATGAATTCCATAGAGTCTCTTACAACCACTGGGGTTTTTAATGTGATCACTATCAGGAAACGTATCATTATAGTAGCTGGACTGTGTGCTATGTGGTGAACTGTTTCCTTTTGAAGATACTCATTTTCCTTCTGTCGATTTGATGCGATATGCTTGCAGTCTAGCTGGGCTAGAGTAATAGTGGTGATGAAGACAGCTTGGTGTTTTATTGTGCTCTAAAATAATTCCATTAAGATCTAGTCTCTTTCCTGAGATGAATTCCTGTTTTCTCTTTGCTGCATTTGTGACCATTCAGCTGCAAGCTTCACTCGCAGCCCTGTCCCGATGGAGAGCCAGCGCTGTTTTGGCCCTATTAAAGTCAGGTTTTACACTCTCATTAGGTTGTACCTCAGCCTTACTTGCAAAAAATGTAATGCTGTATAATACTGTGCTCCATGAAACAGGATTAGGACCTGGAAAACAGAATGTGATAAAAAGTTTGGCCTCGTCTTGCTTTGTACATTGGTGCAAACCTCACCCTTCTATGCTCAGCCCTGTGCTCTGCAGTGCTGTTCTACCCTGCACCACTGTGCACAGGTCACCTGCCCGTGCATTGGGGTTAGCTTAGCGGGCAAAAAACATGCCTTATGTAAAAGTGGCCATAACAGTGACTGCAAAGCCCTGCATCGTTATCCCTTGAATGTATTTTACATTCCTTGTGTACACGCTTGGCTCACGTGAGGATGGCAGCAGTGCCGTCCCGCGAAAGGTCGCGGCTTGTTGCTGCTGCTGTGAGTTTGAGGGGGCAGAACAGCAGGAGGTCCTACTCTGATCCTGTCCCCGTTGTAGATGGTATTGTCCGTACAAGCTGTAATAGATAGTCCTTTCCCTGCAGAGCTCGCAATCTAATAGACGAGTCGGAGACTGTGAGAGTAATATTATCCGTGTTCCGCAGATGGGGAAAAGAGGCGCAAAGAGATTAAGCCCAAGGTCGCAGAGGAAGTCTGTGGCAGGACCAGGAATTGAATTCAGTTCTCCTGGGTCGTCGTCCAGTGCCTTAATCATGAAACTGGCCCTCGCCTCTATGCTTTTCTATTATTTAATCAGCTGAAGAAAAAATGCAAATTGATTTAATTAAAGGAGAGAGCAAATTTCTAATTTCAGCCTGGATTCGTTCTATGGTTATGGAAATTTTGAAGAATGGAGAATAAACATCTGTAATTTCTTTTCTTGACAGATGTGTTTGCATATACACAGCTGTGCAAAAATTATATTTATATATTTTGTGACGTATAATTTTAGCCTAGAAACAGATCTGATGTTGAACTACCAAGAGGTGTCATTTTCTGGCTTGCAGAATAGTCTTCTTTCTGGTAAAAAGTCGGTCATATTTCTTCCCACAGACATGGTTTCTTCCTTTAAAGTGTCTCTCAAAATTATTTTATACTCGATGAAGCAAATCCTCCAAAGGCTTCATTATTGTGATAGTAGCATCATCTGATTGAATATTTCAATCGTAATGTCCTCCGGAGAATTTTAGCAGTTTCCACTCGGGATTTTAGAGGTTTGGATTCGTGTGTGTTCCCGAGGTTTTGAGGAACTGGTGTAGGAAATTCAGATAATTTTGAATGCACAGAGTTCATTGGGGAGGTAGATGTTAATGTTTACTCTAGCTGTTGATTAGAAACATTAGATCGCCTCTTTCCGATGTGAAAAACACAAATGCGGCTTCTTTGGGCCCTGCTCAGCAAAGCGTTTAAGCATGTGCTTATTTTAAGCACACGAGTGTTGGCTGAGCACGTTCCTGCGATGTGTTATTAGTAAATCGCAAAGGTTAATGCAATAAAGTGTCACTTGTCAAACCCAACTGCTAAGGATATCAGCAAGAAAGTGCACGTTTCCCGATGCCAGGAAAACATTTCGTATTTGCAGTGCATGCTACCCGAGATTCTCCCCATGACTGCTCTCCACCTAACTCCTCCTCTTATTTTGGTGTCATTCCCCTTCGTATTGCCATATTGTTCAGAAGGCGGGGGCCCCGATGCTGCAGGCGCTTGTGGACACACTTCATTTCTGTGCACGACAGCAGCCTTGTCGGACTGGGCAGCGCTGTGCGTGTGCTTTACGGTCCGTGTTCTGCAAGTGATGGTGAGATCAGGGCCTCTGTGAAGGGCAGAAGGGGAGGAAAGCAGCTTTTCTGCCTTCATCCTTGATGTTTCTTCCTCATTCACTGCAAAAATATCTTTAGATAATTCTGAAAAAAATTCTGTGTTTGTTTTGATAAGCAAGTTCCTCCAAGGATGCCAATTCTAGAGCTTTCTAAAGAGCTATGGCAGCTCTTGGTGCCTTGTTGCCTTCTTTCCCCCCTTACATCCCCTGGAGAACGTATGCAAGATTCTGGCATCCACCTCTGATGGAATAGCTCCTCAGGGTTACGTTGCCACCTCTGAGTAGCGAAGGACTACTTGTTAAGGTTGTTCTGCTTATTTCAGGCTCACATTAGGTTTTATGAACTTTAATGATCAGTAAGTAATAAATTTGCTGAAGAAATTGGGTTAGCCTGTGATTAACATTCAGAGTGATGCAGATGAGTGTACCAATGATGGGAACATGTGCTCACATCACGATGAAATGCACATGAGAGGCCCTGGAGCAAGCCCAAGGATGTGGGCCAGCGCAGTTTCATCTCTGTCAGCTTTAATCTGATCTAAAGTGCGAGTGCTACTGGCCTGCAGAAGGAATCTCAAACCCTGGGAAGACCTAAACACAACTTTTGTTTTCTATTAGAGGCTATTAAAACATTTTCTTTACAGTCAAAGCTCCACAACATAAAAGCTCAAGACACGTATCTAAAAAACAGTATTTCTAGCAGTAGGGAAGAGAGAGGAAAATGGTTGGAAGAAGCCTCTTGATTTTGTTTAGCTTTTATAACACGCTGCTTTACTGAGCAGTCATTTTAGTCAATTGAAACCCAGCTGAGCCTCATTGTCCTATGACAGCGCTGTTGTACAGAACAGAGAAAAAAAATCTACCACCACCACCACCCTTTTAAATGAAGTGCAAAGTAATGCTAGAAAGGGAAAGAATAAATCAATTTTAAGTGGTAATCTATGAAGTTGGACAGAAAATGATGAGAAATGAAGCAACTGGTCATAGGAAATTGACCTTGAAAATGGTGTTTATCTTGCGGACGCAGTGGAAGGGCCCTGCTGCTGCTGCAGGCCAGTGGCTGAGGGGAGAATTTAAATCAGAGTTTCTTTGCTTTGAATCTCAGTTGGGTTTTGGGGGAGTTTCTTTTAACTGTGTTCTCTGACAGTTAACACCAGTGGTGCTGCTTGACGGCATCTGGCAGGTAGGATTTATTCCTTTGTGGCAGTCTCATATTTTACTCTGTTGCTTGAAAGGCTGTGTCTGTTTGAGGGTGGTAATTGCCCACGGTCAGAATAATAGCTGTGATTGTGTAATAGTTACATATGCTAGGAAAAGAGATGGTATTTTTACCTGACTTTAATTTCCATACAAATAAACACATTAAAGTGAGTAAAAGGACAATTGAGTAATACATGTCACCTCTGCTATTTTAGACTATAACACCTACTTACACCAGAAGGATGGCTATTGCAGTATTATATACATCTTTATTTACAGTAAAGGTACAGAAGGGTGTGGGAGATGGAATATATTGAGTTTTCACTGAAATTCCTCTAGCAGAAAACAACTGACAGTGTATTTCCATGATTTGTGTCTTCCTAGGGCAGATGGTCAGGAGTCCTTCAGATTAACTAAATGCTTTTTGGTTCAATTGATGACGATCTTGTTCTGCCTTTTTTTAGCATTAGCTGTGTCTGTAAGTGAGCCATATGCAACTCATGTGGTGGGTCATCTGTTCTCAGGCACCTACTTACCGGGTGTCTCAGTTATTCCCAATTAAAACTTGAAGGTACAAGTAGCTGTCTGCCATACCATGGAGACTTTATGGTTTTGATGGTCAGCAAAATAACCTGCTATTATTAACACATTAACTTTACTGAAACATTAGAAATCTTTGTGTCAATTCAAGTCTGAACCATACAAGTGGGCTGTTGGGTTTGCTCAGTTGGTTAATATAATCGCTGACCTCCTTTGCCAGCACAGATTCTCTTTCGGCATAAGTCAGATAGCAAACACAGGCAGGAAGGTAGCTGGGGCTGCCCAGGTGTAAGGGAGACCGGGCCAAAGCCCTTAAGTGCCCTATGTTGTGCCTGGTGTCTTGTCGCAGTCTTTGACTTACAGATGAGCTTCTAAGAAGCCTGAGAAATTGCTCATATTGGTCATTAAAAGATGTGGTCCAGGCAATATCTGCGAGTAGCAGTTGCTTCTGCTTGTATGGCCAGCATCCACCCTAGCTCTGTGTATGTAAGGGCTTATTTTCCCGGATGGGACCATGCGGGGTTTGGAAGTGCTCCAGCTCAGAGCTGAAGGTGTTTCCCTTGGCTGGGAGTATTACCTGATCCATTCGATCCTGCATGTGTCTCCCGGGATAGGATCTGGGATGAGCAACCAGAGCAGGCGAAGGAAGGGAAACAAAGGGAGAGAGGTGGGAAGCAGGGATGCAGCGGTGCTTGCTGGCAAAGCTCCGGGAGGAGAGGAGGGGAGGCCCCGCTCGCTGCAGCTCTCCATGGAAAACTCGTATTGATCAAGTGCTGGTGACATTCGGGTTGGTTGTGTTATTACAGTGCTTGCGCTCTGATGGAAAACTAACAAATAATAAATCTAAGCAATGTTTTCAGATGGTGCAAAAATTAAGAATTTTGAAGCAAGCCTTCTCCAGGTATTTAAAATTCAGCAAGCTTTTTTTGTCCTGGGTCTTGAGATGTTAATGACTTTGACTAATTGTCAACACCACCAATTACTATGACTGATACCTTATCATTTCCCACAATGAGCAATGCTAATTAAAATTGATTGTGCTGCTGTTCTGGCACAGCAGCAAGTTTCCTTTTCATTTTTTGTTTAAACATGAGCTTATTGTGCCGATTTGGTGAATTAAATAAGGAGAGCTCATTATTCTGATGTTTATTTTTGAGCAGGGATTTTAAACCACATTGGAAGCCTGTTAGAAGTGTCAAAGAAATAGAAGAGCTTGAATGCATTGTGTTTTTGGAGTACCAAAACATACACCTAATAGTAATATTTAGCACTTTTATACCACAGTGCTTTTTACATGATCACATTTCTGTACAAACGTTAACTACTCCTATTATCTCTGTGAGGTGGGCAAACTATTACTTCTGTTTCACAGATACTGAAGCTGAGACACAGGAGCTTTGATTCTCTAATAGCAGTGCACTTCAAGCTATTCACTTCAATTAGATTACAGATCTCTGTCTTACAGCAGTGTGAGCTGCCTAAGTTACGATTTGCAAGACTGGCTTGCTTGAATTTTATAAAAGCTTGGCCTTTTATTTCTCACTTATTTTTTTTAAAATATGATTATTTATTTCTCCCAAAGATAGGATCAAGACTTCCTTGCTGCTGGCCTGCCCTGTACTGGCTCCTGCCAGTAAATGTTGATTCTGCACATGCAGAGCACAGCTGTACAGGAGGACTGGAGTTGTGCAGCCTCGTGTCCTCCTTTTTTTGCAGTCTTTGCTTCATCGGTGCAATCTCCTCGTGTCTGGAAGGGCTGTTCTTTATCGGGGAAAAGCTGCTTGCAGGGAGGAGGGATGGCTAGATTATAGCGTGGGACGGTACCCTGAAACTCATGTGTTATATATCTCCTGTGCAGTGCTGTAGTTGTATTCCAAATTCAGCTGTGTTTTTTTTATGTGAACTTTTCCATGGGGAATGTTTATGGGACAGGTTATCAATGGAAAATGTACCTGGTTTTTGAGCTATTCTGTTGCTATCCTCGTCTTAAGTGGCTGATTGCAGTTAATAGCACGAGTCTATGACCCTATCCTGTTGGAGATTGATTTAATCTGAACAGTTGATTCCTTCCATGATCGATACATAATGAGTTAATATGTAATGGATGTAAATGCATGGAATTGCCTGAGATATTCCTTACTTCCTCCTATTTAGTCCATAAAGTAAGTCAACTACTTCATGGTAGTTTTTTTTTTTAAAAAAGTGTTCTAATGAATTCTACATGTTGCACTTTTTCATAAACAAGATCTCTCTTAGATCTTGACAGAAAGGGAACCCATGTTTGCCTGCACGGTGTCTTGCATGAGCAGTTAAAGAGGAGTACATCAATCAAAACATGTTTTACGTTTATTGGGAAAAAACTTTTAAATGCCTAGCACTTGAAAGCAAGATAGAAATATTTATATTACAGAAATACCAATAGTCCTGGGCACTATTTCTTGATTATTTACAGCTACATGAATTTCCCATGAGCATTAATTTCTCTTCTGATCCTGATATGAGCTGGGAGCAACCTTATAAATCTGTAGAGCTCCTTATGCCATACTGCCACAACTGACTCCAGGGCAAATCCTCCTTGCTGCAAAAAGGGCAGGTCCTTCCTTCCCCACCCTCTTGGCTTGGCTCTCCTGCTCCACCAGTAGCGCTCGTGGGGACCTAGATCAAGTTAAAAATCTCACTGAAAAGTAAAAAAAAAAAAAGTAAAAAAAGAAATGTTTTCAGCGGTGACTGGTTGTTTGATGTGGGTTTTCTGCATGGTTATGTGAAAGCCAGGGTGGCACTAGGCAGTGGGGGCTGAGAGTCAAGGCTTGGGTGTGGGATCTCGGAGCCAGCCCACCACCGCAGCATCAGGGTTTGATGCCTAACTGAGCTGACCCTGCAAGCAGGGCCTCACGCTGTCTCTCTAATGGTGCTCTCCTGAGCGTTTCACCTAGGTTAATTTGTTTATGTTGGGAAAGTGCTAGGAAATGGTGCTGGAGAAGTGCAAAGTGTTCTGACTGGACGTAAGCACTCCCCCTTTTTTAGCAGTAAAATTGCTGAAAAGAGCGGTGGTGTGTGTTCAGCTGCCATGCACTGATGGCACCATTATCAGAAGGTAATGTGTTGCCATTAGCACGTGAAGCTGTGAAAGAAAACACCAAGTGTGTCTTCTTGAAGCCCATTGGACCTAATTCTCCTCTCATCTGTATTGATGTGTCTCCATGGACTACACAGAAGTTGCTCACAATTTAGACTGTAGAAAATCAGAGAGGAATCATGGCTGACTGACTCCCTCAGTGTAACAAGCTGTCTGTGGAGGCAGAAGTTTTTACTTTCTATTTCCAAATGTCCCCTGGAGTTTTGTTGTGAAAAGCCAGTTATGAAAATTGAGAGTGTGCGTGGGGGATATGTCATTTGGGTTGTGATTTGCTGTTAATTAAACTTTAGTGTGACACATCCTTTATGTCAGGGGATTCCTGATTCTCATCTCGGTGGCCTGGTAGAAAGGAGGAGCATCCCCATCGAGATCAATGCTCATTATTATTTTCTTCATTATCATCATGATCCTCATCAGTATTTGTTCTACAACACTGGCTGTGGAACAGAAGCATAGGCAGAGATGACCCTTGCCTGTTCCCATTCAAAACCTTTCATTTTTCACAGATAAGAGATACAAAGGCTGGGGAGGGGAAAGTGACAGTGAACTCATGACAGAGAATTAGATCCAACTACTTGGAAGTCAAAATCAGCCTTTCTTTCCACTGCAAATGACGTGATGAGATAATCAGTTTTCATTATTTTCATCAGAGTACAATCACTCACACACAGGTTGAAACCCGCAGCGCACAAGATGGTGATGGATGTTATCAGACAGGTTTTAGCTGCATGAAGCTCACACATCTGTGCAAGAGAGGGGGGACTCAACGGTAGGTGGGAATGGAGTCTGCCCAAATAACAGGCAAGGCAGAGGAGAAAGGTGGTCAAATTTAGTACATGTTCCCTAGAGAGAGAAGATCTTCCATGGAAGGTGAGGTCCACAGCCTTGACCTATTCATGTTTGAGACCCTAAATGGGATTTTGAGAACTGTTCTTCTTGCAACTGAGGGGAAAGAGTGTTACTGTGGGGAAAAATACTCATTTTACAGTCTCAGGACTGAACCATGGCTTTAGGGTGGCACTGTAAGTGGCAGGGAGCCCAGTATGATTTTCTTGCCTAGCAGTAGCTCCTCCTTGAAGTGCAGGTGGGCTGACATCAGGATGAGGAAGCTCCACCTCAGAGGAGAACCAATGGAAGCAAGATTCAACTCCTGCTCGGCACCCCTTGAAATAACCTCCTCAAATCCTGTTACAGTCACCGCGGGGATGCTGCTGGTATGAAATGCCGAGAAAGGGCAGACGCTGCCAGAAGCATCTGGGAAACAAATTCAGAAAGATTGTCTGGATGTGGAATGACATCTGGGGGCAAACCCAGGGGTGGAAGACCTGACCAAGATCCCATTCTTGTCTAAATGGTAATGAATGTAGGGCTGGAGAGAAGCTGGGCTCAGACCATGATTGCAGACATACCCTGGCAAGTCAGCCTGTTTCTGGACCTCTTTAGTGCTACATGTGGGACGGCAAGAGAAGCATCTGCACTGACAGGTACCTGCAGGAGACCTCAAACACAGCAAGCATTTGGTGATCTGACCACTTTGTTTTGCTGGTTGACCTCTTGTAAAATCTGCAAAAAGGACCACAGAAAAAGAGGTGTCCCTTCAACTTAGGGACATGGACGTTTCTGCTTAAAGTGTTTAAAACCAGTTCTTTTGGACACTCAGGAACAGAAAAGACTCTTGCCAACCTGAGAGCTCATTTCTTCTGGTCTGAGATTTAGAAGGAGGGATGCGATTTCTGTGACTTGTGTTCTGACAACCAACTGATAATCCCACAAGCATCCCCTTAGTACTAGTAGTTTCTCTTTCTGCTGATAGAAGGTCATCTTGGGGTCAGGAAGCAGATGGACTTGTTAGGGCTTCCACGTGGAAATGATGGTATACAAACATGTTGAAGTTGTTGTAGGCTGTGCCACAGGAAAAGCTGCAGCTCTCTCATTGGGGAAAACCACAGCTCAGAATATAACAACTCTTGAAAGCTTTGGGATTCCTGGAACAGATCAAAACTAGTCAGGATCAGCCTGATGAAAGAGGTGTTAATCCTGCTGCTCATAAAGAATTTAAGAATATAAATGTATGAGCTGCAGCCTGGAAGATTAGAAGAACACTTAAATAAATGATAGAGGCTGGATTGATGGAAAGGCTGTCATGCTGGAATCAACTTTTCTGTCTTCTGCACTAGCCATTTCCCAGCCCCTATAGAGCTTCCAGTTAGGGAGAAGCACTGTTGTAATAGTGGTTATGAGGATCCCTGCCTATGGCCAGTGACCAGTGGTCCCTGTCATGCCATTCAAAGACCAGCTGCAGGTCCTGTACAGTGCACTTAACTCCCTGTGGGATGCTGGTTTGACACCAAGCTCTTCCAAATAAACACCTGGAAAGAAAGACATGCCTGCCAGGGAATGGACAAGTGGGGTGGGTTGACCTTGACTGGCTGCCAGATGCCCACCGAGCCGCTCTCACTCCCCCTCCTCAAAAGGATGTGGGGAGAAAATGTGATGGAGAAGCTCATAGGTTGAGATGAAGACAAGGAGAGCACTTACGAATTACTTTCATGGGTAAAACAGTCTGGACTTGGGGAAAATTAAAATAATTTATTGCCACTTAAAAATAGAGTGGTATGGTGAGAAAGAAAGACAAAAACTAAAACATCTCCTCCCCACTTCTTCCCAGGCTCAACTCCACTCCTTCATTCCCAGCTCCTCTAACTCCTCCTGCCCCCAGCAGCACAGGGTGGGTGGGAGTGGGGTGTTGTGGTCAGTCCATAACAGCCTCTCACTGACAGTCCTTCCTCCTCACACTTTTCCCCTGCCCCAGTGTGGACCCTTCCATGGGCTGCAGTCCTTCAGGATAAACCTTCTCCAGCGTAGGCTCTCCACGGGCCGTGGTTCCTTCAGGAAATACCCTGCCACTCCAGAGTGGGGTCTCCAGGGTCTTCGGTGTGGATATCTGCTCTGGTGTGGTCCTCTCCACAGGCTGCAGGGAAATACCTGCTCCATCGTGTTGTAGGAAGTTTGCCCCCATGACCGGAGGCACCAGAGCTCCCCTGTCCAAGAGGGAGCAGCTTCTGCTTGTGGGGGTGGGGTTGCAGCTCGCAGTGGTGGGGACCTGCACTGGGTTCCTGGATCCATGAGGCAAAGAGGTGATTCTGATGCATTTTCCTGGCAGCACCAGCTGTGCCTTGTGTCTGTCGTGTTAGCTGTGATCTCCTCTTCTGGCAGTCATATTAAGTTGCAAGTGTTTCATAAGGTAAACTTTTTTTGTTAAATGCTTACGTAAGGGATTAGCTATATTTCAGAATATCTAAGTATAGATAGCCTTGGTTTATAAAATAGATGACAATGCTAATTTATTGCAGAAAACAATACTATTTTTTCTGAAAAAGAAGATTTCATCGCAAGTGATAGAATTAATAAAATAAAAAAAAAGCCAAATTCCTTTCTCCAGGTGTTGAGGATCCACTCAGGTTCACCCTCTTGCTCATTTTTGCTGCATTAGTGGGCTTTCCCTACTTTGAGCCCTGTGCACCCCAGCATGCTCTCAGGGTTCCTCCAGGAACCTGGTCTGGGGAGATGTTTTGGTTGCATCAAAGTGTTTTGCAGATCAACCTCTGGAGGTGAACTCATGTCATATTAAAATGTTTGCTGCATGTAAGAAGAGATTTGGGGCTGTTACAGACCCAGAGAGGGTGGCAAGTTGCTCCCTCTTGTGTGTGTTATAACCCGGTGCGTTTGCGTAGCACATGGGTTAATGGGCCGCAACTCAGACTTGCTGGAAATTGCCCGTGACTGTAGCACTGCGGTGACGTTTGACCTCTCCTGGCCCTGAACCAGAGCAGTGTCCCCTTTGGGTGAGATCTCTGCTGCTCTTTGCAGCAAGCTACAAGTCTACAGCTTTTTATGCACTTAAAATGGCTGCCGGGGAGAGGACGCAGAACATACTCTCCTCTTGTGAAACCCCCTTTTATGGTGATAGGTATATTTTAGCATTATGGATTTTCCTAACATATTTTGTTGAAAGGCAGCGAGATTGCCAATGTGCATCTGTATGTGCTGAGCAGCTGCTGGCGCACAGAGCTGGGTGTTGGGCTGGCTGCAAGGTTCGTGTATGGTAATTTGCCCCTCTAGAGCACAGCACAGCTAATGAGCACAGTCCCTCCAGTCATAGGAAGCACACAGACACTCATCAGAACAGATCGGAAACAGCCTCTGCTGACCAGGCTCATGAAAAAGCTGTATTTTGTGCGTGACACATAGGAGGATGTTGCATATTTTTCATTATTAACTCTGAATCCATACAATTAAGGGTAAAAAAGAAAATAATATATTTTTATCTGTTAAGTCTAATGATAAAATAATACCCAAGGAAAATATTGATCCCTATCTTGACCTCTCTCTCTTATAAAACAGGAATTTCATTGTTTCACCGGTTTGTCAGTGCAGTGCATGTACTGGAGTTGGCAGTACATCTTGTGTAAACTACTGTCCTGTTCCCTTCCCTTCCTTCCACCAAGACTTACCTCTTTTTCTTTCCCTTCCTGTGGGTGATGAGCGTGTCTGCTCGATGGATAGAAAGGACAAAATGCCTTCTTGTGACACCAGAAAGAAAATGATCCAGGGAGTTACAGAGCACTAAGCCTTTCATTTGTACCTGGTAAACTGGTTCAAATGATAAGAAAAAAAGAAAACATTTGGGAGATGCTGATAAGATCAGGCTTATCCAGTAGAAAGGTACTGTAGGATGTGGCTGGAAGTGATAGGAGAAGCCTAGGCTTGATGACCCAGCAGGTCACTTACAGTCGTTCACTCTTAATCTCTTAGAAGTCTTTGAACTTGTCAATAAGAAATGAAGAGAGAGGAACTGGCTTATCTCATTTATTTACGATATTGAAAGGTCTTTAGCAAGGCCTCTCATAGAAAGCAGTCAAAAAGACAAGGTAGGCGGGTGAAAGGGAAAAGTATAGTTGTGAATCAAAACCTGAAACAAAGATTAGGTATAACGGGGCAATTTTCACCACTGCAGAGGGTTAAACCAGGGGTTCCTTAGATGTTCCTAAGTCCTATATCTGTTCTTTGATCTCTGATGGAGAAGAGGTAAAAAGGTAGCCAGATTTGTGGGTAGCAGAAAGCCAGTGAGGTCGGTCAAGTCCAGGGAAGGCAGTGAGGAAGGTCAGAACAACCTAAACAAGCCAATAAATATGTGACACAATATCGAAAAAATGTTCAGTGTTAATGTACAGCTCTTGCCCACCGTGTGGTTTCCATTTGAATTTGCTATGGTCAAACCAGAAATAAAACAGTCTTCCATTCTGCAGTCCATGTAGGAGAAGATCTTGTTGGGGCTCCTAATGGGAGAAGAGATGACCTCTCCCCGATAACCTCCCCAGGAGGGTCTGCATATCAGGAAAAAATGTATGTGCTGGTTTTGGCTGGGACAGAGCTAATTTTCTTCACAGTAGCTAGTATGGGGCTATGTTTTGGGGTTGTGCTGAAAACAGGGTTGATAATAGAGGGATGTTTTCATTATTGCTGAGCAGGGCTTACACAGAGCCAAGGCCTTTGCTGCTTCTCACCCCACCCCAGGAGCGAGCAGCAGCGAGCAGGCTGGGGGGGGCACAAGGAGTTGGGAGGGGACACAGTCGGGGCAGCTGACCCCAACTGGCCCCAGGGATATTCCAGACCATATGATGTCATGCCCAGCATATAAAGCTGGGGGAAGAAGAAGCAAGGGGCAGGGGGGGATGTTTGGAGTGATGGCGTTTGTCTTCCCAAGGAACTGTTACGCGTGCTGGAGCCCTGCTTTCCTGGAGATGTGAACACCTGCCTGGCAATGGGAAGTGGTGAATGGATTCCTTATTTTGCTTTGCTTGTGTGCACGGCTTTTGCTTTACCTATTAAACTGTCTTTATCTCGATCCATGAGTTTTGTCACTCTTACCCTTCTGATTCTCTCCCCCGTCCCAGTGGGGGGGAGTGAGCAAGTGGCTGTATGGGGCTTAGTTGCTGCCTGGGGTTAAACCACAACACTCACCAGTGACTTCAGACTCCGATTAATGATCCTTTTTCAGAAGTACAGAAGGGTTAGACAAACACATACGTAGTATTATCTAAAAAACCAACAATGATACTCAGCATCAGAGTAGTCCCGTTAGTGAAGGAACCCAAATTCAGAGGCTTCACCTATCAGTATGAACAATTTCCCAAATTACTACTGGGATTTAAGATAGATTTTCTCCCTCCCTTTCGACACCGCATCTTGTTTCTTTTAAATAGAGACATGTCTGTCTCTGTCCTAAACAGAAATTTTGAATAAGAGTTATGAAAACATCATTTGTTGGTTTTGCCTGCTGGTCTGACTGTGACAGCTGAGTGTGTTCCCTGCACCACTGATGTAAAAGTACCTCTGAATTGAGGGAACCTCCTGCCTGCCTTCCTTTCTCATACCTCTGCCTTTGCCCACTACCTTTTAAGCCAGAGAAGAGCTACTAGATGTCCCTTTCAAAGCCGGGGACTGAAGTCCTGAATGTTGCTAATTAGCAGTGAGAGTCTTTTAAGGAATTGAAATGTTGCATTGTTATGATTTGGGAAACAAAAGCTGAATAAGAACTGTAACACTTAACTATGGAATTCCACTTTATTTTTCTCTAATGCAGGCTAAGCTGCCTTACAGCAATCTTTTAAATGTAATGATTGAGACTATTATAGGAAATACTATACAAAGCAACGGGGTTTTTTTGCAGCCTAAATAATAAGTAGGGCAAGGTTTTAAATGAAGCTAGAGTAATGAATGCTGTACAATAATTTTGATGATAAATTTCCCGGGAGGATAAAGTGGAAGAACAGAAGCAGGCTGTATTTAATCATGCAAAGTTAAAGGAATGCAGACCAACAAATATTTATAGAGATGTACAGTTTTTCTAACCTTTTCTGAGATATTCTTGCCCCTTTTCACCTGAGAAACTTAGCAGAAATTCAGGTCTTTCGGTGTGTAATAATTAGGAGGAGGAACTGATCACATAGGGTCAAGTGTTTCTTTGATGTAGTGCACAGAAATTCCTGCTTCCTTGCAGGCTGGAGGACTCAAACAATAAGACATTTGTTTTTCACAGCTATTTAATTCATCAGAGAGTCTGAAAAGCTTGCTTTGAGCAGTTATACAGCCTGTGATGACATATTCTGCAGCTGCTCTTCACCTACTATTGACCCAAGGAGATTTGTCCCCACCGTAGAGCACTGCGCGGAGATACTACCTTTGCTCCCAAAAGCAATATAGTTGCCTTCGTGCAATTCTACATGCAGAATAATAAGAAGGCCTGTGCATTGCATTGCAGAGACAAGATTTGGGCTTCCACTTACTGAGCAAGCTCAAAATCTTTGCCCTGTGCTCCATCACCAGGTGTAGACCTGCCCTTCCCATGCCTGTACCAAAGGCCATCCTCCTCAAAGGTGGGGCTCCTCAAAGGTGATGCTCCTCAGCTGTGGTTTCCTCTGGTCTTTGCTGTTTGTCTTCAGGAGGCAAGCATGACTTCAAAAACTAAGAGACAGTAAAAAAGTCACTGCTGACATCTGGTTTAGCGTGTTTCTGGTTGTTCTGCACAGATGCACGTGCTTGTGCTAGAGTTGGGCAGTCATTCCATAAAGCATAAGTTTGTTTTGCTTTGTGGGTTTTTTTTCAATAACTGCTAAAAGTAGGGTGTTTCAGAAGACTTTTAGCTCAACCTATAACAGTATTCACTCTGCAGAGGCAAAAACATGCAGATTTCTGTTCTGGTGATCAATACTTAGAGCATATATTGATTTCCAATTTAGGTGTTAAGTTTTTAGCTCTTAGAAATGCTCATTATATCAATTTTCACCTTGCCTGATGTTCATTATATGCTGAACCTTATGACAACAACCAAGCTAGGATCTCATCTGGCAAGACAATTAGTTCTAGTGACTTCAAGACTGCAAGGTGCAAAGATTTACTTGTCTTCTGTAAGCATCATGGTAGCACGAAATACTTGAGTTTAAGGCAATGACCTGAGAAATGCTTTTATTCTGGCCTGGCACAGGCTGCTTCTAGTGTTTCTTAGTCTGTGCAGTCCATCCATGAAATGATATACTAAACTAATTAATAGCACTGTGTATTACATTCATGTTGTTTTCTCATAATAATTCATAGAAAACGAGCCTGAGGCCCACAACTCAGGTTGCTGGATGGCTGGACTTTAAGCAGTAAGACACACATGGTAAGCAGTGCATTCCTATGTGATTATGCCTCCAGTAGTGTTAGGAGGCACAAGGTCAAAAGGCTCAGTGACTTTAACTACCTGAGAATCGCCATGTAATCCCCTGCAAATGGGCTGTCTACAATGTCTTATTGCTGTATCAGAGAGGGAATTACTTCTTTTTAAAGGCAGCTACATGAATTACCTCTGTAATTGGCACAGGTATGACATCACTGAGTGCCAATCAGAAATCCTCCTTGTCTTGGATTTTAACACCTTAATTTCAAGTTCAGGTCATCTGAACAAACTGATTTTGTTAAAATGGTGGTTTACCCTCTGTGCTCTGAGTCCCATCTGCTTGCTTTAGCGAGGA
Source organism: Pandion haliaetus (assembly GCA_013401275.1). NCBI lineage: Eukaryota > Metazoa > Chordata > Aves > Accipitriformes > Pandionidae > Pandion > Pandion haliaetus. The sequence continues at coordinate 338,943 of VYZV01024546.1, forward strand.
AAGCACTATTTGTGCTTTGTGTGTGTGTGTGTTGTGAATTGCTCTGCAGTAGCTTTCCTGTCACCATCAGGCACTAACAGTGGCAGCAAAGGCTTTGTGGAGCTGGTGACATGCAAGCAATGGCCTGACTTGTAGTGCCTAGAACATTATTTAGACTTAGGAACTGAAGCAATCAAGGAAGCAAGAGGAGGGCAGACAGCAAGGTAAGCACTTCAGGATGCAGGCAGCATGGCCAGGATTTCAAAATCAATGCGTAGCCATCAAATTCTTTCAGCCTAGCACTGTCTTTTCTTTTTTATTGGCAAACATAATCCCAAAAATAATAAAATCGTCCCAATTTACAGTTATTGTTGATAAAATAAGTACACGTAGTTTACAGCTTTACTAGCCTGAGCAGATGAGGAGCAGGCTACAAGAAGGATGCTATTTATCTTAGTGATACCAAAAGGACTGTAGGCAGTTGCTGCCATTTTGGAAGGGGGGGACAAGGGGCCCCAGATGGGGAGATTTCCCCCTTTTTTCTCCCCACTTTAAGCCCCGACAGAAGAGAAGGTAAAGGCACAGCCCCTAGGAAGCCCCTTGGGCTCATTTCACTGGCTTCCAGCCAGTCGCTTCTTCGGCAGGGGAGAGAAAAGCCTGCACTAAATCCTGTGGTCAGTCCCAGAGGATGTTTTTCATTTGGGAAAATGGGAACGGATGCCAGAGGTCACAGCTAGCCTGCGTCTCACGTCTGCTGGTGTGTGGGATGAGAGCATCTGTGCGTGGGAAGGTGCGAAACCCACTGGTCAGGGGGATGTTGAGAAAGTTGCTGTTTGGTTGCAGACAGTTTGGGGGCAAAGCAAGAGGAATCATCATCCTGTTAGAGGGCAAAAATTTAACAAACAGTTATAAAGGCTTATAATAAATCTGTCTTCGTAACCCGACTGCGGTGCTTTTTTCCTTAGATATGTTATAGAGGTAATGGTACCTCTACAGTGAACTCAATTAACCTTCTGCAGCCTTCCATGTGACACGGAATCTTAAATCTTCTTTTTTATGAGTGTATGTGCAAAATTTGAAGCTACTCTGAACTTAGCATTAATAAATGCCATTTCCTAATTGGTGCCCATTTGTTTGTTTTTTACAGTGAGAAAGACACGGTGGCTGTGAGTGGGATCTAGTGTTCATGGTTGAAAAGAGCTTTCCACACTGGAGTGAGGTAACTTCGCATCATTATTATTATTATTAGTGCAAATCTGTTGCTTGTGTGTGTGTGCCTTTTGGGGTTTCCGTTGTTCAGTGATGTTATAGGATGATCTTAAGGAATTTAGCTTTGTTTCTCTGCATTGTTTCGTATAAAAGGTCATCCACTGCCAGTAAGAACTATGTGACTCTCCTCTGTCTGAGACCCAGTGCATTTTGAGTGTCCTTTGGAAGTGCTAAGGGAAAAAGGATGGGAAGGAAAACCTGTGTATTTAGGCTTCCACAGCTCAGTTTCCCTACAAATCTTGCTTCTGCTCCATGATACATCCCAGTAGGTGCACATCGCATGAGGAGACTCAGTAGAGTTTGATCCTGCCTCACTTCTGAGATCTTCGCATGAACACATGCTGTACGGAGCGAAATGTTTCATCTGGGAGGGAAGATGTCAGCGATAGATGAGAAAACAAGAGAAATGGATGATCCCCCATAATGCATGCCCTATAATATAATCATTGTTGTTTGATAAAAGAGAGACTTCTAGCAACTCTCAGTGCCCTGCTAGGTATATCTGGATTTATTATTCAAAAAGGCACAATCAAATCTCTTCATTCAGTTGACAAATGGGAGCTATTCAGTTCAGTATCTGCCTCTTATTTATAGCATATAGTGGGGTGATTTATATGCTAGCTGCAGATCTTCCAAAACAGTTTTAATTAGCAGCATTGGCTATTAGAATGAGAGTCCTGTAGGTTCCCTGTCATATGCATCTCCTTAAAACTGAATAGAAATCTTACTGTTTGCCAGGCAAGGCTTCTCTATTTTTTTTGTAGTGCCAGCAAGAAAACGTACCTGTGCTTTAGTAGCTCAGAGGATGCATTCATGTTTGCGGCTCCGAGGGGGCAGGCAGGGGAGGTCGAGGAAGGTAGTGCCATTTATTGCAGTGCCTTGGGGAAACAGGGCAATCCTTGGGGCATTAGTGCTGATACTGCACAGGAGTTTGCAAATGTTGTAAGTGACTTTGGTTCTGAGAACAAAGTAAGCGCCTAAGACGCCAAGGCCAGCTGCTCAGGCTGCTGGCACCGGTGTTTCTGGATTCTGCTCTGGTTTTCTGGGCTTGGAGGAGGATGGATCTGAGAAGGCAGGAGCCCTCATCTCAGTGTGTCCTGTGGTTGGAGCGTTCACAACATTATTTTTCCTGTGTTCATTGTCTGATGATATAAGTAAGCATTTCCCCAGCCATTCCCTTATCCGCAGAGCTGCTCTGGCTTGTGGTCTAATTGGTACCCCTGAGGTGCAGACCAGAGTAAGGCACAGCGCGGAGGTGAGTTCAGTAAAGGCACTAGTTTGAGTCTCTATTATTTTCACGCATCTTGTAGGAATGTAATCCCTTTGAGGCCTCTGCCTATCTGTCAAACCTGAGATCAGCCAACAGGTTCAAACGTTATTTGGGGAAGCGATGACTGACAGAACAATTGCACGTCTCTTGTTTTTTTTTCCAGGAAACCAGGCTAAAAAAGCGCAGGAAACATGAAGAGTATTTTTTGTGGTTTATACAGTGTGTGTAGCATGCAGAATGGTCTGTTGTTACGTTTCCACTGATCTTTTTTTGACATAAGCAATGCAGTCATTCTGTCTCCGCATCAAAAAGCCTTTGTAGTACTTGTCACCAGCGAATAGTGTCTCTGTATACATGTAAGCTCGATGTTTGCTACATCCCCTCGTCAAAACTCTTCTGCTGCTGCCTGCAGGTGGGCGGTTCTGCTAAATCTCTGGGTGTTTTACAGCAGCGTGCTGTCAATGACATTTATTTTGGAGAGCCAGAAAACCTTAGAAAAACTGAAGTTTGAGGTTGACAGTAATATGAGAAGAGAGGACATGAGCACCGGACCTGGTCACAGATGCTTAGTGTCTCTGCATGTCCATCCCTTGGTGGAGGTCAAGGAAGGAAGCCACAACTGAGAGCCAGGAGGCTGAATAAAGTTCATCACTGCCCCATGTCGTGGTTTAACCCCAGCGAGCAACTAAGCACCACGCAGCTGCTCACTCACTTCCCCCCCACCCAGTGGGATGGGGGAGAAAATCGGGAAAAAAGTAAAACTCGTGGGTTGAGGTAAGAACAGTTTAATAGAACAAAAGAGAAGAAGCTAATAATGATAATGACAACTGTAATAAAATGACAACAGTAATAATAAAAGGATTGGAATATACAAGTGATGCACAATGCAATTGCTCACCACCCGCTGATCGACGCCCAGTTAGTCCCTGAGCAGTGATCCCCCCAACCCTCCACTCCCCCCCAGTTTATATACTAGGCATGATGTCACATGGTATGGAATACCCCGTTGGCCAGTTTGGGTCAGCTGTCCTGGCTGTGTCGCCTCCCAACTTCTTGTGCCCCTCCAGCCTTCTTGCCGGCTGGGCATCAGAAGCTGAAAACTCCTTGACTTCAGACTAATCATTACTTAGCAACAACTGAAAACATCAGTGTGTTATCAACATTCTTCTTGTACGTAACTCAAAAACATAGCACTGTACCAGCTACTAGGAAGACAATTAACTCTATCCCAGCTGAAACCGGGACACCTCTCCAACACTGTACATGTCTGATGCTTAGGCGACTGATGGGAAAATGAGGAAATAGGAGATGAGGACATAAAAAAATCCTGCTACAAACAAGGCTGAAATACATGTGGTCAGAAGGAAGGGTAAATAGGGTGGGGAACAGCAAGGAGTGGAAATGGTTCCTGTGGTTTGCAACTGGGAGATTATGGGCCCTGCAGCCAGGGCAGCAACATAGCCACAGGGTATTCACAAATCAATGCCTACACTGTGAAAAAGTCCAAGTGCTCTGGCTGAACAGAAGTTAGATTTTTGTGGGTTTTTTTCCTCATCTACAAAAGTTCTGTTTCTGTATTTTTATTTCCTTTTCTGAGCATGTTGATAAAGCACATTGTTTAAGGAAGCTTTCATGTTATTAACAAATTTGGTCTTGTCTTTGAGCCAAGTGAGTAGTATTTGGTAAGCTGTCTTTGGATATTACACTAAGTGCTTTTCTGCTGCAATTCTAATAGAGTGTATGGCTGAATTTGATAGTGGTACCTATTAGTGATTAGAAAGTGAAGGGCTTTCAGTGTGTCTGTACTGCAGAATTGGCTTTGATTGATAGATCAGGCATTATGCATTTCATAATTTTTAAATTTGGCCTTAAAGTAATGAGATTTCCTCTTAAAATACCTCTTTTCCCAACATTTTGAAAACATTTTGAAGGCAGGAATCGGGGAGGAAAAGAAAGAGGAGAGAGAACAGTTTTGTTCATAAACACTTAAATTGTGCATTTGTCAGTGGTACAGGCTGAACTCTGCCAGGGAAAGGTACTTTTAAATTACCAAAATATTAACATTGTAATTATTGAGCATGGATAATAGTTATGAATTATGGATCAGTCAGGTTAGCAAAGTCACAGCTGCCTAATAGAGAAAGGTATGATGGGAATGTGAGGGAAGATGATTGAGGATTCCCTCTTAATATTTTCATATGCTCGTCTTGGCAAAGGAGGTTGCTGCTCCTTCTGCTGGTCCCAGAGAGCTGTGAAGGCCCACCGAGGATTGGAGCATCACTGCCTGAGGAGCACCTGCTCTGCAGGGGGACAGTCACTGTGCCACCTTGGCTTTTTGGTGTGCCAGCACAGCTGGAAGGCCCGAGGTGCTGAGCTTTACTTGACACTGTCATCATTTGTCACCACTGAAAAGTCCTGGCGTGCTCCGAGGCACAGCATGTGCAACAGGAATCGCTGCCGCTTTTAAACCTTGTTTTCCCTGAGGAGGGTGTGGAGGGTGGCAGCGATGCTGGAGTGGTTAAGGATCATGGCTCTAACTTAGCTGATGACCCACTATCTCATCTTGAGAAAATAACTTCTCATCACCGCTTCTCAGTTCCCCTGTCTGTAAAAGGAAGATAACGTCATGTCATACCTCTGCAAAGTGTTTTGACATCTGTGAAGGAAAAGTGCAACCTCGAAGCACGCAGAGAATATCCTACTACCAAGCAACTCCAAGAGGAGCTCTGGGCAGCGCTCACTGCTAGGATATATATTTTTTTCTCTATGACTGGGGGTTGCTGTGGCAAGAGGTCCTGCCCTGTCCCTCTCCATTTTATAAGGGCAAGTTGCTGGTGGTGCTAACACACAGCTGCTCTTCCAGCAGTTATTCAGTTTGTATCTGGCCAGCTTCTTGCCTTTCTTCAGCTGCATCTATTTTCTCCAGACAAAATCAGTTTTGATTTTACTTCATTTTTTTAAAGGAGACCTGTAATGTGTTCGAATTGTTTGCAATAAACTTTTGAGATTTGGTGACCTTTGTTAATCAGGAAGGGGTTTTTTTGAGGTCTACAGGAAGAATTAATCATATGTAAACTGTTTGCTTTAAAAAGTCTCTTACTGAATTTGGGATTTCCCAGGTAGCCATCGAAAGGTCAGAGGCTGGAGGCAGAAGCTGTGAGCAGCTGGATAGAGGGGAGCTGGAGAGCACTGCAGAAGGACAAACCATCTCAGAGCAGTTTCAGAAGTAGGGAGAAACCTGTGGTAACACATGGGATTGGGGAGAGCCCAATGTGTTTGAAAGGCTGGCCTCAAGCCAGAAATTTGGAGCATCTAAGGAAACAATATACAGACTAGCAGCATGCCATTATACCATGCTCGTATTTTCTTGCAATATTCTGGGGTTTCAAAAGCAAGTTTGTGCTTTCAACAAAATGTTCATTGGCCCTACAAGAGTTTTAAGTCATATGTGGCTCAAAGGAACCATGAGAATTTTGAAGAATTTTGCAGTTGGCTGCTGGCGTCTCATCTGGTGGTACAGCCCCTCCTCCCAGGTACACGGGGTACAGGAGTCTCTAAAGGAGAAGATTTGCCTCATGGACCCTGCCACTGTCAGTTGTTGCTGAGAGCAGTGTGTCCCTCCAGCTGTCCACCTAAACCTTCCCAGCATCGCAGTGCTGTAGCAAGGACCATCCAGACTCCAGTCTCCTCCTGCTGCTGAGAGCAAGTCCCAGGACTGTGCCAAGGAAGGACATCCCGAGTCTCTGCAGGAACCCAAAAAGGCACTGCTGCCTGCATGTGTTGCTTGACGGTCTGGGAGAGAGGAGGTTAGATGGAGTTCATTCTTGCAGTTGCAAAAATGGGTGAAGTTACCATCAGCATCCTGAAGTAGCAATGGCTGTAGAAGCAGAGGAATTAGTAGGGACTTTCTAGATTATCCAGTCATTTGTCCTATACCTGTTTGTCACACTTTGGCGGTGGATTCCCCAAAGGGTCCCTTTCCAAGAACCTCCCTGGGATGAAGCAGAGCTGCCAGTCATGTTGGGTAGTTCATGGTCAGAGCGGTGGAAGGTTGCTCCAAAGCTGCCAGTGCAGACTCCATGAAGAGAGAGAAGGGTTTCCTCTGCAGGTCTGCTTTGTGTTGTTGCTAAATAGGTTCTATGATGTTTAGCTTGGGGGATTTCACAGTATAGCAAACCCCTGTGGGGTTGTCTCCTACCAGTCTCTATAGCACTGGTAATGGGGACCTTATAGCTCTGGGTTAAACCCAGGGAGGAAAAAGAGTTCGTGGAGATAAGGGCAGTTGGCAAAAGAGAGGGACAGTCAATGTCATTGATATCCTAAAGGCTGCAATGTCTTGGTGTATAAGGTCCTTACTAAGGAAGGTCTTTCTCTGAATTTTACAGAACTTTGCATGTTTAAGTCAAACCCCTTAATGTTGTTTTAATGTGTTTTGCTGTATTCAGTAGTGGTGTTTACCTGTGAGCCCTTGGCACGCTGTTTCTCAGTGAAGATAATGTTGGGACATGTCTCACAAATTAATTGCAGTGCAGTGAAGTCTTTGATTTCCTACTGTGCAGCTCTGTTGTTCGCCCCACTTAGCTTCTTCAGATGATGCAGCAAAGCCTGTTCTCAAACTCATTTTCAAATTTTTATCAAGTCTTGGAGAATAATTGCATTACATATTACCCAGAAGCACATTTGGAGAGTTTCACTCACAGAAGCACATCGTGTGACAGACGGGAGAGTTTACCTAACTTCTTCCTTGCCCGTACAGGAGGAGGACATCTTGAGCACCGTTAACCCTTCCTTCCCTTGCAAGCAAGCGGAGGGAGGGAGATGGCACCTCACCAGCCATCCGTTTGCAGTGTGTGCTCTTCACTAGGGATGTATTTAGGGCCTGATTTCTGCTGGTGTTCAGAGGGACCTCGCTCCAAGATGGCTCAGAGCCCAGAGTTTTCTTGGGGCTCATCCTGCAGCAGTGAAGTGTTGGCATTGCTCTTTCTCCTGATGATTAAAGAACAGGGCTTTCTCTTTAAAGAGTTCATTCCTCAAAAACATTAATGGAAAAGTTATGGGCTAGAAACATTTCCATCCAATCCAGAACACACAGAAAGTCTGGATATGAATGATTTAAAGACTATGGGAAAGCATAAAGATGTTGAGGTGAATTTACTACTTTGTTCAGTGCCACAGATTGTGAGGGCTCTTCAGCATGAATTGGAAGATTCTAGTCATAGATACTACAGTCTAATTCAGACATTAGTACAGTCAGGGAGAATGCAGTAATGTAATTGCACAACCAAATAGGATTTCCCATACTGGATTGCTCCTATGATGTATTTGGTCCTGTTTCTATGTGGACAGTGCTATGTGTGTCAGAAAAAACAATGTGATATGGGATAATAGGCCACTGTGGAAGCATTTACCTGGAGCAAGCTCTATCTACTAATAGTTGGCTCATATCCCAACTTCATCTGTGAGAGTTCATTGTTAAAAAGTGCTGTTGGATGTGAGTGAGGATGTTCTCCTGACCTTCACCAGCCTCAATGCATTAATGAATCGCCTACATCTGCACCTTGTTCATATCAACTAACAGTGATTCTGTGGGACAATGTGTTTAAAAACACACACAACATTTTTTAAAGGTGGTTTTACGTGACGTTTGTCAGTCAGCTGTTGCCACGTTTTTGTACTGAGAAGATGGTATACTAGCAAGCCTGCTTTATCTTTGTTAAACCACTCGCCACGCAAGTACACCACGCCGCCTCACTTTTTATTCATCCCTTCTCCAAATTGAAGAAGTTACCAGTCTTCTTTGCCTCTAAAAATATTTGCAGATGGTAGATTATCTAAGCTTTTAAACTCTTTTTTTCTTTTCTTTTTGAGGTCAGGAGTGCCAGAGTTTCAGTCAAGGTTGGACACACTTCCTGGCTTGGTATTTTAAGTGTCATTTCTTCTTCTAGTGTCTCTAGATCTTTGCTTTGACTTTCTGACTGCTTCTGTTTATAGACCTGTAACTTTCCTGGAGCTTTTATTTATCCTAGAAAATGTGGGGGAAATAGAGGTGGCTGAGGAAGAGTACTGTGCCTGTGCGACTTCTGTGCTAGAAGATCTTTTTTAGCCTTCTGGCAGCTTTCTTTCCCCCTGATTTTTTTCCAGTTTAAGAATTTCCAGCAATGGCTCTGAAATAATCCCAGTGCTCTGTCTCTTTCCATTTTTCGGCTGAGAAAGCTTTGCACTGTGTGTTACAGAGGCCATCAAACCGGGGTCTATTGCACATCAGCGGTCCACCGGGTGTTTGCTGCTCTCTTCAGAAACAGCATTCCCGGAGCCATGCCGTGAGGAGCTCAGCGAACAGATGGGCCAGGGAAGTACCTTGCTCTCGGTGGGTCTGGAGAATGAACTCATTATCCAGCCAGTGGTCTGTCATACGAGCCTCATTTACTAGCGGCTGGTGTAAAAAACAAACCCTGGAAAGTGGTGCCTTGCAGGGTCTGAGTGCTGCGGTGCCAGCCACGTCGGTGTCATTCAGCAAGCAAGCTTGTTGGGTATGAGGAATAGGGAGGAAGCCTGGAGAGGAGAGCGCTTACAAACAGGCATCAAGAAGCTTCCTAAAAAAATGACAGAAAGTCCAGCTTTTGGGAATGAAAAGAAGTCATGTGGAGAGGAGCCACATTTCAAGGCTGGCTCTGAGAGTTGGACACACTTGAGACGAAGGTCCCATTTCCGTAGTTGGTACGTCCTGCCCTGTATTTCCTAAAAAAGTCATAAAGTGTTAACAAAACATGTTAAAAAAGCAGTATGTTCAAACAAACAAAAAGGACCAAAAGTCCCCAGGTTATGTTAGACTGGATAGGTAACTGGACAGCTTTCCAGCTTTCTCCTCTTCAAATACCAACTGGGAAACATCTCTGTGCCTCCCGCGGCTCAGCCTCCTGCATTGACAGCTGGGGACCATCCATGGGGCTGCTGAGCTCAAACCACCTGAGAAATGTAACGTCCTCCTCCTTGTTTCTTGCCCACTCATCAGTGGGGAGCACACTTTGCTGGAAGCACGGTGCAATGCTGAAAAGCTGGGAGAGATAAGACTGGGATTTAGCCAAAGGAATTGTTTGAAAGTTTGGGGCTTTGGCTTGGTTGTTGCGGTGATGGGTTGAGGATTGCAGGAGTCCTCAGTAGCTGCTCCTTTGGTTGCTGTTAAAGATATGGAAATTTTTGGCACTGGTTTACTCAGAGGAATCTAAAAAATGTCAGAGTTGGCAGCAGTCTTGGAAAGGGAAAGTACAGGGTGGGAATGCTTTTGTTTATTTATAGTAAAATCCATTAGGAAGATGGGGGAAATTGTTGTCTCTGGGTTACTCTGTGGGTTTGTAAGTGTGTGATTGATAGCATGTTGATAGTTTTAAGCTCCCTGCTTCAATAATATCATTGGGAAATCTGGCTGAAAATTATTTGGCTGCCTGCATAATCCAAAGTTTTATGCAGGCAAAGCATATAGTATTCACCGCTACCATGTGGAGCGGGGTCCTGCACCCTCATGGGAGAGTGTCCTCAAGTAAACACATATCTGATGTGCCAGTAACATCTCCTGTGTGGGGAGAAGTGGGAGGATACTTTAGCTTTGAATTAAGCAGAATTTTGTATTTTAAAATGTATAAAGATACTAAAAATATGTCCCCACAGGCTACTGCTGGGGCTTTTTTGTTTTGTTTTGTTTTAAAAACTAGTACCTGACACAGCTGGCACCGTGATGGTACGTAACCTTTACCATAGGTGAAGAGGCTGGATGGCAGACAGATGTTCCAGCGTTGTTGGCTGCGGATTCTGCATTCTGTGCCCACACATCGTGCCCAGATGGTCCTTTGTAGTAACGTGGCAGGCTCTACCTCCTAACGCCCCGTCCCACCTGTTGACGCTTACAGTATGTCTCAAAAGAATAGCTGAGTTGCTGGGGAGAGAAAGACAAAAAGATACAGCAGCACTTCTGGCTGTGAAACAAGGCAAGCTGTGTTGTAGCACATAGCAAGGCAGCCAACAATTATGGATCTCTCCAAAGCAGGAGCCTTTATATAAGTAATACATTCTGGTAATTCACCAGATTGTGGCATGTATGTGGAAATACAGAGGATTTTTTTTTTTAATGAAAGGGAGCTTCTGTCCTGAGAAAAATTAGTCGATGCTGAATTGGACTCGGTTCTCCTCCTGCATGCTTAGCTTTATATAGAGAATACAAAAGGGCACAGAAGAACAAATTGCCTCTGGAAACGACCTCTTACAAGCCTGGCTTCAATCCTGCCAACCCTTCCTGTAGAAATGAGTCCCCCGCCCACATAGAGGAGTTGAAGTGGACAAGCCCTTTTGCAGAGGCAGCTATGGAGTTTTCTTAGAGCAGTTGCACAGCAGTTTTCAGCAGACTGCACCCGTGTTGCCTCCCGAGGAGCCTTCCCCCTCCTGGCTGGCTGCGACGGGACATTTTGCTCCTGCATGCCATCCCTTGCCCTTGTCCTTGCAGCAGGAGCAGGAACAGGACTGCTGCCTGATCCCTTCCAGCATCGGCACAGGTCGGGTTGGCTTCGGCCCTTCATCTGAGAGCTGGAAATAAACCTCGGGTAAGCTCAGACCTCAGTCTTATTCATGTCACTGTACTCTGCAGGTGAAAGGAGTGTCTTCAGAAGTAAGTTGTAATCCTGTAGGACCATCACTCAGCACGTAGGGCTTCACTGCTTTCCTTAATGGTCTGTGGGGAATCTGCCAGGCTGACAGTGAGCTGGTACAAGTTGGCCTGGCGTCACTCACCTCACAAGGACTACACTGACTCCCAGCAGTCAGAAAATAAAGTAGTAGTTACTGTTTTCTAATAAATTAGAACTTGCAGTTATAAAATGGAGCACTGACTTAGGCTGACATTTGAGTTGGTTTGGTTTGTACCAGTTCAGAGCAGGAGAGCTGTACAGCAGGGTGTTTGTTAGCTGATGCACCATGCAGACCTTCGCAGCTGTTTAAGGAATAGTACTGTATCATGCAAAATATTTTGCAGGCAGGCACTTTGCAAACCCCAGAAAGTGTTTTACAGATTCTTCTGCAGAGGAAGTTGCCATTCAGTAGCATGGTTTATTTATTTTGTTTGGTTTATTTGGGTTATTAAATATGTTTTATTTATAGAGTGTGCTTCCTAGAGAACCATCTGCATATATGTTCTTAAATAAAACACGCGGGGCTCTGCGTTTGCAGATGCTGGGTTGCCTTTTGTGTGTGTCGGGCCACGTTGGGCACCAACAGGCAGCTCTGTGGTATTTGTAGGAACGGGTGGAGCTGTGCATGGAAGTACTCGGCAGTCACCAGAAGAGCCAACATCGCTGAGCTTGCAAAGAGAACACGCGTGTGGCTCACTCTGTGCTCCATCCATGGCAGCAGATCTCTGCTGATCCCTTGTTGCACCACGCAGCTTCTCACCTGCTGAAGTCCTTTCACAGCTCGATTTTAGTGGCTAATCCAGAATGACTAACTCTAGCCGTAATCCTTTTAAGCATAAGCACGGAGGGATCTTGCTAGTAACCTTGTGTCATAAAAAAGTGTGAATTTGTGTGTGCATGAATTTTTGCACCATCTGTTCCCTTTCCTGCAGTACAGAGTGAGATTTTTGTCTCCTTTGCTCAGTTCCAAACAGGTGTGTGTGATACTGATGTCTGCTACAACATAGTACAGATTGCACGGATTTTTTCCACTAGAACATGGGCATAGGTGTATCAGTGCAATGCAGGTAGAAATCTATTATGATAAAAAACACCCTCCTGCCTTTATCTCCTCTTGTCATCCTCTTAATTAAATTGAAATTCCTAAGATGTATTCAATTTGGGATTTGTTTTTTTCGTACTGAGAAACCCAAGTAGAAGGAATTATGTGCATAATGGTGTGGCCAGCTGTTAGAGCTGTACAGAAATACAAATTCTGTGTTCCTGCGTAGGTTTTGTCCTAGCAAGCTGCAGAGCAGCCAGTGGGCAAGGAAACCCTGCTTATAAGAGTAATTTCACATGATTATTAATGCCCTGGAAGCTGAAATGAAATACTACCAATCTCTGCCGCTCACAGTGCTTTGACACCAAGCCATTGCAAGGAAAGAGAAGTGTAGTTTAAGTTATACTTTGATTATAATGGGTTTTGAGAAAACTAAGATTACCATCTAGAACAAAAGTCTCCCAATTAGTGTTGTAGAATGAATTTAAAACTCTTCCACTCTCCATCTAAACCCTTGGCCATTTTAGGTGTCGTTCAGGGCATCAGAAGCCGTCTGCAGCGTGACACTCATTCACCTTCTTCTGCAAACTGCTTCTGGGGCAAAGGGTTTCATCTGTTTGGCAGTCTGAGATATTCTGGGGAAGAAAGGCTTACATCTGGATTGCGGTCCTTGCAAAAATGTGGCAAAGTACTGGCTTGATCACCCACAGGGTGAAGCAGTGATGTGCTTTCAAAGATGCTTGGCGCTTCAGAAAAGCCACCCTTTCCAGTAATTCTGGCGTGCTGCACTGCAGCGTTGCAGGTTGCAGTTCCTCTCGGCTAAACTGAGAAAGCCTTAAGGACTCACGAGTTGAATGGGCTAATGCATTGACACTTTGCAAGCTGTGTTTTAAATTTTGTATCTTCCGATTGCATGACTTTCTCAGTCATTGAAGCTCCGAACAGAAGCCCAAGTGCTGTTTTATGCAATCATTGATCAAATCAGGATGCAAATGAGGTCCTAAAAGTATAGGTATAATGTGGAAAAAAAATTACATGTAAAAATGGAAACCTTTGAAATGACAAAATTTTGTAGCTGAGGCTATTGTAATTTATTAAGATGAGCTATAGATTTTGTGTGGCAGCATAATTCAGAGTTTTCACATCTTGGCATTTCAAATAATTTTAATTAAGCAATAGATTTACAATTTGTTCCACAAGTAATACAGTCTGCTCAGATTACGCACATTTTCTGTAGTTCTGATTTTACTACTGTATTCATTTAGCTCAGCAAATTTATAAAACTAATTAAAACAGAATTACTTTTTTGACTCAAGTTGTAAATGAAAAACAACGATCTAATGTAAAATGATGCTTGCAGAGAAAATAAGATCAATTGCAACTCTATAGGTATTTTATAACTTAGTTTTTTAAGCTAAAAGCAAGTATTTTTATAGCAGATTCTTGGCACGGTCTTACTTGTTTTCATGTTTTGAGATGCCAAGAGAGTGAGAGATTAGGATCTGATTCAGCAACATACTGAAACATGTCTAACGTTAACTGTGTAATTAGTCCTCATTGAACTCATTGGATTTCTTGTTTGCTGAGGCACTTTGCTGAACTGAGGTGGTGTTTTAGAGCCGGCACTGACCCCCAGATTACCACTTCAGGTACCAATGCGTGTCGTGCTGCTTCCCAGTTCTTGTTAAGTCTTGTGTCACCGAGGGAGTGAAAAGAAGCTGCAGTTCCCGGGCTATCAGCATCCCGAGGCAGCATCTTCACGCCAGGATTTTTCCTCGTCTTTGGAGTCCTCCTGTCCCCAAGTTAGTGCTGACAGCCGAGCTTCACTATGATGCGGAGAGCAAGGAACATGTAACGTTGTTTGAACTCATTTGATGACACGCCATTGCAGGTTTAAACACCAATTACCACGTTTCAAGTGACAAATCTGGAGGGAAAAAAAGATGATCATTTAATAAATTTATTATGAAGGCAAATGACTCATACATAAATCAAACTGCTTCATTAAGGGAGAGACTCAGTCAGCTAAATACAGAGGTGACAAAGGTTAACTCCACAGTCATGACACCAACTCTTGTGTCATTTCTCCTGAGCTCTCGCGATGAGTCAGTATTGCAGCAGCGCCTGGTGTTGCCGTCCCCAAGTCCTCTGGCAGCAATGGCATTTTTCGCGTCACCTCTCGCAACATCAGAAGCAGTCTAAATGTTAGGAGAAATTTGTAATCCTGCTTTTGACAGAGGTAGAATTAAAGACACTTGTTCTTTTTTCCTGATCGCGTCTCACGCAATCCACAGCATTCCCGGTGCCTCCATGATGTGTATAGCTGCACGCTTTGCAATAACCCTCCCAGAGCAGGGTCCTGGTCCTGCTCTCTTCCAGATCTCTTGCATTAGTAATGTATCTGTCTCAGCTGATGTCCTTGCAGGGCTGTGAGCCTGTGCCTTTATCTGAACTGCTCTTCTGTGCCATTCCCGTGTTTTCTCCTACTGCTCCAAGACTGATCTCTGCCCACTGTATTTCTGCAGCAGCCGTGGCTGCTGCAGGGCAGCCCGTGTGAAAGGTGTTTTGCAGGACCTGCTTCCCATGTCTGGGCACCCGTGGGCCACCCTGCACAGGCCAGGGAGTTTGGCCAGTGCTGTAGGGCTGTTCCCAAGGAGGGCAACACGTGTTTCAGCCTATTTCACGAGCTGATGTGTACCTCTCTGTGTCATAGTTAATACACAGAAAGAGGTTGTGGGGGGCTCTCGGGGATGGGTGAGCCATCTGAGGTATTGTCACCTTGTTTGGAAATGCCATGTTATTCTTTCATGCTCTGTGCTTTGGGAGTTTGTGAGCAACGATGGCAATGATGGGGAATATCAGCTGCAGTGAGAACAGGAAAAAGCACAGGAAGGCATTGGCCACACAAAGACAAAATGGGCTAATTTTTCGGTGCCTTTGGAGCTTTTAGAATTGATGAGGATGTGGCGAAGATTTTAAATAACCCTGATAAAGAATTTATGCATCCTTCTGACCCCATATGGTTCTGCTCTCTGTGATGCTGTGCTCACAAGCGCAGCCTGATTCTCTCTTAATTTACTTATACCTTGAGCAGAAACAGGGCAGGCAGAGGAAGGCAGCGCGAACACCAACCCACCATATGTTGTTTCTAATGATTGAGAATACTGGGTGTGCGCGTCGGTCTCCCAACATATTCCTTAGGCCAGGGGCCTGTGGCACTACAGTTGTTGTGCTTTTATTTCCCCCGTATTCTCCCCTCTGCCCGCTGAAATCTGCAGCTGGGAAGTTGAGGATGCTGTTGCTGTGATATGCCTTTGGAAGATGGCTCTTCTGCGAGGATGCAGTTGCCACCACCTACTCCCCCTGAGTTACACAGAGCAGTACTGGTGCCAGTTGGCGGGGAACACGGTTACGGTTTGGGAGTTTTGGTTTTTTCCGAGCCTCCAGCATTAAATACTTTTGTTCTCATTCGCGTGGCAGAATCCATTGCATTTTCCAGATTTGGGGTTGGTCCCAGTGCACTGCTGCTTTTGCACATCAACGTATTGCAAGGTAGTGCCTGAAATCAGCCATCGGAAGAGACAGTGGAACCGTGTCATCGCACTATTAGTTCATATTTTTATAAAACGGCAGGAATTCAGAATATAGCTCTTTTAATGTCTCATTCAAGCAGACAGTAACATTGAAACGTATTTTATTTGATGCCCAAGAGACACACGCTAGCATTTACAGTGACAATAGAAATCTACTTGTATTCCAAACTCTTCAGGAGAAACATTGATAGCTTTATTCAAAATAATGGCATTCAGAATTGCTGAATTGCGTTCCCAGAGAGTCTATCCTGGAGGAAAGTCAGCGCCGTCATTCTAGTAGTATTTCCAATAATTAAATAATGTCTAAGGGAGGCACATGTGTCTTCTGGTCTGTACTACAGGGAGCAGATAACCCACGAATACAGAGAGAGAAATGCATCAGGATGGTGCTGGCTCTGCTGTAGTCCCTCTTCTCTTCTCCACCATTTTTGGGGAGACAAGTTGTCACCCACTACAAGTCATTGAATTTTGTGAGTTAGGCTGGCAGGGATGCTTAATAACAAGCAATAAGGAGAGTTGCACATTAAATAGACTTTATTAATCTGACAGACAGTGTTTATTTGTTATATTTTTTGATAGAGTGGTGAATTAGCCAGCAGTAGTGAAGCCTCAGGCGTAGGTGACCTTGTGGTAAATCTTGGCCGTTTCATTTTACTAAGGGTTAAAAGGAGGCTCGTTTCATTTTTATAGAAAAACTCTGAGGTCTCTGTATGAGCTCCACAAGAAGTACCAAGATTCTGCTATTACATTAAATGTAGTATTTGCCGTGCATTCAAATAAAGTGGAAGTCTGTGTTAAACTGGCACAAGGCAGAAGTTACCCTCATATTCTGAAAGAGGCACTGATGCCACACAGAAATTAGTCTATTTGGAGATCATTCTGCTGATACTTTTCTCCGCTGTATCCTTTTGGGGAGGAAAACAAGCTCTCAGTGGCCGAGGAGTTCATTTTCTCCCGCTGCTGCTTTTTTCATTGAAGTCATCATCATCCTCCATTTGTGACATCAGAGTTACTGGCTAGCGAGATAATTATGATTTCACAAACTGGAGATTATGACCTTCAAATGAGGAAGGCACAGTGGGGAGGACAGATTCCTAAGCAACAGCCATCAGATATTTGTGAAATATTTGTGAAAATGTCCTTGCAGTTTAAAAAAAAGATGAGGGAGAGAGGGCAGGAGGGAAACATCCAAAAAATATTATCAGCAGAATGAGTTGCCAGCCAGTGTTTTTTTTCCCTGAGTTTTCCATTTGGTGCCCAGGATTCTCTAACCTGTCTCATTTAGCCTTAATGAACATGAGACATTTTTTTAGCATGCCATATGTGCTGTGGTCCTTAGGAAAAAAAATGCATCCAAATAACTTATTTTTTATGTTCTGACTCTACCCAATCATAATTTACATTTTGCACAGTTTGATGCCCATCTGCAACGTCTTTACTATCAGAAAAGGTAATAAGAAAGGGAGGAAGAACAGAGGAACATGTTGAACGACTGACACAAGAAAACCTGGTTGGAAGAAAATCAGTTTTGTCCCTGTGTGAATAAACAACTTGGAAAATGGGTTGAAACCCTGTCTCCAGTGGTGGTGCCAGCTCCTGTATCAGCAATGCTTCGAGAAGAAGAGCCCCAGCAGTCGTCTGTGTGTCTCTGGGGAGTCTCTTGCTCTGTAAGGGGGTGGGCAAGCAGACCCCCATGGCTGGGGAGGCTGAGGAGCTGCCACGCGTCTTGAAAATGACCCCTGCCTCTTGGCATGAAGTTCAAACAAGATTTCTGTACAGAGGAATTGTGCCTCAACTGGATCCTTATTTGCACTTATGGGACAAGCTATTTAATGACCACAAACTCTCCCCTGTCCAAAGCTTCTTGGAAACTTTTCATCCTGAAAAGGTGAAAGACCTTGAAAGGTTATGTTTTCCTCTTCAGTCTTCCCTGTCCTTAAAACCACGGGCATCGTGTATTTTGACTGTGGAGTTTGGCAGGAGGAGGAAGAAGGGAAGGAAACACCAAAGGATGGTCCCAGACCGACAGCTCCAGAAGCACATTTCCACGACGTGACTTTTCTGCCTGATCAGGTCTGAGACAGTTCCCAAGATGGAGCTGATGGACTGTGAGCTTCTCTGCATCCTCACATTCTGCCGAGCACTACGTGGGGCCTTGTTCTCAATAACTGCAACAAATGATGACAATTATTGACATTTAGAAAACAATTAATGTTTTCCAAACAAAGCTCCAACTGGAATAATCCAAATTAGTCGCATCAAGCCATTGGAGAGCCTTGATACGGCCAGGCCAGAGGTCAGGCATCTCTGCAGCCCCACCTTGGCTTCCCTGTGACCCCATGCAGGGCAGAGTGTCTGACGCAGGAGCAGAGGCTCTGGTAGTGTCACAGTTCCCATTTTTCTTCCTAATCGCCGGTGAGGTCTGTTTTTTGCTTTATTAGCCTGAGTCAGAAAAATGTCATGTATCCCTTGCCTGGAATGGTACAGGTTCAGAACTGTTTCATTTTCATAATATGAGCTGACGGGTACTATTACAGCCTGACCAGCCCTTCAGTTACTTCATTCCAGATTTTGCAAACGCAGAATTTAAACATTGGTTGCAGTAGTCAGAGTGGTACTTTTTGGCATTTTCCTTTGTGGAAAGCTAGCCATGGTTTTACGACTTACAGACTCCTTAAATTTAGCAGGTGATTTAAATGACCAAAAAAAGGAGCATTTCTTACTTATATGACACATAGAAGAGAAATTTCTGGCATTAATATTAACTCCTGGTGCTCCATTTGGATGCGAGGAGTGGCGGGGAGGCAGAGGACTGTGCTGAAGGGGCACCTGAGGGACCATGCGCCCAGCGATGCACAGTCTGGCACATGGGCTGGGCTTTTCTGTCAAGGCGAAGAGGAAAGGTTTCTTGACATTGGGTATAAAAGTCGGGATTTCTCCATAGGTCAAGATCCTCTCCACGTAGCCAAAGTCACGTTTGACTCTGTTTTCTCTTCCCCCACTCTAAAACAGGGATGTGGTATTTGTACGTAGCTCTGAGGCTTGGGAGGTACTCACAGTATAGATGATCTACTGGGGATATTCAAAAGTCATCACAGCTAATGTAACTTTAAGCTTGGCCATCTGAATGCTGGAGCCTGAAATACCCCAACTGTTGTCATGAGGGCTGCTTTGAGAAGCAGAGAAAGCAAGCTGCCTCCAGGAGCTAGATGTGGCCAATTTACAGTCAGAAGGACCAATCCAATCCAAATCCTTCCGTCCCACTTGAATCTGCAGCAAACTGCTTGTGATCAAGATATAGACTAAAAACTATTTGTATAAAATATTTAGTGACTAATTTGTCATTACAGATGCTTTGGGGAACACTGTAAGCTGCTTGCAGACAATTGAAAAACTAAAAAAAAAAAAAAAAAAAAAAAAGGGGGGGGGAAATTATTGAATACATTATTCACTGCACATGATTTGACCAGCTTTAGGAACTGCAGTGTTAAACCACAAGACAAGACCCTGCAGAGCATCTGGAGTGTCTTTACCCATTAGTAGAGAATAAAGGAGCAGCAGTACCATGCCAGATACCACAGGAATGAGTATACGTATAGCAAAACAGAATTAATTTAAAGTTATGGCTTGAAAATGTTGTGGTTTGAGTGAGAGCCAAGTGTACAACTGAACCATTGACCTCCCTGAGCCGCCTTCCTCCTATGGCTGGCACTACTCAGAGCAACAGAGTATAAATTTTCTTTTAGCTAATAAACAAAAAACTCAGTTTACTTCTTCAATTTCACTTTTGCTAAACAGGCATCCGTGGCAATGAACTGAAAAAACAGCGGAATAAATAAGTACAGACAAATACATGGAGGAGTTCAATTACCATTCTCCCCTATTGAAACTGCCTTTTAACAACTACATCTTCTGACTGACAGCTTATTAATACTAATTACATTAGATATATGCAACATAACTAATGCACTGGTACTTTCAATTATCTTCCCTTGTCTTCATTCCTTTCCCTGCTCTCCCATCCTCCCTTTTTCATGCCCCATAACTGCTACCTTGGGCTGCAGCTCAGAGCAAATGGATCTGTCTGTCCATGAGCAAAAGCCTTTTATTTCTTACATGGGTAAGAAATGCTGGAAACTTGGGTGCGTGTTTATGAGGCTGCGTGGGTGCTCACTGAGGCACAGCGAGAGGGGAGCTTCCAGCCCCGGTGGCAGTGGGAAATGCTTTGGATGTTGGGGGGAGTTTCCTGTGGAGGTCCTGTGAAGTTCCTATGAAGTTCCTGTGCAGGTCCCACGCTGTCTCAGGCTGTTGTGGCCTCCAGCCCTGGTTTGTACATTAATTTTCACAGCTTTTCCAGAGTGCAGTGCAAACCCAGTGCTAATCCTGGTGAATCTGCAGTAGACGGTTTGGTGATCTGAGACTGAGGCAGCACTGATTGACCCTCTCCTAATTAGGAGCTCTGCAGAAGGACTCTGTGCACTGGCCTTTTTCTTTTAAGAAGTCACAGTCACTTGTTTAGACCAAAGTCCCCAGTACTGTCTTGGCTTTGTTTTTGTCTGGATTTTTCCCCCATATCCAATGAACTGTCATTCACTTATACAAATCAGGGTAGAAGAGACATTTAAAGGTTATTTGTAATGCTTTAAAACATTATGAAATCAACCATTCCAGCTTTTACACCTCCCCCTACTCAAGCATCATTTAGATCTCTAACTTTTTTCTTTTTACATTATATTGCTGTAATACTTTATGTAAGCGGACAAATATGTTTTGATTTTTTTATATAAGCTTGCTGATTGCTAAAACATCTATGCCAGTTGATACGGAAATCAGGGAGGTTTTGATAAGGCTTTTCCGATATGTAAATATTTGTAAATGAATTTTTTTTTTAATAATTTTTTTAAAGTTGTATTTAAGCAGGCAGTAGTATCCCATAGAACTTACACTTTAAAGAAAGAGCCTGAGATGAATGTTCATGTGAGTAACATGTATCTAAAGGAATTCTTAAGAGTAAACATTGACTTCCCTATGCAGAAAGTTAGTGGAGAGAACCTTTAGTATTCACCAAGTGTTTACACCGGGCTCTTACACAGTCAGTGTGCCTTAGCTATAGTATTTCATAATTTCTAAAAGTTACACTGGAACCATGGTCAGGCACAAAATGAAATGCTTGTCCAGTGAAAAACTGGATAAAATCGGACTACTACCATGAAGTTGCAAGTGATTTCCAATACCAGGTCCTTACACAGCAACATTAGGGCTTGCCCCTTGCCCTGTTGATGACAAGTGGCGAGTATGTCTCTGTACAGCAAGTTTTGTGCCTGATGTCTTTGAGGTGTCCTGAATGGTACTGGAAGGCAATGCAGGGATCAATAAGGTCACCACATCCCTTGAGATTTATTTTAATAGTATTTTTCTATGGAGTACATAAATAATTTTTTACCTGGTGCCCATAAGAAAGCACCACTGGGGTAATGGGGAGCTTGAGATGATGTAGGTGGTGGAAATCACCCCTGCGTGGGGTCGTGCTGCAGCACCCCGGGGCTTTGAGCAGCCCTGCATGGGCAGGTATGGTGGGCTTTGCTCAGGCACTTGATGTTTGCAGGATTTTTGGTAAAGAAAGATGATCGGCTGATGACAAATCTAACACTGGTCCTCTGCAGAAAAGAGAAATAATTTGTGCTCACTGGTTTAAATCAAGCATTTGGGTCCTTAGGCACAGAAAGAACTGACAGCATTTTCCTGGGCAGGGGGTGGGGGGTGTGCATGTGTGTGCGCATCTCTCTTGAGCTTTTAAACTGAGCTTAATTTATAGGCACAGCCATGCTTTTTCCTGGAGGTGAGATACTGGTTAAACTCAGCAGGAGCTGTGCTCCAAAGAAGAAGGGTTAAAATCGATATTTTGAACTGGATGCTAATTAAAGCTGAATCTTTCCTAGTCTCAGTGTTTTGAGCCCATTAAGCTTTTTGAGTGGTTTCCAGAGTGTGAACGCCAGACTGAAAGGAGGAATATAGCTCAGTGTTGGTGTCCTTGTTAGCTCTCCTTTCAGTTTTGGCCTCAAAGAGCCAACCTGATGTTTTCAAATACCAAGTTTGCTCTTGTGGAGCATCTGCCATCTTCTGCAAATCACACAGCTTTGGATCAAAGGACAAACAAAAGATCAGGGTGGAGGAGGTTGAATCCAAAACTTCTCCGAAATGGGGAGGTGTGGCAGGAGGTTCTCATTGCTGGTCCATCTGCAGCCTTGGATCTTGCGTTGGTATTGTACCCTGCTGGCACTTCTGTTCAGTTTGATGGCGTTCAAGGCTCTGTTAATTCACCTGTTTTCTTTCATCCTTCAAAGTAAATTAACAGCTATTTTAGCAGTATCATGGTAAATCTGTAACATTTATTTTGAAGAGGAAAAAGAGCTCAAAAGATTACCTAGGTGTCCAGCTGTGATAATATTACCTGCCTTGTAAAATGCCGTAGGTGACTTTGAAGATGTAAAGCAAATTGAGGATTACATTAACTTCCTTCTGATTTGCTACAATTATTAATTCAGTATCACCAACTATCAAATAGTGTAGGGTTATTATTTTTTAAGTATTAATGCATAGCTATTTTTTATATGCATGGCCAAGTACTGCCTTCAAGTCAATAAAACCTTGTTTTGATTATATCTGTAGTAGAGGTTGGTATGTCTTTTTTTTGTTTTTTTTATTGGTGTTTTCTTTATAATACAAGATTATAGTAGCCTGCATTCACATTCAGCCTAAATAGTCAGAAGAACGAGTATTGCATAGCAATGTGGTTTTGTAATATAATAGTTTTACGTTGGAGATTCCCAAATTTTTTTCAATCTCTTTGCCTCACTGCCTGGCAGATTTGTGTTACATGTTACTCAGTGAACAAAGACAGGGTTCACATCCAAAGCAAGTCAGTGGCAGAACTGGAAACATGGTCCCTCCTTCCCAAACTTTCTAGTCTAAAACATCACTAGCAATTTTGGAAATCTAATTCTCCTTTGCCAAATAGATAATTTTAGAGGTTTATCTATTCTATAGAGCATCTAATGTCAGTGTCAGAAGGTGCACTTGTTGGCTTCTCTGCATGCAGGCACTCTTTGGAAGGGGCACGCTGATTGAATCTGCACTATTTTAAGGGATACCATTGCCGGGCAAGCACTCGAGCGGTTTCAGTAGTTTTGTTTCTGCCACTTCAGTGCTGGCTTCTGACTCTTCCCAGAAGTCTGCCTTCCCAGGGGCTGTGGGAAGAATTGCAGGGCTTTTTATCAGGGGACATTGCAATTGCAATGCTTTAGAAGAGTATGGCTGACTCACAGCTCAGATTCACAAAGCTGGAGTGGATGGCACAAAACGTATTTAAATCATTTTAAGCTCTCGTGTTCAGGCTGGAATGTTTCATTTCTTCGGTGGAGATGTGGGTTTATTGTTTACTCATTGTTCCTTAATCTCGATGCACTAGAGTAGGGAGTAGAAAGAAAAGATGGGAATGGCCAGGAGCAACTATGATCCACCGCAATGTAATGATGGTTTTGGGGATGGTGAGCCTCACCAGTTAGGGAGGTGCACACCAGATACCTGAGCTCCTGTACTAACGGTGAGGGAGAAAAGGGAATGAAACATTCACCCAACAGATTAAAGAAATACAACTATCTGTTGGGGCAGAATCCTAAAGTTTCTTAACTCCAGGATTAATATAGAAACATATTTTCCAGTTCAGGTTCACTATTTAGCCAGGCTTGGCTAATCCATGTTTGCGGAGCAAGATGTAAGACACAGTAGTCAATGCTGTAGTCACCTACCTGCCCATGCTCTTCTGCCTGTGCTCTGCCTGTGATGCTTCCAACACAATGAGATCATTGTTTAAATTTCATTGCCTCTTCCATTAATCAGGAACAATTTGAAATCGTAAGAGCACTGTAGCATTTCTGTTAATCAATAACTAACTGAGCTATTAATTTTCTACTAATATATTGTTCTTTAGTGTGCAGAGGGTGAAAACTTGTCGATTGCCTGTACTGATCCTACCCAGCACCTACGAGGGTCAGCAGAGAGATTTCCCTGGACTTCAGGGAGTGTCTAGGGACACCCTGAGATGGCCCATTGGAGGTGCTAAGGGTTGCGAGAAAATCAGGAACTCTAAAACCCCTCACATCACTGCTGTTTTATCACTTTGAGGTTTTAAAAGCAGCCGGAACGCCAACTAATATTGGCAGGTTTGGGTTGTTTAAGTCTTAGCTTTTTTGAAGGTATCTTCTGACTTTATTTTCCTTGAAAGCTATTTATTTGTAAATTTGATTCAAAACTGCCTTTTCAACTAGGAAAGAAAATAACTGTGACACTAAAATACTTTAAATTGGGGTATGATGTGTATAGCAAGTTTGGACAGACTCTGCTGACCCTTTTTTGGGACCAGCAATGTATGTTCTTCCTCTGCCAGCGATTATAATTTCTATAGCAGGAGGAAGAAGGAGGAAGTGACCACATTTTCACGCTCCTTGCAGTTCAGTGTGACGTGTTAATATGTACCCACCTTTAACATCTGCAACTGCCCCAGTGAGGTCTGGCAGAAGACGTCTGCTAGGCTCCTTACTAAATGTCCTGCAGCTGGATGTCAGCTGGAAAAACTCAATAGCTGTAAAATTTTACAGCAGCAGAGCTCTGATAATGAGTTTAACAAATAATTAGCTGCAGTACCTCTTTGTTTTATAAAAGTACAGTAGTTGATGAACTTGCTATGCCACAATTAGGAGCTCATTAGCAAACAAAATTCAAGAGTAACAAATACCTTAAGGGGATGTTTTTAGCTGTATTTAATGAAATCCTAAAATCAGAAGAAGAAGAGTGAGGAAATACAAATTTTCTTTCCAGACATGCTACACACCTTCTGCAGGAATGGGGACAAGGTGGGATCTGGAAGTCAGGACTGAAGCTCACCTCATTTGTCAGGGTTTGCATTCACTTACAAATTTTTAGGCCTTAGAAATGGCACTGTATCCCCATTTTATTTTGCCTAGCTAGTAAAATCCATGTTGTTTTTCTATTTTGTTGTTTAGTGTGATGGTTTTAGAAAAAAAGAATGCATTCCTTTTGCTATTGCAAGAGGACTGTATCTCAGGAAAGAGTTATTTCTTTGGTTTTGATCTCTCTTATTTTTCAGTCTCATCAAGGAAACAGTAATCGTAACAAAGCTGGCAAAAAGTATTTCCTGGGCTGCTCACAAAACAACAGGAGATACCTTCCATGAAGCCATGTACTCCATCAAAGAGTGTTTCTGGAAATTGTTGCTATTGTTTATATGCTTATTTGAAGGTGTCATTTTCTGTGGTTAACTCTGCCTTGTCTCCAGAAATCCATCCCTTGTTCTCTCTGTAATGGATAAAGAAATAGGACAGAGCGAGCTGTTTTCACCTTTGTCCTGAGAAAAACCTTTTAGAAAATGGTAATGGGCTTCTAACAAATGAGAAAGCTGGTTATCATTGGGGTGAATTAATCTTTGACTTGATTGAGAATACCTATGCTAAATTACAAGCTACGATATCCATCTGCTTGCTGTTATCCAGCAATATAGATTTATTGTGACATTTCAGAGAAGGAGTAAGAAAACATATGAACAACTGTTTTGGTTCATTAGCCCTTTATTGGTAAAGCGTGGTGCTCGGTGATGTTAGAGGTGTACAGAAAGACAGTGCCTTGGCTGAAATCGGTACAATCATTGCGTTTACAAGGCTGTGTAGAGCATCCCCAAGGACAAGCTTACAAATCAGCTGCTGCTTTATGTTACTTGACCGTGAGATCATTCTTTCGGTTGATACTGGAGTGATTCAGCCAGTAGCTCCAGGAGATGGGAGAAAATGTTGGGGTACATCCAGAGCCCTCTGGATAGCAGCTGCTTAGGACAGCAGACTCCCTGATCGCAGTGTTGGGCAGATAAAACAACCTCATCTTTCCTACAGCTTCTTTGCCACCACAGCTTGAGAGAGCTGCTGGCTGGGCTGGCATGGGAGTGGGACAGCCGGCGTCTCCTGCTCTTTCCGAGCCAACCTGTCAGACCTGGGGCAGGGAAAGGAAGCACCGCCAGGAGAGTGTCTCCCCAAATATTTCCAGTTTAGTCTCTTAGCTCCAGTTGTCATCATCCTAAGGCCTTCATTTGTGGCAGGTTTCTATGAAGGGAAATCCATCTCTGTTGTCAGTTTCTTTTCTCACAAGTATTTATTTTTAATCTGCTCTAGGGGGGGATTCCGTGGGTACCACCACATAGGTTGTTGATTTATTTGCGATTAAGGATCTCAGAGTCAGGATGTTAAAGCCTTCTAAGCCAACTCCCTTTTCATATGGGAGAACCTTTGGAAATGCACTTTAGGTTTATGACACTGGCTTGGCTTAATTTAATTTACGGTTCACTTAACCGATTATTCAAAATATCAGGTGTGACAGACAATAGGTTCAGCTGAATTATTACCTCACAGGCATGTTCAACATATAGAATATGTTCTCCATATCTGAAGGTATTGAATGTCCCCCATCTACATCCAAGAGCAATCAGTGTGGTTTTGAAAAGATGGTGAGGCTGCGTGGGAGACAAGGTTCCTCATTTCTTCTGTAACCTTTGTAGTAGCTGATGTGAGAGTCTAACCAAAGCTCTGTTGCATGAGATAAAATGTGAACATCTAAAAATCCCAGCGGCAAAGGATTTGTCATGCGTAAAACATTTGTTGTTAAGTATTTACTGATGTTAGGCTAAGTAATTCTGCTAGCAACCTCAATAAGTACAGTAAAGGCAGAGAATAAAACGGTGGCAGAAATCTGGAACATTCCAAATTTTTATGAGTGCATGTCTTCTGATGGCTGGGGCAGTCTTTCTGAAGTGAGGGGTCGGACAGAACAGTGTTGGTAAAAGCGTGTGTAGGTCACATATACTTGTTGACTTTAAGGTCATTGGTGCAGTAAAACCTCAAGCTGGAGTAAGGTACAGGTACTTCGAGAGCTGGTCCTTAGAGGTGGCATTGGCCATCAGGTAGGAGCAGAAGAGTTGCTGAGGCCTCCCTCCTTTTCTCTCACCACTGCATCTATCCTGTGGAGCAGGATGATAAGTTTGGTCAAAACAAGAGCAATGGAGACGTGATTAATTCCGGGAGTACGTCTAGTTCAGCAGGCAAGAGACCTTGCTTCTTTTGGAGAAGCAAACATCAGATGCCCGTCATCAATGTTTTTGAAGTTTATGGTCTGAGGTTCCTTCATGTCAGGACGGGACCTATCTAGAGTACTCACGTAGACCTTTACTATTACAAAAGATTAAAAATTAAACTTTCAGTAGTGCAAGAATGTGAACTTTGAACTCCCATGTGCCAGTGGAATGTTAATCTGATCTCAGCAGTACCCGATAAAGTCAATCTGTCTTCCTTGCCTAGTTAATTTTTAATTACTTCTATGGATAGAAGAGCTGTGGTAGAGTAGGTGATACTAAGAGAAGGCCGCCTTACCACAACCCATAGATCCCAATATGGAATGGGGAACAACATGAACTAAACTTCTACCTTTATTTATATTCTGTATCATACCCCTATGTTTATTTATCCAAGACTTGGTATGTAGGTGTGTTCTCTGGACTGACGTTCAAGGGTAATAGGGTACAAAAAAATCTGGTTGTGTGTACATGTTCACAGTATACTGTCAAGCTGTTAATGGGAACAGTATTTCCTAGGTCTACAGCAAATGTTTTTATCAGTGCTAACTAAGAAAGAGGATTAATGTGATCAAAACCAAAACCACTTTTAGCTCCAATTTTGGGGTGATTTGGTTGTCTATCCTGGGGTGCTTCTCTCAAACTTTATAGATATACTTAAAATTAACTTTTAAAGCATTCTTTTTAAGATAATATTTTAATTTCGCTATTGGTGATTTTTGCAATATTTCTGTCGTTCTGCATCAACACTTACAAAGCATGCGAGGATGTAAAGATTAATGTCCTGTGTCAGCACAGCACTTAACGTGCTGAATTTTATTGTCATTGTAAAGGGAGGGAACTCAGAGATTTTAAAGCCTGTCTCCGTTACACGGCCAGCCCCAAATTACAGTGCTGAAGTAACGGCAAGACCGGGCTCAGACTTGTGTTGAACCAGGGCCACCTTAGGCAAAACAACTATAGACCTTCTTGTGCTTGCTCTGCCACCATCTCACTGCTAGTAGGGAACAGGGCAACTCTATTAGTGCCCCTCATATCTTTTTTCGTGCAGCTCCCCCTGAAGAGACCAGCCAAGGTTGGCAAGACGTAAAGGTTCGGGTGGCTGCCAGGGGAAGCGTGTTAATGATGGCCATATGACCTCAGCGGAGACAAGTGAGAGTTAGAGGGTCCGCAGGTCACTGCAGAAGGGGAAATGTCTTCCCTGTTCCCTTAAACATGGACTTTTCAGAAGCATTTGTGTGCCTAACTTGCGCTGAAGTCCGAGCTGTCAGGCAACTTAGAGGCTTTCAAAACCTAACCCCAATTAATTATCTACTTGTAGAAAAAAGCTATATCAGCAAGAAAATGTAGAAAAGATGAAGCAAGATGCTGCAGATGCAATGTAGAAAAAGGATGTGTGCACTTCTATCACTAGATTACCCCAACATGTGCATAACTAATTTGGGCAACTGTAATGTTGAATTCTCATTTTTTTCCCAGGGTAGGATGCATAGAACAATTTTGTTTGCCTGGTCTCAGATCTGACCCCACCACACCTGTCTGTGTTTTAGGGGAGCTAATTCTGTCTGGCAATGTTGGAGGTGACAGCTCTGTGCAAATAATTAGCAGAAATGCAAATCAACATGCATACTTTTTTTAATACTTCATGTCTGGAGCTGTGCTAAACTTAGCAACTATGAATAAACAGCATCAGCGTTCCCTTCCTCAAAAGGACGAAGAGCCTCCTGGTATTTGGGACATCTCTGGTACATTTGCTATCTCAGTGTAGCCATCCCCAAACATTTAATAATGTGAGCAGGCCATCAGAAATTACTGAGATTAATAAATGTTGAATGTTTTCATTTCTGAGCCCGGAAAGTGTACTTGGCTAACATCTTGAAGCTTTTCTTTGCAACTGAAAGGCTGGGAAATTACTCCGGGTGAATGACAGTGAGATTCTCATGTAATCACCTTATTTCAGGAGCAAGACTTTTAGATAAACTCCAAGAGACTCATGATAAAATAGCAGGAACTGGCAATGTTGAAATATGATCCTTTATCATTAAACTATTCGCTCTTAATTAGTTTTTATTTGCAATATTGACAGCTAATCTCCTCTCTCTGTTATACGTGTGTGACTTCCAATGATTGGCATAGCAGAGTATATATGTAGCTGAAGGCATAATTTGGTCCTCCCCATATACGATTTCCAAACCACCCAGGATTTTTTAGTAAAATTAAGGTGTATAAAACGTGTAGGCAAAAGTCAGTAATCCCAGACCTGACCTTGATTTCCCCTGTCTTAGAGATAATGACAGATTTATGGCACCAGTGACTAGATGCAGCCCAGTGGTCTGGCTAAAAAAGTGGTGGATGGTGGAATAATTGTATCCGTCTTTCAACATCATCCAATTTTTGAAAAATAAATAAATAAATATCTTTCAGTTTCAACAAGGTGACATTTGATGATGTTCACTAATTTAAGAGAGGCTGATTTATGCATGTTTAATCTTCACTAATGATGACTCCAGGGCAAGAAATGAAAATAAGTTCAGTTAATAATATGTGTATATATTATTAACACCTTTACTGATGGAGATGGTTCTCTTCCTGGTAGACAAATGTACAAGCGATTTGTGGAAGCTCTGAACGACTCAGGGCTGTCAGAACCTCTCTCTAACTTACCAAAATGTAGAGAGCAGGAATATTTGGACAGTAAAAATTCTCAGCTGATCAACTGTCATTCGAAACTTGTATGAAAACCATAAGTAAATACAATAAGCTGCCCAATCCCTTATGTTTTGGGGTGCTGTATAAAAATGAAATGATGTGTATTGCTATTATTATTATACCCTGATTGTGGCTGGCTTCTCCTCCTACCATACAAATATTATGAAGGATGCAATCCTTGAATTCAGTCTATGTGCTGACAGACAAAACTTATTGTGAATATTAATGTGCTTGGTCTAATCATCCTGCTATTTTTTGTGTAATTTACTCGGTCAGGGAGTTGGAATTCCCTCCTAGCTGTTACAGATTCAAGCATTTATGCAAAATCCTCCAGTCTTGAGATTTACAGTGGATTATCTACAAATATTTGAATACATTAGTGCAGTCCTTTAAATGCATTCCCTTTATTTACATACAGAACAAATAACAAGCAACTTGAATGACAGAACTGTAATTCCATCAAGGAGCTCATGTCCTGAGAAACCACAGATATAAAGCGCTACGAGGCCTGTGCGTTTGGTGGAGCTCTGCCCTGGAATTACAGTCCCATAACCTGGATTTCATTCATTTTTCATATTTAAAAAACCCCCACAATTTCATAAATTGTGGAGCTGATGTCACGTTTGGAGGAGGGAAGAGCCAGAGAAAGGTGGGGGTGGCACACTCTCCTCTCATCCACTTCTACCACAATCCAGGAAAAAAATCAGTTGTTTCCTTGGTATCACCATGTCCCTCAGTGTAAAAGCAGATCAGAGAGTAAACACTGGATTCACGCTACCGATGGGGCAAGGGAAGTTTTACTGCAATTGATGGGGGCAGGGGTTGAAGAGCTCCTTTCAATCTGACCCACCTGGGCTAAGGACAGGTTATCCTGCATCCGTGGCTGTTTTAGAAGCTTATGCTATTTGCATTGATTTATGAGGCTGCTGCACTTGCGCTCGATTACAGATTATCGCAGTACATTGGCGGATGGATTGATGCGAGAAGACCAGCCTGGGCTTGGTTTCTGTTCCAAATCTTCCTCCTGGAAGGAAGAGAGAATAAAATGAAACCCAAAGACTTGCAGGTTTACCCCTGTAGTAAGAGAGGTGGGTTCCTGCCGATCCCAGAGGTAAAGCCCTAGCAGTTTCCATGGAATAGTCAATTATCTGTTTCATTGCACAAGCCAATATCTTTTCTCAAAAAGATGTATTAGAGTGTTTAGCCATTCAAGTGATCCATCTGGCTGAGCATTCTGAGATGCTCTTTAACTTGATTTATCAGGCCCAGAGCGGTGTCCTTGATAGCTTCTGGGACTGTATGGGGAGTGTCCATGCATCTGCTTCGTAGTCACAGGGGCTCATGACCTTCAGTTCCTAGCGGAAACAGGGCCTGTGCCATCACACTTCTCAATCAGGACAGCCTTATTGCACATTAGCGTGAGACTGCAGTGTAATGGTGGGATTTAAAAATTGCCATTGCGATGAGGGCCGAGGGGCCACCAGATGCTTCCAAGGAAAATGCAAGAAAGCCCCCAGGCAGCAGATCCCTGATAAGACACCATCTTTTTCTCCATCAGAATCTGCACCTAAATCCTAATGGAGTCTGGCTAAACCCCTGCAGCATGAGATTGTATATTCCCTGTAAATCTCCTCTGTTTATAAAATACACATTACAGCTCCAGTATTCACGTTATCCCCATTTCCATCAGGTATCACCTCCGACGCAGTTAAAATGTGGCACAGTTCAGTTACTGGGTAAGTCACTTTTCTCTCGTATTCTCATCTTGTAGCGACAGGGGCTGTGCCGATCTGCAGCCAAGGAGGGTTGGGCACAGCTACAAGATGCCCCTGGGAGAAGGCGGCTAAGCTCCCCGTAAAACGGGGAATTGAGATTGCAGCGTATCTGGGTCAGGCATCGCCGGCGATTGCTGCCAAGCACGTGGTGAGATGCAGTCCCAGAGCCTTGGGCCGCAAAGTGGGGAGGGAAGCACACTCAAGAAGGTGCTGGGTTTGTATTTAGGACCAAATTGATGCCCAGCATTGAAGGTAGGACCCAACGAACTACCGGGCACTGGGAACTGCTGTAACACAGGAGCAGCTAGAAGGAGGCTATATGTAATGTTTGCATCCTCAAAGTGCATTTCAAGGCAAAAACATTTACTGTAACACAAGTAAATTAAATCAGCGGTGTAATATTTTAATTACTAAAAACTTCAGGCAAAATCCTACGTATTTTCTTCTGGGCTATCATCTAGCTTTACAGCATAAATTCTTTAAAGGTAAATTATTAAATTAAATTAAGCTTTGGTTCCCACTTGCTGCTTTTTAAAACTGAAAATTGCTGCTTGGCATTGATTTATTCTTTCCTTCCCCCCCCCTTTTTTTTTTTAAGTAAGGATTACAACGAAGTTTAAGTATGAATGCATTTTGGAGCAAGTGGAATAATATATTTAATATAATCCAAACCAGACTGTCTACTCAAACACTGTTCATTAAATGAACTGTCTGCAAGTGTGATTTACACTGCAATGTGGTCATGTGGATGTCTGTGTGTATTTAATAACTGCACAGTAATAGCTTATTGGCAGGAGTGGTAATTCGATTTTGGAGTTTTATCTTATTTTTGAATTTCTGGACCATGAAATCCTGCTGTCTGACACACTTTTCCATTGCTTAATCTCCTGAGATTTGTGTAAAGAACAACAACTTTCCTCCTTACTGAAGATCTAGTGCACTGCTGTGTATTTTTTTATTGCTAACCCCCCAGTGCAGTTATTCACATACACCCATCTCAAATTTATGGGCTCGGTATCACAATACAAACTGAAGTAATAGACCAAAATATTGACATTTAATGAGCTAGGACCTTGGAGAAGATAAAATCTTCCAGTATTGCATAAGTGCAAAAATTTTCAAGGATCATTTTCTGCATAATCTGTTGTGTTCTGTATTTAACTTTCTGAGGTTTTCTATTGATTTAAAGTCAAAACTCTCTTATTTAATATACTTAAGGAACTAAATCAGTAATTGTTATTCCACACAGAGACATGCAAGTGTGCTCTCCTCCTTATGGCTTGCAAGTTTGGCAGGTTAGCACCTGAATCAACCCAAAGTATACTGTACTCGTATTTTCTGAAGGCCTGGAGAAACAGTTTGAGAACCAAGTGTTGACATTTCTCCTTTGGAGCAATGTCCAGTGTCTGTATATTGCAGCTGCGCTTCCCGGAGAGGTTGGTGGTCCAAGGAGCTCTCCCGTGCTTGTAGCGAGCTGCTTGAGGCCACTCCACAGAGTCCGATGAGGGGACAACACTTGGGATGGCAAGGAGGACGCAAGGTTTGCGGTGGCAGGACTCATTAAGGAGACATGGATCTTTCCCGTGGCCCCAGGGACGCCATGGCCCACGCTTGGGTGTGTGGGGCTGACATGGTTATGAGGTAGGGAGGCTACATGCAGTCAGCCAGTATTGTCTAAT
Organism: Pandion haliaetus; assembly: GCA_013401275.1. Classification (NCBI taxonomy): domain Eukaryota; kingdom Metazoa; phylum Chordata; class Aves; order Accipitriformes; family Pandionidae; genus Pandion; species Pandion haliaetus. The sequence goes on from VYZV01024546.1 coordinate 372,125, forward strand.
AAGGAATTATTATTAATTTGCCTTTTTTTTAATCATCTACCTTTGCCATAGCTGTGGAGAATGATGTCTCACAGCAAGTTTGGCTCCCGCCTTCCCACCCTTTCTTTTCTTTCTCGTGAGAAATGCACTGCACGATTGAACAAAATATTTTGAGTACCCATAATCAAATATAATTTCACCTTCTGAATCAGTCAGCAGTGTAAAGGCTGTATAAAGGGCTCCAGGAGCCCAAATAATAGCAAACCCACCCTCTTACATGACAACACAAGCATCAGCTGTCATCTCCTCACTTCGCTAACGCAGGTTCTTTAATTCACTTGTTATTATTTTAGTGCCTTTCTGCCTAGCGGAACACTATTGTCCCCATAAATACACGTCTGAATCAGCTAATTATTCATCCAGGATTAGAAACGAAATCCTTGCTTTAAGGCTAGCTCTACTGCTGAAATCATACTATTTAAGTTTTTAATTATTTTAAACCATATATAAGTTGTTTCCTTTAAGTGTTGGAGCCAATTACTTGTCAAATATGGTTGGGCAGTGCAGATCTGATGCAAAAAATATTTTTCTATTTTTTTTCTTTTTTAAAAAAATGGATATTAGGTAATTCCTGAACCTGTAACCAGCTTGATAGTCCAGAGGGAGGGTCACAAAGCAACTACTAATGGGAAAGTAAGATCATGCAGAAAGTTGACTAAAACAAGGTTCATTTATGGGGAATTACAGGTGGGAAAGAAAGTTTTACAGTGCAGATGTTTCCTCGACCCCTACAGCAGTGACAAGCAAACCTAAGGGCCTGATACAAAGCCTCTGGAAATCAACAGATCAGTTTTAGGTAATAGTGGAAAATTCTGAAGTTTTATTTCTATTTGAAATTTGTTAGGAGGAAACAAACAGAAAAGTAAAGGAAACAAAATGGGAGAGGTTTGCATCAGCTTTTTAAGCAACAACCCGTACTGAGGGCCAGAACTGAGAGGGTCATTGGGAATATTTCAGTTAACGAATTGTGAAGGAATTGTTGAGCCTGAAAAGTTTGAAAACTTTCTGAATAGCAAATCATGGCAAGTAATTGTGGTTTTCTTGTTGTGTTTTGGTACTGTAAAATACTTTCATGTTGCTCTTTTGTTCTGATGTATTTTAATGCTTCAGATCTTACTTAAAAATTAGTCCTGATTATATCTATTCATAGCACATACATACGTGCTCTTGTTTTATGATCCAAAATTATCTTTCATTGTCTCAACCTGAAGCATTTTAGCATTATTACAGCAAATCTTTTGATTGTTTAAAGTAAATTATTTCTCCATTTTTATGTTGCCAGAAAGGTTGACATAGAAGAAGGGTTTGTTATTCAGCATGGCAGCATCTCCTGCGAGAGGCTCTGATTTGGAGCAGCTCTGATGTTTTGTGAAAACAACAGCAAAGCAGTGGTAGAAGGTATTTCATGAATGTGTTTTAAAGTAGCTTTTGCTGGCCAGCCCTCCTTTCCTTGAAATCAGTGGTGGGACCCCCTGTAACTAGAGGGAGGCCGGCACCAAACAAAAACCGCACTTGAAAACCCCATTTGAAAACCCAAAATGTTTATTGGAAGAGACAAGGTGTTTTCCAGAGCCAATATAATTCATAATCATCACTTAAACGCACAATTTTCTTTCTTTCTTTCTTTCCCTCAAAAGGAGCTTCATTAACACTTGTATGTAGTTTAAGATACGTTCATATTCACCTTCCATTCTCTTGACGAAGTGTCTGGCTACAATGTGAAGGACATATGCCATTAATGTAAACCCACACACAATGCAGATTGCCTCCTATATCCAGTATTCTTTTGGTAACCAGAAAATTAGGCAAGAAAGGGAAAAAAATATAACTGGTGAGATCAGAGCAAAAGCAAGCTTCTGTATATGCCTGCAAGAAGTGCATGAGGTACTGGTGGCTTGGGTGGAATTTGGTGACCTCACTGTAACTGTTCACAGATTTTAAAGATTTCTTCTGAGTGTTGTGGTGTTTTTTCGTTAAAAGAGCTGGTAACAAGAGGCAAAGAGGTTTGTGAGTCTTAAGCTGCTTTCTGTGCTCACGGAGTTTTATCAGTCTTAGCTTCTTTCCTTTGTATGTGTGTATGTTTGTATCTTATCTGTATACAATAATAGTGTCTAGTGGGGTAGATAACTATTTGGTGCCTCTAAGTGTCTTATCTGTACGCTCAGAAGTTTTCTATCAGGTAAGTGAATGCAAACTGCAGAAGCTTTGCAAAATTGATGTGAGCATTAGGAGAATGAGGAACCTGACTGCATTTCTACTGCATACACTGTTATCACATACTGACTCCGTCTTTGAAGAGTTCTTGTCCTGTTAACTCTGGCTTTTACTATTCTAATTGATACACCATAGGGTTCAAAAGCATTAAGGCTATATGACAGCACCCAAGACAGTGGTCAAAATCCCCCAGAGCCACCATAGCAGCAGTGAATCCAGGTTTGCAGAGTGTGCAATCTACAAAGCATGCAGTGTTATGTTGATGCCTTCTGCCATCAAATCAAAATGCTTCGATTTACCAGCCCCTGACAGGACAAAGCACAGAAGTGTTTCAGAGTTAGAAATGGGAAAGAAAAGTGAAAATTCAGAAATCCGGTTTCCGGAGTGCCAGGAGAAGTGCCGACTGGCTTTGTCCTTTTAGGCTGTGGGCTACTGCAGACATGACATGGCGGAGGATTTCAATACTGTAGGAGCTTTGAATGCATGCAGCAAACGCTGTCACAAAAAATACTGTCCTGATACCACTTTCCCTTTTCCTTTTCCTTTCCTTTCCCCCTCTTTTCAAAGCCATGCGCATCAGAAAACATCTCTAAAAGCAGCAACAGCTGCTGTTTGGGCTTGGAAAGCACCATCTGCCCACAGGAAAAGGGGTGCTGTGGAGGGGACTGGGTGGCACTAAGGACTCCACTCTGCCTCTCCAAAATGAATTTTGGCATCCAAGGAGGAGGGGAAGGCCAACTGCACGAGGCTTAATCATACTAGTGTATGCTCAGCCATGTCGGCTGTTTTGTCTTGCCATTACACTCTGTGTTCGCTTCGTCCCAATGTGTCATCCAGTCCTTCAGAAATTGCTGAAATCATTCATTTGGATCTCATCTTTGGGCTTTGTCCTGACTTTGTGGACACTGCTGTGAAGCCTGGACCTGCTTCTGCATACATTGAGCATACTAGGTACCTGGTCCCAACTAATATTCGATATTTGCTAGAGTGCGCCTCTGAATCCCTCCTGCAGCCATCCATCCTGCTGTTGTTCCCTATTGATCATCGTGAACAGCACTTCCCTCTTCTTCGGGGATCCAGGCACAGACCTGGTTTGCTTTTTAACTGGCCACAAAATGAAACAAAGAAAAAAAAAGAAAAAAAAAAAAAGCAGAGCAAAATAAACACAACCCTGACATTTTTTGCTCTTGTGCTATTGATAAATGTGCTCTCTACTCATCCCTGAAAGGCTGTTGTACATACTTAACGCTGTTGGTGCCATGCCATAACAAAACCCAAGGCATTCCTCCCACTTCTCCATATCTCATCTGTTTAGGCCTCTCAAATGTTCTTATCTTAATGGAATTTTGCCTTACAATCCAGGAATTGTACCAGGAGGCTCTTGCATATCCCAGGCAATGCGTTAGTATGCATATTATAGCACTGCATTGTCATATGTTACTATAAATAGCTCTCACAAAGAGTCCATATTTCTGCAGAGATTTGCCTGTCAGCTCTTAACAATGGTAGTCATTCACAATGGGAAAATAGAATACCAGCTCCATCAACCTTTGACAGACTAATAGGGGTTATTTGACTTTCAATTTTTCATTATCGGGTTTGGCAGCCACAATCGTCATGTTGAAAAATACAAACTGATCCGCAGTCCAACAGGAGAAAACGCTTCCCGTCCTCCTTCAGCAGCTACACAAGTGCCGGCAATGCTGTGGTATGTGGCCACTGATAATATGGGACATAAAACCAGCTTGTAATGTACTAGAAGTTCAGAGATCCCAGTATTGGCCTTCCCCCCCGCCCCTGCCTTTTGATAGATGGAGTAGAGTGGAACGATCGTGGGGTTGGAACTAGATGATCTTTAAGGTCCCTTCCAACTCCAACCATTCTATGATCTTGTATTGCTGCAAAAACCTCACACCTGAGTCTGACAAAAGGATGCTACTTCTGTCATGAGGGCTAAAAAGCACTCGTTCAGGACTGTAGCACTGAACCGAGGCTCATCACTGTCCGTTTGGTCGTTGCAGCTCCTCAGTATGTCCCCTGTACTCACATTGTCACCATCTGCTGCATGCTCTAGTAGAAGTTACTTTTTTGGGGAAGTGACATTGTCACAGGGCAGCTGTTCTGGGCTGTGCAAAAGGTGAATCACTTGATAAACATTTCAAATTTAGCTCAGATTTGCCGCTGGCAAAAAATTCCACATGAGAGTTGGAAGCGCAAGGCTTTTACTTTGTCTGTGATGTGAAAAGGCATCCTTTTACACCAGGATAATTGTCTTGGTGTAAAATCTGGCAGCAATAAAGGACAATGATCTACCTGAGGTCACTGCTTTTACCACAAAGTAATTAGTCAAGACCAGCTTTATAGGCCCTTTACGGGACAGAAACTGGCTATTTAGAAGGAGAAATAAGACATTAACCTTTTTCCTGGAGAAGATGTAGGCTGCATGTCACACATTTCAGTAAGGTCCCCTGTGTGCACAGATCAGTGCTGTAGGTGCCCAGGCCCTGTCAAGCAGTTGGTTGTGAAAGTTCAGTCAGAGTTTGGACAAGGAAATACATTATAAATAAGAGGTATCTTGCAGGTTTCAATCATGCAGATGAAATGTGTTAAACTGGAATCAAACAACATACTTAGTTGTCCCTACAGAAGACATGAAGTCTGATGTGTTTTGGTGATACCCAGAGCGTGGGTGCTCAGCAGCTTTTGAATATTGGACCAGGGCTCCCCTGGAAAGTTGCCTGCAAGGGCTCTCCAACCTCCTGCTGAATATCCATTATCACAAAAGACAGCGCCTTCGGAAAAAAACTGAAAATGGATTTTCAAGTAGTCAATGTTCCTCTAGTTACTTAAGAATAAGTACCAGTAGTAGGTAAGTCTTCTAGCATGAACCTCCATATAACTCAGCAAGGCGAAGAGGGGGCTGCCCTGAGGACCTTGGTTCATTATCCATGCCTAAATCCTAGTGGCTTTATATTTTAGGGCTGTCCAACACATTTAAATATAAATGACTGCATGAATCTGTTAATTCAGAACATAGTCTAGCACTGGCTTACCTTTATAAATTACAAGGGCTTACCCTTAAAAATCACAAATTACAGGAAAACCTGCTTTAATGGGAACCACAGTCTAAGGTACTTAAGGGCCATCCTCCCCTACAGACACCAGTGGTGTAGCTTGGTCCCAAAGCTTAGAAATGGAAAATTTCTTTGTTTCCTTCTGACTCAGGCACAGCAGCTGCAGGGATTAATTGAACTCATGAAATCTATTGATTTTCTGTAGCTGTTATTAAAAAAAAAAAAAGCACTTTTGCACCCCTTGAAAGGTATGACCATCACTAAATTGTATGTAATAAACCAACAAGGCTCTGGTCTGTTGAGAAACCCAGTGTCACATTAGTCTCCTAATTTTATTTTAGAGCACAGAGACTTTTATTATGTTGCTGAAACTTCTGAGATAGTCCTGCTGTGCCATTGAAACCTTCATAGTCCCCGCATCTCTTTTGCAGATCAGCAAGAGATGCTGACTTGCTGGAGAAGCCACTCAGCCTTGCCAAAAGGAGGTTCTCACTGGTGCAACTAAAAACTGTTCAGCATAAAGGCTTCTGCATTCTACATGATCAGATGTTTGAGGAATAAATGCAACACTCGCATTCTTTATCTGCATGTGAACTCCTGTGAGTACATCAGGAAAATTAATTTCATTTTAGGAGATTTGAAGTATTCCACTTGAGATAAAACATTAAGTTTTTTATTGCTGACTTCCCTGCTGATAGTTTAGTAAAAGGAAAGCTCCTTTCACCCAAGCAACTCAGCAAAGTCCTTTTCAATCAGGCCTCGGATAGTTTCCAAGAGCTGTGTGTGTTTACGACATTGAATAAGTTACCGCCACTAATAACAGGAATGAAACCAAATAACATGCTGTGTTTGGGGCTCGTTCTTCTTTATCACTTCAGTTGGTAGATATACAGCGCTGCAAATAGATTGGTACACAAGCATTAGTTTTTATTTTTAAGCACACTTACAGTTCTATAAAACCCAAGTTGTATTTTAAGACCAGACCAAAATCCAAAGACAGCAATGTAATGTTTTTCATCTGAGGTTATCCATCTTAAAATGTTTTGCTTATGTATATTGTTATCTTAAGTAGCATGTGGTGGTGGTGGCGACAACTTATATGTTGCTTTAAGCGTCTCTTACTTATTTCAGTGATGAGGTTATAGATTGTGTCACCTCTGCTAAACAATGTAGTTAAATACACCCCATATCCTCTTCTCTATAAACTAATAGTTTATTGAGTCCTTTATTAGTCATGTGCATGACGATATATAATGAGCAAATTCCATTCTGCCTTCCGCATTAACTAGAAGGGTCTTTAGAGCATACCCATTAAATTTGATTTCCCAGATCACCATATGCATACCATTTTTTGTTTTCTATGTTTTGGGGGAGTTTTTTGATAAGTAGTTGTTAGATAACTTAGCTAATGATTGGAAAGTGCTTTGCAAATGAAAAGTACAAAATACCTGGTGTGTGGTCATAACATGGTTAACCTTTTAAAAACAACTTCTACAACATGTGTCTCAGGAAGCAAGAGGAAAGGAGTCCACAGCCAGTCTGCATGTATGAAAAACCAGTTCAGTCTTCGTTTTAAAGTTTTCCAGTTTGTATCTCCATCGGCCTAGGTCAAAGAGTGCTATTTTATTTCATTTAATTAAATGTAAAGCTTAGGAAAGGCATATATACTTATTAAGATTAAAGCAATTTCTCTTTGTAGTTTTCTAAAGACCTGAGTACAGGCTTATAGCTGTCATTACACAGAGTGAGAAGCGTGTGAGTATACAGAGAGGAACAAATAGACTTTGCTTATGTTTTAGCACTCCTGATGGAGTTTTGTGTGCATGCGTCTCCTTCAGAGGAAACATCAGCCTTTCAGGAACGCAGTAATTGGAGTCTGTTTTTAAACATTCCCTCTTTGAACTGTTTAAGCATATGGAGCCTTTCCCATTTTTCACTCTGCTGTTGGCAGCGGTGCCTTTGCAGTTTCAGAAGTTGCCCCTTTTCAACCATGGCAGGTCGTGTCATAGTCAAGAAACATGACAATGGTGTGCAATTGTCTTGATTAGATGGATACCAGAGAGTCAAAGGCTTAATGAGGTGCTCTGGTGCGTAATCATCATCACTAATGGGTACTTGCTTAGAGTGCATTATTCAGCTAGGATATATTGCGTCCTGCACTCTCTGGCTGTAAATAATATTTGCAACAGTGCACAATTTGTTGACCAGCTGAACAAGCTTTCAGTGAAAACCTTTAAAAATCATCTTCATTTCAAATAAGAGCCTTTGTCTTTCCATACGGTACCAATGAGAGCCACTTTCAGAAACTGTGTGGGCTGAATGTTGCAACTGGTTTATTTTGCCGCAACAAAATGACCCTGTGGTGCTTAACTGAGCCTGCATGAGGCTTGAATAGGCTCAGGCTTGGGGCCAAGGGACGGGAGAAAGAGGACTGGGAAAAACTTTTTCAGGAAGGGGAATGTTGACCATATCATGTCACTGATGAGGGAAAGTGGATGTAGACAAGGGCAAGTCCTGCATTACTGCGGGACAGGGGCTGAGGGAAGCTTATCTCAATGACAGAATTGTCTTTTGATGTCAGGACTCAAGGAACTGTTTGCGCTGGCTCCCTGTGTCTTTGCTCCTTAGCTGACACCCTGTTCTTGTGGTCCTGCATGCCAAAGATGTATTCTAATGACACGGCCCTTTAATTACATTTCAGGCTGTGACTGTCCTTTGGCGGGGAGTCAGCCGTGCTGTTGTCCCTGTCCCCTCCCAGCAGCCTGGTCAGGTAGTGGCTCCAGAAGACTGTGTCCAACTCTTCCTTTGCAATAGTGAGTTGGTTACAGAAAACACTGAGGCTGGCTGAGGTTTAATTACCATTAAATTAAGGCAGCAGTTATAGCTTTAAATTGCATATTCTAAATGAAAGGAGAGTGGATGTTAAACTTAATGACCTGAAGGAAACACTCAAGGCCAGAGGTGTAGAAATGGGGATTGATCTAGAGACCCATGGTTTGTAAAGCCAGAAGGGACCAGTGTAATAATCTCTTCTGACCTCTTGAAGGCTACCCTGAATTAATCCAGCTGTGCTGGAGTGTATCTGTCAGAAAACATCCACTTGTGAAATACAGGTTTACAATGTTAAAGAATGAGGCTTAACTCTCGATAAATCATTTCCAGTTGTTAATTACTTGCACTATGAAAAGCCAGCATCTCATTTCAAGTCAGAACTTGCCTAGCTTAATTCCCAGCTACTGGATCGTGTTATAGCTCTGTTTATTTCATAAAGAGGCTTCAATTATTGAACGTCAGTGTCCCATGTAGGTATTAATAAGCTGTGATCAACTTGTGCCCTCTCCTTTCTTCTGATAAACTGAATAAATCGAGTTCCTTTCTTTTTGCACTTAACACGTATTTACTATTGCTTTAATCATTCTTGTGGCTGTTTCATGCAAGACCCATCACAGGGACAGCACTGCTACATTACTGTTGTGGTTGTACCAGTTCATATTAACAGTGTGATAGAATCTTTCTATTCCTGTGTGGCTTTATTCTGCTAACACGGTCATGGAATGCATTAGTCCCTTTGCTACGATGGCAATGCCTGATCATGATTTCCAAGTTTTTCTGGTTTTTAGCCCCTGGCTTCCCAAAATAGACTTCTGCAACGTGTAAAAGTGCGATATGTTCTTTGTTGCTAGGATTCAGTTTATCCTAATTCCTAATTAGGATTTAGGACTCATTCAATAGGTGTACTGCAGAGCATGTAATATTTGCTTGTGTTGATCTTATCAGGTTGCTTTGAATCAATACCTTCTCCACTTCATTATTTACCATTCTCCTAATCTTTGTCAGTCATTTGACATTTTTATCAAATAATGTTTTTGTATTTTCTTCTAGCTTGTTGATAAAAATGTTGTATAGCTGAGGGTCAATTACTCAGGGTCCTTGCAGGATCTCATTAGAAACACCCACCACTCCGTGATTTCTGTGTGGAGTGACTGAAATGCACTAAAATCAAATTAATTGATTAGTGAAGTGATATAGAAAACAGTGACAATTAGAAAACTGCCACATTAGACATTGCTGTGGTGGTAGAATTCAATGACAAACCATTTGGTGGCATTGTCTTTAAAAGAATTTTTACTATCTCAATAGAGAAAATAATCTCGTGTTATAATCCAGTTGTTCTGGACTGGGAGTTTTTAAAGCAAAATTTTTGTATTGGAAGAAGCTTCAGTAACGGCATGGTTGTGATTTTTAAAAGGTTGTGATTCATTCCAGTTCCTTTTCTTTTTGGCCTTGTTTTTTCCTTGAGGAGTCAATATGTATTCACGTGCATTGGCAGAGCCATACTGACAATAGGAGGGTTACATAAATAGCTGGTGCATTCTGATATCTGTTCTTTTTTCTATAGTAGTTTGCATTGTTATTTAAGTGTAGTGCACGAGGATGGTGAGTTACCTTGCTAGAAATGGAGGTTTCTGAGCATTAAGTTAAACAGCAGCAGGACAGGCATCATAGGGGGGAAGCTCAGCACACGCTGTTCGATGGTTGTTGAGTTTAGGGTGACATATAGTACACTTTCTTCCGGTGTTAATGTGGAAACAAGAGACTTGCCTTTTATCTTCTGAGTAACTGAAGAAACAGGTTTAAAGCAGAGAGTCTTCCTTCCTCCATCCTTGCATGCCCAGCCAATGCGACCATATTCCTTCCTCTGTAGTCTGTCTGTGCTCCCACCCCAGTTCAGGTCCCTTTTGTGTTTGGGCTCAGAGGACCCCCCTGCTCAGCCACGCTCATCTGCTGTGCCTGCTCCTCTCCTGCATGCCAGGACGGGCTGTTCTTGTACAAGCTGGTTCCCTGCTGTAGCACGGGCATCCATGTCCCCTGGCAAGTCCCTTTGTTGCTTTGTGGATTGGGGCTTAGCTCCGTTACAAAATTACCCCCAGGTCAGCCTGGGGGGCTGAATCTTCAGTGGAGAAACAGTGAAGGAGGTATTCTGCCAGTATAGCTACTCAAATAAATATAAGCACAGCTGATGGGCAGGGTCTTCTCAACCTCATTGCATTTACATCAGAAACTTTGCCTATTTTAGTCATGTAGATTATGGGATGTGATTTTGCATGCTCTGTAATATCAAGCCAAACCCTACCAACAAAGCTTTGTTGCCTCAAGACTAATGAGGTTGTAAAACTCTATCCATAAAATCAGAATAATAGTATTCCCTTGCATCACAAGATTGCTGTGAGTACATTTGTATATTCTGCATTCACATGGCCTAATGTTGTGTGCTACACAGAGAAAAAAACTTCACTTATTAATGCGAAGGACAAGTATCTATAGTGTACAAGGTTATAGTTAAAATCCCAAGGTTTTCCACCTACATCATTCTATGGAAATAGAGAGGAACACTGGCACGGTTCATTTTATACAGTGAATAATATAAGACCAGTTATTGCTGAAATCTTTATTTGTCTTTTCATGTAGTTATCTGCTATGGTTTCTTTCATATGTTCTCATTTGTTTAATTAAATTACATTTGGTCTTTTCTGAGTCCTTTCTGTCCCTACTTGTTGTGGACATTTATTAATAGTGTCACTTGGTTGATAGTCTGTTAATTTTAATCTTGTCTGAATTTGATTATCTTTATCTATTTACACTTCAGAGACTTCTCCCTGAATTCAGAAGGACCTGCTCTTTCTTCCTACTGTTACACAAGGCAAGTAAGTTGTCATTTGTACTCTGCGTAGGTGCTTTAATGGCGCTAATTAATCAAGAAGCAGTGCAACAGAGGAAGAAAAACATTACAAATGAGTGCAGCCAATTTATATGCAGAGTACCATGACTGACCCATACTGGTAGTCTGAAGGGATCATCCTTACTCTGGCATTACCCATCAAGCAAAATGAGAGTACTGCAGGAGTAAGGCAAATAAGATCACTGACAAAAGATTGGCAGCTATTCCTTGGCACCCATCCCTTTTGCTTTAAGTCAGGTTACGTTTTAAAGCACTAATCTCTAGTGCTTTAGGTTTCTGAAATCCTGTGATAGCGCAGTGTAAGTACTTAAAGAAACCCAGTTGCTTCTGGACACGTTCAGTGCAGTTCAGTGTAACAGCATCATGTCAATATTTAAATGAGTTTTGTCAGCTCTCAGGTGTCTTGTCTTTTTCTTGGGGCATCAGGTCTCGATCTCTCACCTTGCTCTGCTTTTAAGTTTCTAGTGCTTAGAGTTGATGGAGGAAAACTAAAAATGTGAACTTGAAATAGTCAAAAACCTCTCTGGAAAACAGGAGATAAGTATAAATATAAACATGGGAATGCATTAATTGTTCATTCCATTATCTTAGATCATTCTCAGAAGGGCTGAGAAAAGGTTGAAGGGAGCCAGGGAGAGCCCGGCCAGGAGGGCAGCTGTGGGTGGGTGAGCGAGCTGCCCACCTGCAAGCTTACAGCCTCACTTGGAAGGAGAGAGAGACTGTGAGCAGGAGAGGAGACTTCTCAGGGACCTGCCTTTTTTGGAAACTGGTGAGTGCTCCCAGGAGTAACGAGAAATTTGTCAGGGAGGGGAAGTGGAGCAGAGGATGGTTGCATTTAATTGATGTGGAATTTGCTTGAGGGTAGCTTTTGGTAGGCAGGATCTCTTGTACAAGATGGGGAAGATCCTCTTGGGTTTCTAACACCCTAAGTGCTTTGGCCACCAAGGAACACAAGAGAGAACAAGGGACACTGTCTTCAGCTGGTTTTGAACAAATACAGTCACGTCTCCTTGTTTATCCATTTTTAATAGAAATGGCGTGGGTAGTGGACTCAAGGCAGGGCATGTCACATGGGGGCAGAGCCTCTTGTGCAGGAGAGAGATAGGACACAAGGCACACGTGTCTCTTTGCTGGTTGTGTTGAGTGGCTTTTTGCCCTAGTAATTTCAGTTATGTTAAAATTCACTGTTGGTTCCCCTTGATCTGTACCAGAAAGTGAAAAACCTCATTCTTAGCTCCAGATTCATCTATAAGCTTTAGGAGTTTAAGTACCTTATAGGCCAAAGTATTGTTGTCCAATTAATAAAAGTGTTACTTTGCATTGCACCAGCGAAAAGTGAGAAGAAAACAGATCTCTATACCTCTGTCTATTCAAAGAGATAATGTGTAATTAATAAGAAACGCTGTTGCCAGTTGTCTCCTTTCTCACAATGGAAGCATGGGGCAAGGATCACACACAATCACCTTTCCTCATTTTATCTAATGAGGGTGAAATTCTACTGTCAGGCATATTTTCCAGTTTAAGTCGTGATGTACAGCAGATTGTTATGCGTGATTATAAAGCCTAATAAATTTCTCACCATCTCATTTTTCCTGGCTGGTGGAAGTCAGAGATTAAATGCAGTCCTGATGGGTGGTAAGGTGAGGTGGAAGGCTGCAGTCCAAGCTCACAGCACAGGGCTGCATTTCCCCCTTAAACTGTGCGTTAGCGGTATGTCATTTGTGTCAGCTAACGTGGTGGCGGCAGTATCTATTTTCCATTTTCCCTACCAGTTTGGGAGTTTACAAGCCAGGAGCATGTGGTCAATACAATGAGCCTGGCTTGTGGGCCTGAGCCAGAGAGGCTGGGACTTGCTAGTGCCACAGGAGTGGGAAATTAAGAGCTCGTGTAATGGTCATTTGAGTGAATTTGGTTTGCTAAATGTAAGATGAGGTTCTTTGGTCACTTTGTTCCATTGTTAGTTCTGATTTCACATCAGCAGTTGATAATCTGTTGAACAATATAATGTCTGTTTGGGTTATCTCCAGTACATGGTATTGCCTTAGGCAGGGCCATGGTACTCTTCTAAAATTGATAAGAAATTCATTCTGATAGCAAAATGGATGAATTAAGATTTGTGAGTGCTCTGTTAGCTGGCTTCTCCTTGAGTGGTGTAATCCATACTGATGTTGGCTTTCATCATACAGAACAAAAGCTTTTGTAGTTTTCATATTCATTTTCTTACAGCAACAGTCTCTCTGCATTCAGAGCTCCACACACCCTGTGACTTTTTTGCTCGTGAGAAGGCAGCGTGTGGTAGGAAATGTTTCGCAAAGTGATGATCAGAGGGTGAGCTTTGAAATATTAGAGAGGCTGTTCCATGATGAGTTTAGGAAGGGAAAATAGTAAGAAAAAAATATTGTGGTCTTTAGATAGCATTAACTATTTCAAAGGTACTTGAGAGGTTTTGGCTCCTTTTCACTTCTTGGAGTTGTGAAAATGCTAATTGACTATCTCAGAGAGTGACTAATAAGTTTCTGGACTATAACGTGTTGTTAAATTGCTTATCTTTGCTAAACATAGAAATCCATAATGCTAACAAGGGACAGACTACAGCTGCTATTTATTTCTACAACGGTCTCAACATGGACAAGTGGCTTTCGCGGTACCTATGAGAAGACTGGCTTGGCTCGGCTCAGCGCCATCAGATTGTTTCTCTCAAGGGAACTGTCGGTGAGACAGGCATTTTCCATTATTGCTTTCCTAGTGTTAAATTTGATTTGTTCTCTTACCTAGTTCTTGCTATGGAGACTAATCATGCCCTGATTTACTTCCTTTTTTTTTTGGTTACACAACCATTTGGAAAGAACACTCCGAATGATCTATTCAGCTTCTGACTGGCACAACTCCGCTAAAAGGTTGGAGTAATTTAAACTGCTTTTTTATCTCCTTCTTCTCTCTCTCTTTCTCTTCAGGTTACTTAAAACATCAGCAAGAAAAATACTGCTGCACCAGTAATTACTGGAAATAGAAGTTCTATTTAAATAAATATATGCATCATACTAAGCATTGATTTTCGAGAACTGTGTGAAACAAATCCATTGTAGATGGAAAAATGAGGGGGCAAAGTGGTACAATGGCAGAACTAGGGTACAGCTGGGTGCAAAGACTGGGTTCTTTGGGTCAACAACTGAACTGGAAATGCAGTCAGAGGGAAAATTGTGGGAATTAAATGGAATCTGTGTTGTAATAAAATGTGCTATTCTGTACATCAGGAAAAAAACATACCACTAACAAGTCAAACCACCCATATTTATGGCTAATACTGACAAGCAGGAACTTGCTATTAGAATAATTTGAATGACCGCGGTGGAATAAGGTCACTCTTCCCATGACTTTCTTGATTCTTTGTAATTGTATGGTACATGCAATTTTCTGAAATATAATTCCTTATCCCTACATACAAATTTCTTAAAATTGTCCTCCCTTATCATTTTATGTCTTTATTAGTTCATATTGGTTTCTGGTCACTTTAATTTTTTTCTGTACCGACACAGTGTTTTCTTGCTGAGACGTGTTTTCACCTGAACCACATATTTTTGAAAGATCCCGCATGTCTGAGATTCCACCTAGTTAAAACCGTCAGTGCTGCTGAAATTGCTAAAACATAAATTCACAAACATGGATGTCCTAAATGCATTTTGCACAGCCTTTAGCTTGGGTCTTTTTTGTTCTGAAGGGCACAGGATGGAACAGAGTAAGGTTTAAAGCAAATAATGAAATGGTAACATCATTAACAAAGGAAGCCTGTTAATTGATAGGTTTGAGAGGGAGTAGCTATTTTGGTTCACTGATCCCTATGGATTTATTGGCAAATGCAATCTAATCATTGCTTGCAGTGCAGTTCCAAAAAAAAAAAAAAAAAAAGCTTTTCAGAGCTCAACTTTATTTTAATAGGTTAGACTGGTGCAAACCTGTGTGGTAGTGTTTCAGATGAAAGGACTTAGATCTAACAAGTCTCCTTTCTGTCAAACTAGAAAGGACATGAACTATTATTTTTGACACAGAGGGGAAGTAATCAAATATTTAGGTCTTTTGTTTTCATTACCAAGAACAGGAGGATAAAAAATAGATACCAGAATATTCCTTTTGATTTTCTTCAAGAGTAAGTGAGGCATAGCTATTCATTCTTCTTCATTTTCTTTAAAAGATGAAAATCAAGAGTAGTGCTGTCCTCCCAGAGTGTGCTCCAGTTTGTTATGGTAGGAGCATTTTCTCTGTCAGCTTAAAGTGTCCATACAGTGCACTTTGTCTCTCTCTGTCTCTCTTTTATTTATATGAATGGTTTTTCAGCAGAAATAAGTGCTTAAGTGCTAAGTTTTTTTCCCTTGAAGATAAGATGAACTGCATGTCAGTGTATACAGACAATGGATGAAAAACAAACAGAATTTGCTTCAGAGGTATTTTCATTTACACATTCTCAGAGCTTGATGTGAAAGTGCCTTTTAAAATGCCATAGACACACCGGCTTTTGTAGTCTAAATGAAGACTGAAATTCTTTGCTTTCCACGAGAGTCATTCAGTGGGGTGAAACTTAGCAGTTATACATTGATCCCTCTACGGGAGAGTGTTTTATAAAGGTATCCTGATCCCCATCTTAGAGGTGGAGAAACAGAGAGAGACAGGCAAAGAGATTTTTGCAGGGCAACATACCAGAGGGCAACGGCAAATGCAGGAGCATAACCCAGGTCTCCGGAGTCACAAATGAGAGATAAATTCTTTATACAGCAGAGTCTGGACTATAATGTAAGAATTTATTCAGGGACTGCTGGGATGCGTATTGCAATAGGATAATCATTTGAATGGACAATTGTCCCACAGGATGTCACTGAACGATCCTAAAGTGTGGTTGGTCTGCTAAGCAAAGAAACTGTAAATGAACTCTTTTTTTTTTAATTTCTTTTGTTTTGAAGACCTTTTTAACTGGAGAAATCATCCTTATGATGTCAGTGGGGAAAGATTAACCCAGTACATTCTTTCTGAAGGTGAAAAAACATTGAAAATTGCCTTAAGAAAATTACATACTATGTCCTGTTAAAAAGCCGTTAATGTCTAAGGCGTTGGGGGAAAAAAAGGCATTGAAATTTCAAATATATTGGACAATTTTTTCCCTGGCATTTAAAGGAATGAGCGTATGCTAATTATTTTCTTGCTCAGGTTGGCTTTTGTAGGTTTGGTCCAATATTTCTTCACTGTGTGAGAATTAAGCATTGCAGAAACATACCACTTTTTTCTTTCTGCAAGATATCCTGGACAACTTCTCATGAACAGAGAATTCAGTAGCTTACTAGTCATGTAATTAGAGGATTAAAATCTAAGTGTAAAAGGAATTCTGAGACTCGGGTAACAGCTGGAATGAGCAGGTTTTCTTTACAATGTCTGTAGGAGGTTGTCAGAATTAGGATCCATCTTACTGAAGAAAGGTGTAAATCCTGGAGCCAAGGAGTTTTCTTTCTGCATGCTAGTGGAGAGGACTGCTTTGATTTAGATCTGTTATGTGAATGCTGCAGGGGAAGAAAGTTTCTAATAGATCCAAAGTGTATTTTATATATGCCTTTGTGATTCGTATCAACGCTCAGACTTGCACTTGGAAGCAAATCAGATTCACTGCATTGAAAGACTGACCGGAACAGCCCATTATTGGTTAGGAAAAGCTGGACTATCTAGTAACAGTTTTAAATCTACTGTCCATGGGAAGGGGTGGGAGAAACCTTGGAATAAATATATTTTAAATGTCTGCCACTAATGTTATTTTCTGATAAGATGACCTTCATGCTAAGAAATGATGGAAGATTGGCAGTCCTTTGCTTTCTCTTGGACTGAAACAAATAGCACCAAGATAGAGGTTGCTGCATTTGAAATGTATTTGACAACAAAGTTGATGAATAATTTTTTTTTTTTTTAGTTCTGTATCCTGGCACCATGAAAAACATGCTTCCCTGTGTGAGGAGAAACAGCCTTTTGATAACTAGTAGCATGTAAGAATGAAGGATCAAATCTGCTATTTCTTGGACTGGATTTACCAGGTTGCATCTTCACTGACCCTATTGACAGTGGAGCAAGAAAACATAACCAGCTGCCAGCAGTTCACTTCCATTGCTTTAAAAGCTACTGCCCCCAGCTGACATGCATTGACTGATTGCGTGTGTCCTAGTCCTCTGCAAAGCCAAGTGAAACAGCTCAGCTTAACCAGCCACTGGGCTGAAATCTGTTATACTGCATGTTGTGGTGGACAAGGCACTTGAGTACCACTGCCTCTTCGATTGTGTCCTCTGGAGGAGGCAGTAACTTAAACTGCTCTAACTGCAGCTCATGCCTTCAGGCAGGTCTCTGTCTAGACCCATAATTGTTATGGACATGATTGTAGTCTTGAAGCCCTTCTCTGCATGATCCGCAGTAAAAGAAGACACACGAGAATAATGATCTACATGTGTACATAGCCAAATTCTTCCTTTAATTGTGTTAGTACAACCCATCTACTGAGTTCAGTAAATGCAGGCTAAGCTCTGCCCCAGCACATTTTGATATGGGCTGCTGATTAGCCCACAATACATATTTCACTTCACCACCAATAGGACCTTAAACTCACTTAAAAAGAATAATGACAAAACAGCCCAATTATCTGTTCCCAGAGAAAAAGTCCATTACTGAGGGGGAACCAAAATTACCCTTTCTGTTCAAACAGCCCAGTTCTCTATTACATTTGCATTAAAAAAGGTCTGAGATTAGGTTGTCTTTGTGTTAGGCACTGTACGATCACGTAACAAGAAATAGGTCCTGGCCCAAAGAGGTTACAGTGTAAATTAGACAGAAATGGAAAGAAAGGCAGTGGCTTCTTTTCCTTTCCTAAGGGCAAACGAGGCACAGAATGTGTTACATAGCAGAAGCGCACAGTTAACTGTGAATGAGCTAGAAAAGTCCAGGTGCATGTATTATGCTGCCAAAAGGTGAGACACGTAGTGATCTGGTTATTTCACTTCTGGAATTGGGACTCTGGGACTCGAGTGATGTGCAGACGTAAGCACTCATTGGAAGCTTGCTTGGGTTTCTACATGGAGGTAGTGTTTTAAAAAACATTGAAACAGATTGTGGGACCTGCAGTGTTTCTGCTGTCTCTGTCTCCCTTACTGGGAAGCACAGAGCCCCAAAACCTCAGGGCCCCTGGTTGTGAGTTAGGTACCCCTGCATCGCTGTCTGTGCCGCAGAGAGATGTATGTGCCAGGTAGGACTGCCCAAGGCAGTGCACCGTGGGAATCCTGATTCCCGAGCAAACCAGCAAATGAGCTATTGGGAAACAAGAGCACTGAAGGTTAAAACATCTGAGTGTCAATAAATCAATATTTTTCTGTGAAAATCTGTTTTGTCAGAAATTTGCTGTTGAACGCTGCTAGAAGCCAAGCTCTGTCTCTGTTCATCAAGGAAAGTTCCTAAGGGGTAGGCTGTAAAGTGAAGGTAAGAAGCAGCCAAGGATGACTTTGGCCTCCCAGCCGTGTCCTGCTCCTCCTGCCAGGGTGCTCTCTGGGTCCCCTCATGTCAGGCAGTGGGTCCCAACGCAAAGCAGAGCTGCCTTCATCTCTGGTCTTGCCCTCTGCACCCCTGGTTTGCCTTCCGCTGAGTGGGTGAAACTGAGAAATAGCAGTTTGTGCTAAAACAACAGTACTGATTCTTTCTTTTTTCTTTCCCCCTCCTCACCCCCACCCCTCTTCTCCCCTTTCTGCCTTCTGACTGAATTTCCATGCCTTACATCGGCTTTTTATTGCTGGGAGGATAATACAGCCCTGCAGTAATCCCTCATTTCAACACCTCCATATCTTTGTCTGTAATTTGAGGTCATTTTTCTCATCTGCAAGAATGAATTCTGAATCTTCAGTGAATCTCACTTTTTACTTAAAATACAGTTGTTGGTCACGTCTTTTCTTTTTTACTATCTTCTTTCCCTCGGAAAATCCACAGGTAGAATCCTGACTTCTATGAATTTATTGGCAAACAGGCCAACAACTCACCTCACGTGTTTGGTAAGAGACCTTTCACAACTGCTACAGGAAGAACTGCCCTTAAACAAGAGCTCTGAAGAGTCTGGAGCACAGCCAAATGGGGAAACAAGGTTGTTACTGGCATGATTTTAATCATGATAGACAATTAGCAAAGCTTAATTATATTGAGAAAGAAAATCAGAGCAAGTGGCAGTAATGAATTTTCCTAGTAAATCTCTTGTGCTTCAAAATAAAACTAGCTGGCCTATAAATACAATGAAATTAGAAGAGGTGTTTGCCCATACAGCTTAGGTCTGTGCTGCTTGGTCTCTGAGCGTGACTCTCCTACATGTCCCTTCTTAAATATCTTTCTTTCATGCATAATAATCCTAGGAACAGTATTGCATTTGAGCCATTTAGATGACATCCAGTGTCAATAAGCAGCAAGAGGAGGCTTTTTTTTTTGATGTAGCTGAATTTGGTAGTATTAGAAGTTAATAGGCTTATAGAACCAAGGATTTTTAAAATAATGCCGTTAGCTAAAATAAATATTATTTAGAACTTAGTTAGTGGGTTATTTATTAATATAGTGAGAGTCTTGAATATTTCCAGAGGAATTTCTGGCTAAAATAAAAATACTAAATTGAGTACTATCAGCCTTAGAAGATTTCAGAGAGGATTTCTCATGTTTGGGTTTGTAGCCTATAGGTCTGATACTTGGTAGAGAGTGAGACCATCTGCCTTAAATCATGAGTGCTATTTAAAGCATTAAACCTTTTAATAGTGCCATAGTAATGGAGCTTATAAAACAAAGAAGCTTCTGGTGGAAGCAAAGAAACCCCTGTGAGTAGTTTTTATGTTAGAAGTCTTTAAACAAAAGCTGTGCTCTGTGGAGGTGTGAGCGGTTCTTTCTCTTACTTGTTTTAAAGCCCAGGAGACCAAAATGTCTCTCAGTGGCCAAAGACAGCCAGGTAGATCCCACTTCCCGCGAGTGGTGCTGTGAGCCCGAAGTGACCTTGAGGAAGTCAAACCTGCTCATCTAGGTTTGCGTGATGGCAGATGACTGAGGACAGAGCTTGTCTCCGCTTGTTGCACTGCAGTATGAAAACTGGAGGCTTCTGGTCCAGCGATTTATTTGAGTCTGTAGCCTGAATGCAACTCATGTAAGGACCCATCTGTTCCATGGGTGGCAGTGCTGTGTTAAAGTTGTAAGCCGTATCAGTTTGCTGCACTTGCACAAATGAGGGTTGCTATTTTGCAAGTATTTACATATGTGCGGAACTGTGATTTCAGTGGGATTAATCGAAGGAGTGAAGCTCAGTGGGGTGCGTTTGCAGCATCTACGCCCCAAGCTCTCTCTTCTGCTCTCTCATTTGTGAATCACAGTTCTCCTGACTGAAAGATGAGATGAGATGTCTGTCACTGCCATGCTAAAATGCACTGCTCTGTATGCTCCTCAGCAGTTTGCAACACAGCTGGATGCATAGAAGAGGGGTGTGCTGGTCCCAACTGGCATCCAGCATGAACATGCCTGAACCGGGATCACACTTTCCCGTGTTTTGAGAATTCTCTTCATGTTGGTGTCCCCAGGGAGGGTACCGAGCGCTCAACTTGGTTGAAACCAGAGAAGAAGCAGGAAAGTATGTATTTTTCTGGCAGTCGTGAGGATGTGCTGGGTTGCTTTACCACTTCAAATTGGCTTTTCTGTTAAACTCAGATACAGATCTCCATGGCAAGTCACCTGCGATAAGGTCAGCACAAATTTAGATTGAGCTCAGATATTCAAATCCGAGAAATTTCACATCTGGGGCTTTACTGTGGAACTCTTCTCAATTTGGCTTTTTCAGTCTTATCTCCAGACTATCTAAGCAGATGGGAGTGAAGGTCTGCTCATGCTGCCCTTCCTGACAGAGATCCTAATTTTGACTGGCAAGTCATATTTCTCCAAACAGAGGAGAAAACCTGAGAGACCGTCTGTTTCCAAGCCATTTCCAAAACCCAATTAACTCCCTGGAATAATCTAACCATTCTTGTTAGGTGCTGCAGTGCCTAAGCAAGGATACAGAACAGGATTCTTGTTTTTGTGGAAAGGCTGCTGTGTGAGTAGTGACAAACAAGTTCTTGCCTGTGGAAAAATCTTTTACAACTGAAAGAAAAATGTTTTAGCATTTCAAATAGCTAACGCTCTGAGATCAAGTGAAGTTCTTTGCTTTAGGAAGCAAAATGAATCTGTTTGACGGGATATTTTATTAATCGGTTTTAAGTTTTAGCAGTTTAGTTTTACATTTCCATTAATATTGTAGTATCATAGGAATTTGAGATAATGTTATTGGGATTATTACGTGCAAGTCACTAATAGCAGAGAAGATGTAAAAATTCATTACCATCATTGAATTTTAGAGCGAAGTTAAGTCAACCTAGTTATGTGTGATTTGTGTGTAGAACTATCTAAGCTGAAATAGCTCAAAGCCTTTCATCTGCATTTTGTTGTGTTACTGAGCCAGCAGGATTTCAGTTGTGACAGCGTTTGGACAGCTTCTGCTCTGTCTTACACCATGCTAAATTCTGTGGAGCTACCTCAGATCGAAAATGGACTGGAAGCTGATTTGTCGTATGCAGTGTATTACAAATATTTTCCATCTGTAGTTAAGAACACAGAGAAAATGAACAAAGTCTCATTTTTACTATTTGCTTAAGGCAAAATCATGCAATTAGTAGAGGGATAGGTTGGTATGCAAAAAGGGGCAGCTTGTGTTGCTAACTTTTTTGCAGTCCCTGTTCAAGGGTCGAAGTTCTGGACCCAGAATTAATGCTGAAATGATGAAAGCAAGAAAGGGGAAAATATGTATACAGCTCTGTACATCATCCTTAGCTGGACTGTTACAGCTTCATTGACCTCTGTGAAGCTATGCCACTATTCCACCAGCTGAACAATTACACATCAGGGTGTGCTAAAAGCACACAAATATCTGGGATAGCACCTAATAACATCATCATTTGCTCTGGTTGCTGAATTTAGTCCCTCTGAATTAAGTTATTGCATGGGTACCAATTCTCTTCTTTCTATTAAGTTTCCTTACTGATACAAAGCTGGACTATAAAATTGCGAAGAAAACATTTACTCACTGGGAAGCATGTGCCCCAGTCCAGCCATCGTGCAAGTGGTGAAGTGGATTTTTCCTCTATAGCTCCAATGATATGAGCAATTGAAAGCAAGATCTTTATATATCCTGTCTTTTAACTGCTGGACTAATATATCTGTGGCAAGTGTCTGCCTCCAGCTGACTTTGGGGAGTGGGAAAAATTTTCGTGCAACACAGTATGGCTTTTGAAAATGAGGTGAAGGGCGGACAGGGGGGAGTTTTTCTTTGGTTGGTTTTGTAATAAGAAGTACCCTAAAGTATTTGTGACCTTTTTTCTTTGTAGATTCTAGCCCTTTGTGCTTTGGACTACACACTTAAGAGATAGTCACTGATTTTGAATGCCTAAATCAACCTTTTTATTAGCTTCTTTTCTACAAAATGGGATGACACGTTCTCTTCTATGGAGGTTAATAAACACTTGTGGAAAGCTTGTATTCCATAACGCTGAGTGCCTGGAACAGTCTATAAAGAAATGAGCAATCTCTCTTTTCAGAGGTGATCTTGAATGGCATACAGTAAATACAGTGTGGGATTACACAGTGGCCAGGCAGATGAAGTACTTTTGCATAGCGCTTGCTGCATGAACAACCCTCATGGCCTCTCCTTGTGTAACCAGCCTGCAACCAAGAAATGAAAAGCTGTATCGAGCAGCCGCACAGAACAGGGCTGAACTGAAAGTGTGTTGGAAGGATATTCCCGAATGTCTCAATTCTAACGTAGTGTGAGAGCTGCAGCTCTGAGTCTGGCCTGAACCTGTATTTCCCTTCTGGTTTTTGGCTCCTCTGTGGACAAGAGACTATTTCAGGTTTTCGCATGAGGTTTTGTTTCCTTTTCCTAGTTGCTGTGTGGAAGACCAAAGAGCAAGGGAATGCATGCAGAGTTGTTTACTAACCTGGATTTACAGAAGTGCACATAGGAGGAAAAAACCTGTACTACTTACATATGTTTAAATTAACCCAGATTCCTGTAGTAGAACCAAATGGAAGAAGTGAGTGATCAAATGTGGAGCTGTGCCAGCAGATCAGCATGGATAGCACCTCTGGTGACAGAGAAAGGACTGCCATGGGTGCGGCAACATAACTCTGCTTCTCTCAGAATCGTGTAGTCAAGGCAAAGGTGACAGAAGTGTTTCTACAAGTTTATAGTAGTAGATTGTGTGCAAAGCATTACTCCAGTCTGCGTTGAGAGGTCTTATTTTCAACAAACCTTTCATTTGGGGGCAGAAGACAGATTTCTGCTTGTATCTGTGGTAGTTAAGGAAATGAACGCATAAGCGTCCTTACATTTAAAGGAAGATCAATGGTGGGTGAAAGCAATGGAACATTTATTCTTTTATGCTGTTTTTGTCAATGGCTAGTAACTCTAATTCGGATAGAAGAAACTTACTGTGAAATACTATACCTGTAAGTGTCAGACTCCTGTCAGCTTATGGTTAGCACCTCAGGTTTTCCATTTTTAGGAAGGAAAAGAACCGTAGCAAACCTAAGAACAGTAGTAAATCTGTTATTATCCTACTATGCTTTAATGTTTAGCAAGGGCTGGGGAAAAAGGGTCCATGGGTTAATTATGCATTGCACAAAGAGGGAATTGCCTTTTAACAGGTTTTTTTTTCTGAATTCCACAGGACTTATTAAATAAATGGCTATATGCGTGCATTGTACCATTCATTTCCTGCCCTCTCGTTTCCTCTCTAAACTAAACAGGCTCAATAATATAAACTCAGCCTTTTGAGAGCAGTCTTTGTGCCACTAACCACATAAAACAAGTGTATGCTCTCCCAGCAGTCACAGGGCAGAGACGCCAGTAAGTATTATCACCTCCTCGGAACCATTTTGGGTCAGAGCACGCCTCTGGATGGCTTGTGCTGGCTTGTGTCAGTGCCTGCCTGGGTGTCTGGTCACTGTGTCCCTCTGCATGGTGTAGACGTGCCTTTCTCTCACCTCTGTGGATGAGTTTCCCCATTGTGCTGCTTCTGGTCTGTCAAAATAAACCTGAGTTAATACAAACTGTAACTGGGTTCACCCACGGTGGGTGGTGTGGGCATTACTCACGTGGGTCACAGCTCGTGACGCGACGTGCCTGCCAGATCAGTCCTGCAAGCTGTAAAACTGGACAACTTATTTTTAGCATATTCCCAGCCTAACTTATCACTAAAGCACTTGGAGGTAACGACTTCAGCACATTTGATGATGGTTCATTTTGAAAGATGTCATTTTAAGAATTTCTGGAAGTTTCAGAACTGCCCTGTGGGAGATCTGTTCCATGCCAAAATGTCATTTCAGATTCTAAACTACATAATCCCTCATACTTTCACTTTATAAATGTTTCACAGCACCTGCATTTTTTATCATTGCACTTTTATGCGACCTATGAGTTCCTTGTAGCTAACCTACAAGGCCTGTCTGAGGGAAGTAAGTAATATATTTTTTTAAATTGGCTTTTTCCTCTGTCAGAAAGTAAAGCCACCACCCAATTATTTCTTCCTTGTGCATAGATATTTGTATTAATATTTTAACAAATGCAATGTTTATAGTGTCACTCATAGGTCTGTGTTAAAATTAAAACAAATGTGTCCTGGAAAGTGAATGCTTAGTTTCATTTCTAATAGTTGTTAGAATCAGGCCTTTATTTCTTCAGTAGTAGATCAATCTCCTGATATTTTCTGCAAGTCATCAAACTTCATTCTCAGGCTGTAATTACATGTGAAATCCTGCCTGATCACTTTGCTGGCAACACTACCACTCAGTGCACAACACTAACATAAAAATAACCCTAGATAATATTTGTGTTGCTATCCTGCGTACAGTGAGCACCACTGAAATATTGATGGTGTTTCCCTTCAACGAGCCGTCATTAAGGGGAAGAATAGTGAATACTTGAAACGTTCCTACAAAGGCTGGTAGCATGGGGAAGTAAGCATTAAGTTCAGACATGGAGCTCTAAAAATGGAAATGTTTATTAAGAACAACACAAAAAGAGGTGAATGGCATGTGTGATGACCAAGAATCATAAGCTCTTTTCTATTCACAGCCCTGCGAAGGCCTGTGAGATGGCGGTGCAGATGGGGAGAAGCAGCCCTGGGGAAGCCAGGTGGGCATGCAACTGGGAGCAGGGGTTTTAACCTGACCTCCTACAGCCCATGTGGAGGGGGACTCAGCCACAGGGCTGCAGATTTGTTCTGTTGCTTTTGATCTCTTCTGTTTAAAGCCCTTCCACTTTGTAAGAATAAATATTCATTGAGCTAACGGGGAGGGGAATGAGAGACTGAATACTTGGGCTTGAATTAGAGGGCATGAATTTAAACCTGGATTTCTCTTATCTCAGTCTCTTTCATGGATTTTGATCAGAAAATTCATCCTGGATCTATGAAATCTTTGCAAAAAATGTTTTTAGTAAACTGATTTCTTCGCAGCCTCCCACAAATGCAATGTTTCTAATGAAGCAGGTTGTGCTGATTAGCGTGCACAGTTGAAAACTAGTAGGGAGGGCGAGTCTGAGGGAAATTTGCTCATTAGTGTGTCAGTCACACAAAGATGATAAGGATGTAAACTCTTCAGTTTTCAGTGGTGGTGTCTGTACTATGCAGCTGGGAAGTTAAACCTCCTCCTTCCACCTGTTTGGGTTTTGCATTTTGAATTTTTTTTTTCCTCCACGACTAACTTTTCTAGTATTTCTTGGTCCTCAGAGTCCTGTATAGGATTTTCCTTTTCTATTGAGTTGTGCATAAAATGGTATAATAAGATCTGATGGTTGTATCTTTTCTTGCAGCTACAAAGTCATGAACTCCAGGGTAGTATTTCCACCTCACAGCAAGCTTCAATAGAGCAACGGTAATGCCTCTGGCAGCCTTGGGCTGCTGTGTTAGGAGGAACACCGGGTGCCCCCGACAGTGCTGATTTAAGCTCTATAGTTAACATTACTTTTAAGGACTCAAGACAGAAAACCTCTGAGAATAACTGGTCGCTTCTGTGTTCTCCCCACAGAGCTGATACCGAGTATCAGATGTCACAGCAAACCTTTTCAGGAAGTACTGGGTAAAATTGTTCGGAGGAATCCTAAACAGCAAACAACTAATGGCTTAAAATCAAAGATAAATCCAGGGAGATATTTCTCCGTAGTTTAACTGTCAGGAGCAAGAGACACTGGTCTCAGAGGGAAATAGGTCCCATGGAAAATACATTATTTTTATGCTGAATATGTTATTTTTGTGATGCTAATGGGAACTAAAGTCCTGTAATGTCACTCCTCCTTCCATTTCCTTTATTTGCTTGCTGATGAAGATGTGTGACCCTTCCCACCACGCCCTGCACTTCCATTTCCCTGGCTCTGCTCTCCTAAAGATGTTTTCATAACCAGGCAGGGCAATAGATTTGCAACAGTGGAGAAGGTTAATGAGCAATTGGCACTGATTGCCCTTTTCCAGGCCTGTGAAGCAGAGTCCCCTGGGCATCAGGGACACCTCCCCAGTCATCCTCCCTGGGGACATGACGGGTCACTGGCCAAATAGCAAGAGATTGGTATCTCTTTGTTTGCAAGTAGTGCTCCCTACTCCACTGTTTTCCGGACCAAGCTGGCAAGTGCTGTAGTGTGAGTAGTAATTAACTGGAAAAACTAGTCACCCTATAGCTCTTTATTAGGAAAACAAGTTTTGTGGTTAAAACAAGCTTTTTAACTAAGTCACGGAAATCAAGAAATATGTTTGTCAATACCTTGAAGTAGGCTCCCAGACAGTAGTGAAGTGGACAATGGCACACCAGAAGGGTATAATATTATTTCCAACAGCTTGCAAGACTTTACGTAAGCTTGTAGCAAGAGCACTGACTGGAAAATGATAGAACTGTCTTGATGACGTCCCTCCAAGTACAGATCTGGAATAACAGAAAACAGGAGGGCTTGTTCTGAAGTCAATAGACAATTTTGTTTAAGTTTAAAAGATGGCTTTTTAAACAGTGAACAAATTTTGCATGAGACAAGCACTGAGGAAAATGACAAGTTACTGTTTCTGTTGAAAGATTAATTTAATTTACATTCAGTTTGAAATTAAAGCATTGAGATAATATACATTTAAAATGTACTGTTACCAGGAACCAGCTCAGAGGCAGTGCTTTACTGTTTTCGTAGGAAGTGTTTATAATCTAATTAAGAAATAATTAAAAAAATACAATACAAGAAAGCTAGAGGGAAATGGTCAATGAGAATAGACAAAATTTCAGGCTGTGTTTGCAGTGAACCTGTGTCAATAAGGGAAAGTTTGGGCAACGATAGGGGAATTACTCTTTCCTACAAACCCATTTACAGCCAAATTTGTTCCAACCTGCTGTGGTGATTTTTGTTTTGCGCTCTTCAAAATAGAGTCTACGTAATGCTAACAAACCATAGAACTTAGAAGCCCATTGATGGTGTAAATCTGGCCAGAACAAATCAAAAGCTGGTTTTGACATGCTTGGTTTTAAAAACAACGATTAATTTGTTGTGCATAGACCTGCCTGTGCAAAAGCTGCTATTAGAAGAGTTTCTGGTATTCGGTCACCAACAAGCTGTGGAAGGACCTGTGTCGCAGCCTTGCTCTGACTCCATCTGTCCCTTCGGCACTGTATCCCTATTGCAGCTTTCCTGCACGTGTGCCTTTCTCACCATGCTTTTCTCTGCCAGACTTCCCTACCCCATCTCCTTTCGTTCTCATCTCATTAGGTTACCTAATAAAGGTCTTTTTCTTCATTCAGAAATCACAAATTAGAATAATAAACTTGTTGCTATCAAAATATGTGTTTCCAGGCTCCCTTCCAGCCAAAGACTCTATCAGTTATTTAGATGATAGGTTCCTCAGGGTACAGGTCCTCCTGACCTATTTTTATTCCACATCTAATAGGACAAACTCATAGCGGGCCCTTGGGTCTTGAAGCCACAACTCCTGTACTTTTTTGTAGTGTAAGGGTTACGTGTTCAAAATTCCTCAATGCAAGCATTTATAAAGCGCATGCTTAGGTGAAGAAAGTTATGCCAGAACCTCTGCCGTTGATTTTATAGCAATTATTTGAGAATGCAAGCTATGTGAAGACTTCCTTTCCACACTTACACCTTTAAAGGCATACAGAACATCTAAAGTGATGATTAACATGTACAAAATTACATAACTTCAACCCTATGGATAAGACTTGACATAGAGTCTGCATAAATAAATAACTGTTGTAAAAAGTCCTATAAAGAAATCCTTTTTCCCTTGATCTTTTAATGGAGACATAAGTTAATAAACCCTGTTTTTAACATATTTTGTGAGCTATTATTCAGAAGTCTTGATGGCTTTTAACTTCATGATTTTTGAAAGTCTTTCAAATACGTTCCATTCTTTATGAACTGTAGCTTCTCGTGTCCTGAGATGAAGCCTGAAAAGACAACGGTGATTGCATGCTCTATATAGATTCAGAGGGAAAAGGCTGAGAAAAGAATAGTATGATTGTACTTCCTTGCCACTGCAGCGAGGAATGCAGATTGTATTTTCAAAAG